>VYZM01015412.1:0-23906 GCA_013398915.1 Dromas ardeola
CATAGGAGAGACATGGACCTGTTACAATAGGTCCAGAGGAGTGCCACGAAGATGATCAGAGGGCTGGAACACCTCTGCTGTGAAGACAGGCTAAGAGAGGTGGGATTGTTCATCCTGGAGAAGAGAAGGCTCCGGGGAAACCTTATAGCAGCCTTCCAGTATTTAAAGGGGGCCTATAGGAGAGATGGGGAGGGACTTTTTATTTATTTTTTTTCTTTTTTCTGCAGTAGGTGTTTCAAGTCTTTGTTGATGGGACTTTGGCACACATTTTATGCTCTACCATGACAGCTCCTGGACTTCATGTATTTGAAGTGTGGTGCCACTGTCTTTCTCAAGTAATAACTTTTTTCCTACACGTCTTCTCTGGCATAGCTAGTACCTTGGTCTCAGTTCAGATCATGCACTATGGTTCCTGCATCTGGAAGCAGCAACAACAAATAGTTTACTTCTGTGTATTGGTGCTGTTGGTGTATTTGTACGTCTTTTCAAGACACTCCTGTGAGGTCAGTGATCAACCGGTCTTTGTTTACATCTCACTGTCCTCTCTACCAGAATTTTGGTCTCTGTGTGGAGACTCACTTTACTCAGGAATGTGACAGCAAAGTTGGGAGCTGGCGGAGGACGGCGACCCGAGGGGTGCAGATGTAACAGGGATCACATGGGGACTGGGACTACAGTAAGGGAACAAGGTGCAGGTGGGAAAACTGTACCAAGGAATGAGTTCTGGTGGAACACGAAATGGGCCTGGGAGAGGCCGCAAGGTCCTGAACAGCTTCTCCTGTGGGGGTGTGCAATGGCCGTCAATTACACGGTTACGTGCTGATTACAGGAGTTTTGCCAGTTCCTACTCGCTCGCTGCTGAGGCGTGCCGCAGCACACCGCCAGCGCCAAGGAAACCGATGGGAAACGGCTGGGTTTCCCCCACGGCGGCCGCGTTACCCTCTTACGCCTTATTCCACTAAGGCCGCGGGTTCATTTGGAGGTTTTTAGTTTTTTTTTTTTTAAACTTCCTTTGCGTACTTTAAATGCGTGGTTCGGAGAAGGAAGGGATTTCTTTGCCTTTTCCCAGTTCTCAGCGATACTTACTCCTTCACGGACGACCCCGAGACCGGGCTGGGCCGGGCCACCGCCTCCCCTCAGGCGCGGCGGGAGCAGGAAACGCCGCCCGGCCACGCAGCCCACCGCCGAGTTGCCGATTCGCTCGCCCGGCTCCTCACCAATCGTGACATCGGGGATCGGCTACGAAGCCGTCCCGTGTCCGCCCTCCCCCTTTGTCTGCCCCGTGTGGCACCGCCCCCAGCCGTCGGAAGGGGAGGCGGAGCCAACCATCGCGGAGCGTGGGGGTGGAGCGCGGCCGGCGGAGGTACCGCTGAGGGCTAGGACGGGGGGAGGCGGGAGGTACGGCAATGGAGGCGCCGGGGGCTTGGCCCGGCCGCGGCCGAAACTATGGGTGGCGCAGGGGAGTCCCGTGGCGCCTTTGCAGCGGTTTTAGCTCCTGGTTTAAATGTTAAAAGTACTTTAATGTCCTTAAAGTCCCGGTGGCTCTTGTACCCGGGGAGAAATGACCCGTTGCCAGAGCAGTGGCGCAGCCCTCGGGCCTACTGCGGCGTGCTGGCGGCCTGCTGCCAGAGCGGCGCCCGGCCCGGCGGCGGCCTGGGCAAGGCGAGGTGAGGGGCGGCGGTGTGACTGCTCGGCATGGCCCTCTCCTCCCACCTGAAGGGCTTGTGTGCAGCAGTGGACTCGCCGCCCTCGCTTCTCAGGCCTTGCCGTACGTTGGGCCTGGTGGCGTTACCTTCAAGGGAGGTGGTGTGATGGTGCATCTCACTCAAACGCACTTGGGGCACTGTTACCTTGACAGTCTAAATACCCCAAGGCTGATAAAGGGTAGGCAGAGGTAGAAAGATGAGGAGCCTTGTCCAAGATACGCAATTGCCTTGGTGACAGAACCAGGGAGAGTTTCTTGACTCCTGAGTTTTCTAGACCATTCTGCATGACCTAAAGGTTGAGATGATGACATCCTTAAAACGATAATTGTAGGACATACACTTTCAGGTCAACAGACACTTTCTCCCTTAGAAGAACGAAGCTGTTAATGGTTGTTGTTGATACCTCCAGCCAGCTGGTGGTTAAAGCCCCCGGGGAAAGTTTTGCAGTAAAACCAGAGTATGCCTTGCAGTCCACACCGGTGCAAAGTCATATTCATTAGCAGCTTAAGCTAGAAGAGCCCACTAGAGGTATTCATAAAGTGAATGTGTTTCTGTGCCCTGTCAGCAGTAACACATACTACTCCTGATTACAGACAAGGAAACTACATCCCTTACTGCAGGGTTGAAAATAGACTTTCATGTAAAAAGCAGGTTATTAACTTTGTGTACTTGCAATATTTTTCATATTGGCTGCTTATTGTTCTGTTTGTGTGTTTTCCCCCAGTTACAGGAATGTGCTTGAAGTGATTGATTTCCACCATGTTCTCACAGTGCTCACGGGATCTATTAAAGATTGCAAGTCTTCATCTCCAGAGTCTGAATTTAAGTCTGCATTTACAAAACCACAGAAGAGCTTTCAGCAAGTCACTGCCTGCATATCGAAGGAAAGTAGTTGTTACAGGTATTGGCTTAGTGTCCCCTCTTGGTGTGGGGACTCAGTTTGTGTGGAAGCGCCTTCTCCGAGGAGACAGTGGCATTGCATCGCTAGACGGGGAAGAATATGCAGGCGTCCCATGTAAAGTGGCTGCTTGTGTGCCAAGGGGAAATGAGGAGGGTCAGTTCAGTGAAGAAAGCTTTGTGTCAAAGTCAGAGATCAAATCCATGAGTTCTGCTACTGTTATGGCCGTCGGTGCAGCAGAGCTGGCAATGAAGGACTCTGGCTGGACTCCTCAGTCTGAACAGGATCGCTTAAGTGCCGGTGTGGCAATCGGGATGGGAATGGTTCCCCTGGAAGAGATTTCTGATACAGCTGCTTTATTTAAAACAAAGGGTTATAACAAGGTCAGCCCATTCTTTGTCCCAAAGATTTTGGTCAATATGGCAGCAGGCCAGATCAGCATTAAATACCAACTGAAAGGGCCAAATCATGCGGTGTCAACTGCTTGTACCACAGGCGCACATGCTGTTGGAGACTCCTTTAGATTTATTGGTGCTGGTGATGCTGATGTCATGTTGGCTGGAGGGACTGAGGCTTGCATTAGTCCTTTGTCCTTGGCTGGATTTGCCAGAGCTCGAGCCCTCAGCACGAGTTTTAACTCAAGCCCTAAAATGGCCTGTCGACCGTTTGATTCACAGAGAGAAGGGTTTGTAATGGGAGAGGGTGCTGCTGTGCTGCTCTTGGAAGAGTATGAACACGCTGTACAAAGAGGTGCGAGGATCTATGCAGAAGTTTTAGGTTATGGACTGTCTGGTGATGCTTGCCACATAACAGCACCTAATCCAGAGGGAGATGGTGCATTCAGGTAAGAACTCTATGTTGATTATGATGGCTGCTTCATGTGTTAATTATAGTGGGTACATGCGTTTCTGTTATTGCATGCTTTTCCTAGAGAAATGCTGTTCAATCTTGAATTAATATTCCAAAAGCCTGAAAACTTAATCTGAAAAATGAAAGAGCTTCTGGTAAGGTTTTGCCCCAATTTTCTTTTTTTAGTAACAAGGTGAAGGCCAGTTCTTGCTAGAATCAGCCTTTTTTGCATAGAGTTACAAAAACTTTCTCTGTGTGAAAAGATTTTGATGCGTACAGCTGTTCACACAGTGTTCTCAATGGAAACCTCATTTTTAAGATTTTTGTGGTATGATAGAACCTGTTCAGGTTCTCCGTCACCCTTTGTCCATGGAGAAGAGAGACCGCACTGCAAAAGCAGGGCATGTCATTTGTTGTGGTCTGAAAGGGGAATAGTGTTCCTAAAGAAATCCCAAGTGGTGAAAGCTGTAGAGCACTTGGAGGATCGAGTTTGTTAGAACAATTACTGTACATGTAATTAGTATTAATTGTGGTTATTCTCTTTTGGAAAAGACTTCGGCTTTTCATAGGGGAAGCATTTAGATCATATGCCTGTGCTACAATCGTGTTTAAATACTTCATTCTGATGCAGTTAAGAGTGTTGGTGGAGGGGCATAGCAGAAATGCACTTCAGTACTGTTTAGTGAAATGGTAACGTTTTATCATTGTTTATCTCATCAAAACCAATTCACAAGTAGATGATATTAATCTAATCTTTATCTTTGACCTAATTAAATTGTAAGTTAAATTACACGTGTAAGTATAGGTACTGTTTGTGAGCTTTGTGTAGGCTGAACGCTATTGCGGACACTGGAATCATCAGTAGATTTAGTTTGCATTATTCCGAATGTATATGAATATTTAATAACAATTCAGTATATCACTGCACAAATAGATCAAACTTCTGCATGGTATTGTAAAGCTGTGTTTCCATCTTTATTGGGTTAACAGATTTTTGAAGAAGTGTAATATACCAGGTTTCTCTCTATGCTATTTGATTCATACTTAATTGTTCTGCAGACTTAGGTGTGAGTTGAGTAATCAGGAGTGTCTTATCTCAGATTTTCAGACTTGTTTACCCTTGAGATGATGTGGCAATATATTGTAACAGAATTTTTGTATATTTTATGATTGCAGTAGCATATAAATTAAATTCACAGTGGGAAGTAGCTGAAAGTTAATCTTGGTATCTCTGAAATGTTGAGCCTTTCCACCCCTGAGATGAGATAATACATTTTAATACAGTCTTCACACCAATATTTTGTTACTGCAGTGGTATATGGATTAAATCTGAAATGTATATGCTTCTCTTACTTTTCTGTAGGGATTTTATTTGCCACGTCAAAAAAACTTAGGGGAATATATTTTTTGTCATCTTCTAATAACTGCTAGAGTTGGAGACTAATACATATGTTGGAATAAACCTGCAGGAAAGGAGAGGCAAAGCCAGACTCAGAAGCGTGGAAATAAAGTGTGTTCTACACAATTAATGTTATCTCCTTAAGTAAATATGTTCCTTGCAGCTGACGTATTTAACTAAATTAATGTGTCTGTTTCCCTCATGGTTGATCAGTAATCTTTTTAGCCTGAATGTTGGTTTACTGTGGCCTACACCCTAAGCTAAGCTGGATGCTTCTGAGGGTAGGAGGCTGCACTGGACATATTTGAATTTGGCCATCAGCCTGTGCTATCTTTTTTTTTTGAGCTTCTTTTATTTACTTATTTTTCATAAATTTCAAAAGAGTCAGTGGTCCTTTGCTCAGAGATACTGTGTTAAGCTGTGTGTGCAAGGAGAGATGTGTGACTCATCCCCTTCTTCCTGTGGGAAATCTGTGAGAAAATCACAGTATGGAGCTGTGTTGATCCTTCTGTGGTTTTCATAAAAAAGTGTGTTTTATGTCACAGTCACAGTCCACACGTCATCAGGAGTCAGAATGGAACATACTGTGTCAGAGTAGAAGAGTGGGACTTTCAGTAAATTTCATTTTATATATAGGAATTTATGCTATCTCCTTGACATCTTCTAGCCTTTGGAAAGCTCGCAAAAGAAGCTCACGAAGAGGGTGGCTGCAGGATTTTTCTTTCATTTCCCAATATTTTTGTCTGATAGAGCATTTTTTTTTCCTAATTCCCTAATACTGTAAATATGAGGGGAAATAAAATGTAAGAACTGGAGAATCTTCTTTTCACTTACAATGGGAAGGGGGTTTCTTGGACCATTGTAGTGAATGTCACATTAATGTGTTGCTACACTAGAGAAACTTCAGTGGAGGGAATTCAAATTTTTGTAATAATTTCAGGTAGTTATTTCTCAAATGTTTTCATATTTTGCATTGAAAAGGGTCTTTGATATATTAATGTAGTGTGTACTGATTGATTGTTGTACCTTCTTTCTTTCCTCTTTGTATTTTTCCTGACTGTGGAATTTTTATCAGCAAGTCTGATTTTTATTCTGGGCCTCACCACTACTGTCTTTCTTGTGTGGCTAAATGTATGTGCTTGTGCGTTTAGTTAGATGAATCCATCTCTTGTGATTTACATCTCTGGTAAAGTATGTAATGCAGATTTTCACATTTGATAAACATTTCAGAACACCCTGTACTTTTGCTTTTGGTTTGTACATGTGTGTTAGTGGCAAAAATATAAGGGGAAATTCAGCATTCTGTCGTCTTTTTCTTCCTTAGGTGTATGTCTGCAGCAATAAAAGATTCTGGGATCAAATCTGAAGATATAACATATATCAATGCGCATGCAACTTCTACACCTCTAGGAGATGCTGCTGAGAATCAAGCAATCAAGAGACTTTTTAAAGATCACTCACGTAATATTGCAGTTTCCTCAACAAAAGGAGCAACGGGACATCTTTTGGGGGCTGCAGGAGCTATCGAAGCAGCTTTTACTGCACTGTCCTGTTACCATGGAATTTTGCCACCTACTCTTAACTTAGAGAAAACAGAGGCAGAGTTTGATCTCAATTATGTTCCTTTAACAGCACAGGAGTGGAAAACTGAAAAACGGCGCATAGCACTCACAAATTCATTTGGCTTTGGTGGTACTAATGCAACTTTGTGCTTTGCAGGTGTTTGACTTAGGCTGTGCGTGTTGGGAAAAATAGCACTGACAATGATTTTCTGTACTGCCACCCATGCTGTGTACTGTGGTCTTTTCTCTGCTTTGAGACTTGCTCATGTGATATGCAAGAACTTTATTCACTGTAATGTTTACATCAGTAATTCTTTTAGAAAGAGGGAACTTCTTTTACTCATTTTAATAACAATAAATAAAAGACCTATCTTTGCATGGTAAAGAAGTTTTTATTCTTGACTAGAAGAGGAGACATTGATCATTCTGTGGTTTTGCTTCATTAGTAAAGGTTTTTCATATGCATGTGGCATAGAAATTGCTCAGAAACATTTATGCAAAAGGGAGGCTGGCTAACGTGTTAGGACTCCACAGTCGTGACTCGATGACTTAGTATGTGATGGTACAAGGTTTATGACTGAGCTCCCCTTTGTTACCTGTCCCATTTATAATTCTGCCTTTTCCTCATCATAAGTTGTTTCAAATATCATAGACTTATGCACATTCTTCCACACAGATGACAATAATGAGGAGTTCATAAGATTTCTGACAGTGGTGCATTTTCTTTTCAGCTTTATTCCTTTCCATATGTTGTGTTACTTCCTTAGCCATGGTGTGGAGCGGTAACAGTGAAGTATACATACAGGATACATACATACATCTTACACGTGGCACAGGGATAGAATTAGTAGATGATAACCTGTTTTCTGAAATATTAGACAAGAATAGCAAGATAGATATGCAAGTATGGTATTGAGGATTTTAGAAAGAGTTACATGGAAAGAAAAAAGACTTTTGAACCCCCTGGTGGTTCTGGCAAAATGGAAAAATAGAACTTGGCAAACTTGGAAAAATAAGGAATCTTTTTTTGGGTGGGGAAGCATAGTCAAGAAACAAATCTGGGTATTTGGGTTGGGGATGAGAAAGGGGAAGAAAGAGAACAGGAAAATGAAATTGTACCTGAAGTTGACATATTGACGGTGGTTTAGGTTGTCTCTTGCAAAGAACAAGTAAAGGACTTTGGCTGTTCCTTCTGGCACCAGTCAGCATTTTAGCCAAGTAGTGCCTCAATTGATAGCGTGGATGTGAGTGAAGTTGGACATCCCTATTGGTGGGTTAGTTTATTAAAAGATTTTCACCAGTTTTAATTTTTAAAATGTCAGTCTTGGCCTTTGACCCGTGTAAATGGAGGCAAAATATCTCACTGGATTTAAAGTAAAGGACATACCGAAGTAGCTTTACTCTAAGTAAATTTCATTCTGGGAAGAGATTACTAATGGGCTATCATGAGGCTTAGCAGTACCCTAAAACCTCATTATTTATACAAATGGTCTGCATGATGACATGAAACAGCATAATTTTTGCATTTGCTGTCTTTATTGAATAGAAAGTTAAAGAGAATTATGAGAAAAATGTAGTCGGAGAATGATTAAGACTCTTTCAGAAGCTGAGCTCGTACAGAACAATGCAGTCCAAAATAGATTAATGAATTATAAGCCTGAAAGTTAAATAATATATTGCCAAAGGGAAAATGTAAGAGCATACAAACTATAGAGAGTATAGGAATTTGCTGTTGGGAAAAATACCTACAAACCTCTTTGCTTGTGTTTATTAGCAGTAGCAGTACAATGAATGAGGACCTCGTTTGCATGCAATATAAAAGGCAGAATATAAAATTCAACATTACTCTCTGCAAATTATATACAAAAAGGAATTCATTCAAAGAATTCAGCCTCCAGGAGAGAGCTAGGAGCAGGGTTGAGAATTTGGAAGAAATCATCCAGCAAGTTTCTTACGGAGACAATAATTTTTCAGGTAGTTGTAATCCAGGGTGGAATACGGGAAGAGCAGATAGTGCTGCATTATTGTGGCCTGACTAAACTCATTCAATCTTGTTCCATAGCTGCAGACCTGTAATTGATATTGAGGCAGAGAGGTATGCTTTCCTTTCCCTCTGATAGCAGAGATCGTGGCCCCAGGAGCGTTGGATGCAGACTCTTGTGTACCAACCATGAAAAGACAGATTATACTGTCACACAGAAAAATAAAACAGAAACTGAAGTGATTAAAAGATCTTTCTCCTCACTTCAGCTCCTTGCAGTTTAATCATCTGCTGCAGGTAACCTTTAAACCATGAAAGCTTTGTGACAATAGTTATTTTAGGTGTTTTGATTATGGATAATTTTAAGAGGCCTGGATGCAGTAGTAAATAGTGTGCCCTGTAGGGAATTAAGATTTTTAAAAAATGAATAGAGCCAAAGTTTAACCCCTGTCTATTTGAATTTTTTTGTGTGTATAGTTTTCATTTTTATGTACTTGTTTGGAGTCATCTCTTCTTATCACATACCCCACTGAGCTAATCAGGGACTACTTACTGCTAATTACTGCTTTATTACGGTAGCTGCAACCGTAAAAGGAAAATAGATCTCTCTCTGTTGCTAAACGAGTGGGCAAATTGACTAACATATTAAAACAGAATGGTTTCCCTTAAAATGTTCCCTTCCTCTTAATAATCAAGAGATGTAATGGTCCAGAGTTTGGACTAAAAAAGCTTAATATTTAGACTCATAAGCTTGGAGTTAATCACAGTCTGATAAGCAAAGCCTGGAAATGCTGGTAGAGTGTTTATTTTGAAGCCTACTTTTGAAGTGGTGCAACACGCTTGTGAGAGCCAGATGCTCCAGGCAGGATCACAGAGTGGCCAAGGCTGGAGGGCACCTCTGGAGATCACCTAGTCCAGTCCCCCTCCTCAAAGCAGGGCCAGCTACAGCATGTTGCTCAGGGCCATGGGTTTAGAGTATCTCCAAGGATGGAGATGCCACAACCTCTCTGGGCAATCTGTGCCAGTGCTTGGTCACCCTCACTGTATGAAGTTTCTTACATTTAAATGGAATTTCCTGTATTTAAATTTGTGCCCATTGCCTCTTATTCTTTCACTGGACACTACAGAGTCTGGCTCCCTCTTCTTCATTTCCCCCATCAGGTATTTATACACATTGATAAGGCCCCCCCAGAGCCTTCTCTTCTCCAGGCTGAACAGTCCCACCGCTCTCATCCTCTCCTCATATGTCACATGCTCCAGTTCCTTCATCGTCTTTGTGGCCCATCACTGGACTTGCTTCAGAATGTCCATGTTTCTTATGTGCTGGGGAGTCCAGGACGGACCCAGCACTGCAGATGTGTCTCACCAGTGCTGACTAGAGGGACCGTCTCTCATGACCTGCTCCTAATGCAGCCCATGATGCTTTTGGCCTTTTCTGCTGCAAGGGCAGCTGGTCCCTCAGGACCACCAGGTCTTTTTCTGCCAGGCTGCTTTCCATCTGGTTAGCCTGAGGGGGAACGGTGCATGGAGTTATCCCTCCTCAGGTGCAGGACTTTGCATTTCCCTTTGTTGAAGTCCATGAGGTACCTGTCAGCCTATTTCTCCAGCCTGTCCAGGTCCCTCTGGATGGCAGCACACCCACCTGGGTGAATCAACTGCTTCTCCTAGTTTTGTATCATCAGCCAACTTGCTGAGGACTCTATCCCATTATCTAGGCATTAATGAAGATGTTAAACAGTACTGGTCCCAGAATACATCTCTAGGGCATTCCACTGGTGTCTGGCGTCCAGCTTGACTTCGTGCCACTGATCACAATCCTTTAAGCCCACAGTTTGGCCAGTTTTCAATCCACTATCTACTTATTTAGTCCATACTCCATCAGTTTGTCAATAAGGATGTTATAGGAAACTGTATCAAAAGCATTGAAATTGTGATTCTTTTTAGCAATCCAGCTGATGTTAAAAGAAACAACTGAATATACATACTCCCTCAACAAAAACTACAGGCTGTGATTTCTGGCTGCTACTCATAATCTTGTCAGGTTTCCTTTGTTGAAATGTGCATTGCGACAAAGAACATGAGTGTTGTCTAAGAAATCTCTCAGTCCCAGTTATTTACTCATTGGTGAGGTGGAAGCCAGGTAAAAATAGATTATTTAAAATAATGTTTTGATTTAAAGCAAAGATTTTTACTTAAAACAATTTTTTTAGAAATAAATACGTTTGAAATAAAAATTGGAATCATGACAACTTACGTGAACTCATTTATTAAAGGAACCTAATAAAAAGTTGTGTTATAAAAAAATGCAAGCAGCATATGTTTGCTGAAATCTTACAGAAGTGAAGCCACTGCTCAGGGTTAATTACCGCTGTCTCTAGAAACAGTTTGTTAAAATTATAAACCTTGTTTCATTTTGGACTTGTTCTGCAAGTGTAGAGAGAATATATTCCTCAATTTCAGTTTACTCAGTTTAATTCAGTGTGCATACGTTTTTTTCTTAGGCATACAGCACATTTTTTACTAATGAAAGAATGTATAAAATAATGTCTTGCCAGTTCCTAAATGATTTCAAATTAACATCCAGTTAAAGCTTGAAAGAGTTTTTGAGCATGGAGCATTTTACCTTCTACCTTTGACAATTTTTGAGGAAAGGTTTCCACAGACCTTTTTCTTCCACGCTGTAGGTTTTGGTCCTTCAGCAGTATATGTGTGTCTTACTCTGAAGTGAAAAATAGATGTTGCTGTATCAGAGAATGAAAAGAATGTATATTGAATTGCTAAGTTTTTCTCCTCCAGCCTTTTTTTTCTGTCTTCACTCTCTTATCTCTTTTCCTAATTTGTGTAAACAGTACATTACCACTAGATTTTACTGTCTGAAAGAGAAAAAAACAAGTCTGGCTGTATTTTCTCAGTTTGACTCACAAAGGTGTGCAGCATTTTAAAGCAATAACCAGCCCAAACTTTGGAATGTATATAACCTTGCTTTATAAAAGTGCATATATCAAAGAGAAGCCAAACACTCTGCGTTTCAAATGCAGCTGGAATAGTGGAGAATACTGCAGAATGGAAATAATTATCGGCTTTAACTGCATGTTAAAGTCCTAATCGTACTGATTTTCCTGAAGTGCCTTTGTTCAATGACTTGTGAAAATATACCACTTCAACTTCTTCAGTAGCGCTAAAAATGGACTAACTTGCTTGCATGGTACTTGAAAGACATAGACTAACTACATGCTTTTTCTGTCGGAGGCTCTCTGTGCGACTTCAAGTTGTTGAGGTTCAGCTTCAAGTTCTTCAATATGCATGTAGAAGTATTCTTATCTTCCTTTGTTTTTGATATATAAATCACATTTCACCTGAAACAAAAAGACGTTTGATCCTTAAGTACCTTTGTGAGTTTGTACAAGTCTTCCAGGGCTTCTGTTCATTATCTAAACACAATCACATCTCCCTCCCTCTTATGATGTGGGGAGAGTAACCACCCTCAAGATTTAGATTCTACAGTAATGTTGGCCCAGACTCACTAGCTAGTTTTCACAAAATAGGAAGCTGAAGCTGGAATCAGCATTTCCATAGCTAAGACCATAGTGAAAATATTCCTTTTTGGATATTCTACGAATCAAGATCATATAGGCTCTTCAGTTTAATCAACATAGATTGGCTCATCTGAGATCAGAAATAATTCTGTATATATCACATTTTAGGAATATACCTTTAATTCCCATTTTTTTGCAAAGAAGACGGGCTTCTCTTTGATTTCTAAAGCTAGCATCAGTGGCAGAAAAAACTAGGATGAAGACAGTTTCATAACCTAAGCAAAATGTATAATCGTTTCTGCTTGGGCGGTAGACACAACTCCAACTTTTGTAACAGTGATGATTAATTTTAACTTGGTAGAAAACCAATTTTCCACCCAGAGTTATTGAACTGTAAAGAAATATGCCAGTATCAATTGCTTATAGTCAGTACCTCTCTGTAGGAGGCACAATAATTTTAGTATGACAGCTAATATACAGGAGTACCAAACTGGTAGTATATGAGGCTATTGCAGCCCAAGGTCTCTGGCAAAATATGTTAATAGGAGTGAAGTGAAATTAAATAGTAATAAGAAGGATTGAAAAAAGACCTGTGTTCATAAAGAGCACAAGAAATGCAAAATAGGAACTATGATTGAAAAAGAGAAGAATATATTTTAATGTGGGTCTTGTAGTTTTCCTAGAGTGCTGTAAAGCAGATCAGATGTTAAATAGCTGGACATCCATATGCTAGTTAATATCATTTTGTAGTTTTCCTAGAGTGCTGTAAAGCAGATCAGATGTTAAATAGCTGGACATCCGTATGTTAGTTAATATCATTTTGTAGTTTCCCTTTTTTGTCATTGTCAGGCTCTTGGTGTTAAATGTTATTGCTATGAGCAGTGATCAGTTGTTGTTTCATGCCTAATGGACTGTTTCCCGGAGTTCAGAGTGCCATCAAATGTGCTGTGGGCTGAAATAAGATATAAAAGTTATCCTAGGAGCTGATTTACGAGTTAGTTCTCATAATGTTTTGAGTTTGTTGGAAGAAAGAAAGAAAATAAAAAGCAGATGGGTTGCTGACATTGGGGTTGATATGGAATACTTGTAGACAATAAGTTCTGAAAGAGTTTCAGCAAAGAATAATTCTATCTGCTATTTCTTTATTATTATTTTTTTTAAGGAGCCATTGTAATTTCTGGCATTTCCTGAGGACTGTTTTTTCCAGGAATGGTGTCTGATGGTCTAGGGAGACTTACATGCAACTTGGTATTATCTATCTGTATTTAATGTGAAAATTTTAAAATTCTGTCTTGTATTACATGGGAATGCTCAGGGAATATCTTAAATCAGTGGTGGGAATTCTCTTGGCTCCTGGGAAAACTGGATGTCATTTGGGTAACAGAGCCAGCAGCTTCAACCACCTCCGTAATTGCATCCACCAGAAGCCAGCCAACTTCTATAAGCTTGGTGACCACCTTGCATGTGTGCAGGAGGCCAGACCAATACAGCTGGGGTTGCACTTTGCTGGTCTTGATCTAATAAACCTTGATCTGCACCCAGCCCAGAGTGCATAAACAGAAATAGCGCCTGCCTGGTTCATCCGACAGCAGGCAGCACTACAAAGAAAACAGCCTCTGGAGCCAGGCGTGTCCCACTGTTGCCCTTTAGCCCTTGTTTGCACGTTAAAAAATGCCTGGACGCTTACGTTGATTGACCCATCCCAATGATAAATCTCGTCTCAGCTGTGTCTATTGAACAGACTAGATGACTTCTCTCTTGGATGGGAAGAAAACACCGTAGATGTGCTGGGACTGTGAGGACAGTGGGTAGGGACAGAAGTCCCTACTCATGCACTCAGCTGACTGCGTGGCAGCCACACGTGCAAGCTTGTGTTGGTGTAGGAGAAGGAATCAAAAGAAATGGGTCCCACAGGTCATCTGGCATGGAAAGGAAAGTGAGATCGAGTTTGGGTAGATGAGAGCATTGCCTCGCGTGAGAGAGAAGAGAAATAAAGGGACACATTAAAGTCTCTCAGGCATAGGGATAGATGTGGAGGGCAAGAGATGGAACCGGGAGGACCTATAGGAGGGATGGATCTCTAGAAACAGAAGGAGATGAACAAATGGTGATCAGAAAATTTGTTCTGTGTTTATTACCTAAATATAAAGTACATTGAAAGATACGAAACGCATGTTCATCTGAACAAGCTGATGTCTGGAGGCAGTGAGTTTCCCATTAATAGAAGGATTCCCGTGTGTTTTTGGTGTATTTTAGTACAAAATGAAGAATTAAAAGAATATTGCTTTCTCCTCACAGTCTTAGCTTAACTTTATTCTTTCCATTGTATAGAGATAAGGTTTAGGAGAGATTGAAGGACCTGACAGAACCAGAAATATAATTCTAGAAGTATTGTTCTCTGGCTTGTGTGAAGTCCATTAGATCTGATTGTCTGTCCTATTGGCTTTTCTGAACAGAAGCTCATTACCTGTAAGTTGAAACTGGTTTATAAAGATATGCAATAAGTTTCTTAATTTAGATAAAACTGAGACTGATCTACATTTGGTAAGTCAAACTTTGATTGTTTTTTTTAAATTTTATTTTGAGCATACCCTTAATTTAACTGCTAAGTTGGGGATGTTAGCAATTTTCACTCTTCGGATCAGAACGTGAGGGAATCGCCTATGTCTCCCTGTTTTGAAAACAAGGAGAATGAGAACCTTTGTCATGGTTGCAAGTCAGTTTTTGTCAGTGCCTTTTTCCATACTAGTGTAGGCAAATTACTCAAACGCATGCCCTTCTTCGCAGAGTGTGTGGGGGTGGAGTTTATAGAAATAGCTCTCACATCTGATTTCTTTCAATAACAGAGAGAGAGGAAATGACCTTTACTCAAAGGATTCGTCTGAACTAATAATAAAAAAAAAGATTTCAAAGTCAGAAGCACCAAGAGAAGCAGATTCCTGAGACTGTTAGCAAATTGTACAGGGAGCCTACCACTGCAACAAAGTCAAGGAGAAGTAGTTTTTCTATTCACATCTAGTTTAGAGGCATTTTCTTTGTAATTCAGCAAAATAAGGTGGAATGAGAATAGGGGACATATTTGTTCTGTATTAGGCAGCTTGAATGTGTGTGGAAGAGAGTGTTCAGAATGGCAATTGCTCAAACCCTTGAAAATAAACAGAACATGGTCCCTCAGAGGCAACTGTACTATCCAACAAGTTAGGTGAAGTTACTGCTGGATGCATTTGGAATTCTCTCCAATGTTATGCTTATAAAGGGAGCAAATTATTTGGCCTTTATTCAATTAATTAGTCTTTGTTCCTCCCCAGACTGCCAATGAAGGTGCTGGTTGCGGTGGTTGTGTTTTGCATGTGAGTGTCTGCCTATTGGGAAATGGACCAACAAAAAAGATCTCACTCCCATGGGTCACCTTGCCTGAAATAATCATGCTTACTGAAGACCTTAGTTGTATTTACTGTTTAGATCCACACATTTCGTGAGGTCCCTAGGAAGAACTTACACGTGGTCACCGCGTCACTGAGACATTCTCATTTCTGTACTGAATGATTTGTTCCTGGTCTGCTGGCACTGTAGAATAACACTGTCCTCTTCTGAAACAGCTAAAAAAGAAAGCATTGTGGTTCACACAGTGTTTGTGAGCCCAGGGTTTACTGGCTGACAGCCAGGTTCATTTGCCAGCACGATGATCTGTACTGGGATGTTATGGATACCAGTCCTGCACTGGGCCGAATCAGTCTGCGCCTCAGGGGGGATGCTGTAGGACAGCTTCAGGAAGAGGTGTGCTTTAGGATTTCTGGAAAGGAAGTTTAATGTCTCTCCCACTCAACTCCAGTAGGTCTCCAGAGGAAAACTTAAAAATCCCCACTTAAAGAGCATGTGCTTGGTTTTCTGGCCAGGCTCAGTGTAACAAACTCCAGAGGCATATTCACTGCTAGTATATGCTCTTGAAGAGATGTTTGTGTCTGTGACACCTGGTGACCAAAGGACTGTGTCAGAACAGTTTCAGATCACCTAAAGCCTGTTCCCAGTGCCATGTGTTGCCTGCAGAGTTGATCCTACTGATGCTATTTTAAAACATTCCCAGTGATTTCAGTTATGAAGGGTATTAAACATTTAAAACTATCATCAACTGTCAGGCCTATGGAAGGAAATGTAAGAGATGTGCTCAAAGCTGCAAAGTAACTATTTCTGTCCTGAGCACTGCTGTTTGTCCATCTCTAATGGGTGACGCTGGGGGACCAGCCCAGAGCCATTAGAAACCACAGAAGAGCATCTTCTGAAACTGGGCAAAACTGGTGAGCCCCTACCTACTGAGAGCAGCCACTCCTGCTCTCCCAGTGTGCATCAAACTCAGTTGGGCTTGACCGGTTAGCCTTGGGGTTAAGATTAGTGTTTGACCCAAGGCACGTCCACGTGAGTAGTTTTGCATGAAGACCTCTTTTCTCCCTCTCAGAAGATGGACGCTTTTCCCTGGTATTCCAGGAGGTTCCTCCCGAGCAGAGAAAATCCTGGGCGAAATCAGGGTGACCACACGGTGGCAGCAAAATCTCAGTTTTCTGAGGAGCTCCGGGCACCCACCATCTGGGATCAATGATTATTACCCTCAGTCATCGCTTTCCCTTTCAAACCACCAACGCGCCATTGCTTACAGAGAAATACAGCAGGGAAAGGAAGAAAAGCTCTAAACACATTTCATCCAGCCGTTGCTTTTCTCTTCATAAAGCTCATCTGAGTTCTTCTGTGTGAATAAAAATCAAGTTTGGACTGACTTGCTTAAGTGCCCAGACTTTGGAGTGGTCGGCAGCTCTGCAATGCTATGATGTTACAGCATCAGGCAGGAGAAGCACGGGCAGAGCAGCAAAGAGGGGAAATTATTCTATGTTTCCTAAGTATTATATCCATACACACTTACTGCAAGGAAGGGATCAGGAGATTAAAGAAAAAGAAATTGTTTTATGATGCTTTAGTGCCTGGATGTCTTTGCTGAGACAGAGAGGGCAGAAGAGGTCCCTGTTGGCTCTAGCCCTGACAGGGCCATAAAGTTTGATAATAGAAATAATAGAAATATGTTGGGGATAGCTCAATATTTGTTGTGACTCAGCTTTCTTGTTTTGGACCTTCTTCATAAGTGTCTTAAAATACTTTCCTTCCTTAAGACTTATTTCCTACAGTAAATTACAAATTAATCAAGGCAGCTTAGGAATCCCTCTGCTTAAGCAGGTATTGAACGTGACTCGCCCATCGTTTCTGCTCTTGTTCCTTTCGTCCTCTGGCTCCATCTCCCTGCACCTCCATCCTGTGGGGGGTTGCCTGCAAGGCTGATAGAAAGGAAGAGTCTCCTGGGAACTGTTTCAAAAGAAATTCCTAAATTGCATTCATGGGCAAATGATAACATTTATTGCATAATATTTGTTTAGAGGAAATAGGAGAGAGGGGGAAAGATTTAAAAAAAAAAAAAAAAGCAGTCATTACTCCTGCTTCATGCTTGTTTTTAATGGACCAGGTAAAGTATACCTCAAAAGTGTGCCCCAAAGATATCTTAGGTGTTTGAGACAGAATCCCAGAGCTGCTCTGACAGCAGACTGAGATACTTTATTCTGTGGTTTCTTTAATGCAAGTGCCAGGCACTGAGACAGCCCCCTCTCAGCTGTAGGGCTCAGGGCCGGCTCAGAGCTGGTATAACAGGGGCTGCCCTGTCCCACTGAGGGGAGAGGCTCCAGGACCAACCCCTGCCTGAGGGACCTGCTTTTGCCTGAGGCCATAGTGCTCGGCCCCACCAGGGCTGCAGCTCCACCATGTCACAGCCAGACCTGGGCCCAGCTGTGGCCCCCATGGTCTCAACCCAGGTCTTGAACCAGAGCCTGGATTGCCTGACCCAGAGATGCCACCTCCAGAAGTGCTGCAGCACCCTGAGGGAGGTCCTTCTCCCACAGAGGCCATAGACAATGGCAGTCCCCATTCATGAAGTGTGCATCACATGGGAGCATATTCAAAGTGGGTGAATTTTCCCGGGCTGACTTGCAGTTCTCTAAGATGTGCTGTTTGAACAGCCAGAGCCGCTCAACACCTGCACACTAGGTGTCTTAGGGATATCAGCTTAGGAAGGCTTCCAGGTCCTTTTCTGACTTTGTTGGTGAAACCCTGCCTTCACTAAATTGCAAAACTACTGTTGCCTTCAGCGGGAATAAGGCTGCTGGGCTGCTCAGCAGCTCCAGTGCTCTCAGAAACCTGCCTGTTGCTGCAGGTGTAAGTGGTTATACAGTGACTTGCATTTCTCAGAGGGAAAAAACCAAAACAGTCAGCTGAGAGAGCAAAGAAGATTTTTTCTCCCAGATTTCTGAAGCACATAACCCAAACCACTCCCCTCTGTACTAATACAAGAAACAATGCATCCAGGACACAAGGATGGCTTTGTATTGACTCTAAGCTCTAACCAACCCTTTGAATATGTGTGCATATGCTTATGTATGTGTCAGGGCCCTGTGGGCACCTGCAGGCTGTGATTGCCCTGAGAGGCCCCAGCTGGGACCTCCACCCACATACCCACTGACCAGGAGCTCATTTAAGCTCAGACCCAGCTCCTGGGTCTGGCTTGAGTTATGTGATGGGAGTATGTGTGTTTCCTCTCCCTCTGATGCTGTCTGTACATCCTGCGTTGTTGTTGGACCCTAGCTTGCTTCCTGGCTGTTGGCTGATAATCACCAGGTGGCTGATGGGTCCTGTTGCTGGCCATAAAAAATGGTCAAGAAGAGGCTGCCTTCGCTGTGCAGGTAGGTAAAGTCAGTTCCAATAATACAATAGTTTTATGTTGTTTGCAATTTCAAAAAATCCTGGTAAACATGTTAAGAGCTGGTGTTATCCCTAACATGCATGGAGTTATTCTCGTCAGGTCTCTGATGGTTAGACCACGTCTAAGGAAAGTGTTAGCAGTCCTGTCAGTTCCTGCATTTCATTAACAATGTAATTTATTTTGGGATAGTGCTAAAGGACCTAGAATGAGGTCAGGACTGCTGTGCCAGGTGCTCAACGTGTATTCCTTTTGCTAAGATCTAAGCAACTGGTACTGATCAAAGAGCTGAAATAGAGATGTCCTTCACTTTGCTATTGACTCTTTTCAGAGTAATTAACTCTCCAACCCAAGTAAAAAAAATGGCAGTAGGACATTCAAACTTTCTGTATTCTACCCTGAAGGGTTAGAATGAAATTTAAAATACTGGTTGCTCCTCACCAAGAGCACTTGAGGATATTTGATCCTTTGGTTTTTGCTGGTGCTTAGGCTGTAAAGTTATAGACAACTTGGAAATATATGTTGTATTGAATCTCTGGCATTACAGTTAGTCATCTGTAGGTTTTTCCATCATTATGAAATGCACAGGGTTTGGGTTAGCAAGTAAACAGAAAAATAAATTGTTCATTCTCAGTATATGTTTAAACAGAGCCATGCTGTCTATAACAGATGGAGGGTTCCAAGATTATTTTAGTGATAGATTCTCTTCTCTTTGCTTATTAGTGAGCAGTTAAATAAATTATTTGCCAGATACACAGGTCAGGGATACTTGCTGAAGGAAATGGAGTTAACTTGTCTGCTCTGATTCAGGAGGCCAGGCAAGTAAAGTGCATGAAGGAGATTGAGATGCATGGACCAGTACGAAGTACTGATTAAATAGGGATCCTAATAGTGGTATCTGAGAAATCTTTAATTTTTTTAAACTGCTTCATGATGGAATTTTGTCTTCAATTCATTTTCTTAAAATAAAATAATTCTGTGTTTTGTGACAGCTAGGCTGTTTCTGAAAAAAACCTCAACAGTGGGTACTGAAAAAAGACTGAAAGCTGCACGGACAGTCAGAATGCAAGCAGAATGAGCCTTTACAATCTGGTCTGAAGGAATTCTACCAGTCTATACCATTCAGCCCTCCAGGTAATATGGGAGACTACTGCAACATGACACTAGTTCTCCCCTCTTTGAGAGGAGTGTTTGGAGTTGTGTTTTTTTAAAGCTTAAAATTAATCTCTTAGCTTAATACTCCTACTTAGAACAAACGTGGCACCAGATAAATAATGAGACAGCCAGGCAGGTCTACCCCATTTTAAAAATGTATTTTTCCAAATTTATCTGTGACTTTAAAACTGCTCTACAAAGTGAAAATCAAAAATAATTCGACTAAATTTAGCAATCAATATAAACCTGTACTGCTATTTTTCTGCTTTTATCCTTCCTCTCAGATCACTCACGTTCCTTTAGAGTACCAAAATTAGAAAGTAATGCATCAATAGATCCATCCCCACATAGTGCATACAAAATTGAGGCATCAATTGGTCGAGAGTGAGACCTTTTGCACCTACGCCCAAAATGTTTTCCTTCTGACATTACATATTGAATGGTTAAAGAATTTGAAATAGAATCTCTGACTGTCTGGCTCCACTCAGTTTGTCTGAATTTGGTACCAATAAGTTGATTTCCAAGCAGCATGTTCTCCTGGGGTAGCATTTTGGAGGGCTCATTTGATTGAGCACTTCCAAGACCTCTGATGGGGTGTATCAGAGAGGGAAAGAACAACATCAGTTACAATGGGGCATTAATACTATTTGTTATCTTGTGCACCCAAATGTACAAGTTTGAGGAGCATATACAAACCAGTTGTTAATCCCCAGCAACATCCTTGCCCTGATCTGTTTAGTGCCCAAATTCACTGTTCCAGAGCATGGTATGTTGTCATGAAGGTTCTGCGCACCCTGTCTCTGGTGCAACAACTCTTATTCTGTAGCACCAATGCTTTCTGCTCTTCCCTTGCTATCTGAGGATTTTTTCTGGTATCCCTGAGCAGTTCTTCCTATAGCAGTGATAGCCACAAATATTTCATATGAAAGGGATCCTAAGCTATTAGAACTATCTAATGATAGTGCTATAAAAAGCACTAAGTGAATTAGAGGCATATAAAATATCTATCAGATACGAGCAGACTGCAGTTACTTAGCAGAGTAATCCAATATCGATGCCTGTGATTAGTGCACTAGATCAACAGTGTTTACTATCCTCGTCTCTGGTCGTAGCGGTTGTACTCTATCACTGTTGTTATTCGATTGCAATCTAATATTAATATAGCTCAACAGTAGATGTGAGGTAATAGTTATTTCATTCTACAGATAGAGTAGTGTAGATAGGACTTGGAGGCAAGAACAGCAGACAACAAGGTAAGATAATTCCTTGACTTGCCTCTGTCACATAATTTCCTCTCTTTTGCTGTGTGTTTGTTGTTTTTATAAGCTCTAGTTTCATGAGATTCGAAGAGTCTTCATTGTCTTCTGGAAGGTGTGTTTTAACAAGGGACTTGTTGAAAGAGAATTTTTCTTGACTGACCCATTTAAAAGGTGAGACAGATGGAAGAACACCAAAAGGCAAGTCAAGTATCTTGGCCAAAGCAAGGGGAGTGAGTGAAGAACAATATTAGCAGAGAAAAACTTGCATGCTGAGTCATGTCAGTCCATGAAAACAAGAACCAAAATACATTGTAAAATGCAAAGGGTGGATTTTTCTTCTGTCCAGGAAGCTTATGGTATACTGCCTAAATTTTTCATAAGACTAAGGATATTAATTACCTCTGGAGGTGTCATGTTAAGCTTAAGCCACCTCAGTGGGTGCCTTAGTGGATTTTCTACACCTGGACTTCAGCTGTGCGGTCCTTTTCAAGTCTTATGTGCCTGAGACAATGGCACCATTTCACCAGGTTACTAGGCTTCCTAGTGTAGATATTTCTGAGGTTGGCCAAAGCTGTATTTGGCAGCTGATTGGTTAAGCAAGAGGCTGAAACACTTTGGTTTGACTGCTCTCCTTGCAAAGCTATGTCCCAAACAGGTGGCAGGAGATATTGCTTCCGTGGGATCTGACTCGGACCATGGCTAGACCATGTTGCTATGTGCTTGCAGAAATTGCCTTCGGTCAGAACTTCTTGTTCAGTCGTATGGGTACAGTAATCATGGCAAGAGGATAACGGTATGCAAGACATAAATCCTAGAAACATTTATAAAATAGATAGACTCAAAACATAGCATTTTAAACTTCCTCAAAAATACCTTGAAATCTTTATCTCAAGCTTTAGTATGATTTGAAACTCGTGGTAGATACAATTGGTTTTTTGCTGTTTTCTTTCAAATTTCTGCCAGTTCCCAATCATTAAAACAAATGTGATGTACACCTGTAAGGAATTTGGAATTATGTTATCATGCCTGTAAGATCTGGCTTTTAATTCTGTGAAAGGGTAACATGAATAAAATAAAATGAGAGGACATTTTTGGGTAAGGGTACTAAAATGGCTCTTCCATTGCATGTTCAAGTGCATTTATTCGAAAAGTAGCATTCTGTCCTTGAAAAGATGAATCAGGATAGGATACAACTTACCAAGGACACAATACTGCTTTTCTTTTAAGGAAGGAAAAGTAAATAACTTTCTCTTGTATTATATGCTTTGCTTAATCTTCTTTTTCTGTTGTTTTATTAATTATTTTTAATATTGAACAAATACCATCATTTCAGGTGAATCCCCCCCAGTGCTTAGTTCTTGCTTGGAACTATTCACAGTATTTCAAATTGTCTCTTATTCTTCCTTCTCTCTGGTTATTTTAATCTTGATCCAACTGCCACCTGTGTTGCCATGGACTTAATTCTTCAAGGTTTTCCTGTCAACCTTATCTCTGGTTTGAAATAACTAACAATAACAGCAACAAATAAGAACTGTCACCAGAATTTTCCAAGTGCTTGTTCATGTTTTTCAAAATACTCATATTTCATCTCTGGTTTTCTGCTGTTGAAATACTGAACTTATGTTGATCCATTTTGTTAGAAAGTTTTAAAGTTTTTCCTTAAAAAAAACCACAAAAAACAACAAAGAACCAAAAAAACCTGAGCATTTTACTTGGTGATTCTGTGTTATGTTTAATCCAGGCAGATTGAGGTAGTACTAAAAAGCCAAATAACAGAAACTAATCCCAAATTGATATGATCTGAAGTTCAAAGGGCTTAATAGCCTTGCATCAGCATCACACTTCACTGAAACATGGTGAACGTTCAGACCATGGGAAGAATTTTCTCATATCTTATAACTTCTTACACCATGTCACACTGGTGATGCTAATAAATGCTTTGAAATAGTTACTGGGGACACTTTTCTACTAGCACAGACTAGGGATGCTTTACAGTGAGTTATTTCCATAGGGCTGGAATACCTGATAAAAAGTGAGAATAAACATCCTGTGCAGGGATGGGGATATGCTGTCTTGACAGAGCAAAAGGAAATATGTATTTGTCCGAAAGTGAAAATCGGAAGGTTAAATTTTAAAGTATGTATTCTGTGGAAAATGGTTTGTGTGAAGCATAATATTTGGGTGGGGCACCTGGAATATTTTTGTGTGCATTGAAAAGATGACTTGGCTCCTAATATTAAATGCATTTTGATGGCTCAAGTTCAAGATGAAAAAGGAACAAGAACAATGACCTGGCAATCAGGCTATAGGTTAGAAACTATCTCATCTCCAGGGAATTACTCCAGAAAAGGTTTGTTGATAATGGTTAGATTACAAAAAAAACCCCAAAACCTCAACCCAACAAAACTCCCAAATATTGGGAATGGTCCTTTGGCCATTCTCCTTTCTTATCTACCAAGGTTTCCAGAAGTTTTCACTTTAGAATATGCACTGGACATGAAACCCAAAAAGATACAACTTCACCAAACCTTCTTATTTTATTTGCATTCTTTGTAATGATTGGTAATAAAAATTGGCTAGGGTGTTCATCTAGGATTAAGATGATATTTTAAGTTTCTGAAAAGGTGTAGATAATATACACAATGTCTACCTGTGCTATATTTTCTGCATTCAGGTTCCGACCAGAAGTAAAAATGCTGAATTTCAAGAAAGGTTTCCCACAGTCTTCAAGATCAAGCAGGAAAGGAGATCTTTTCTTATAGGCAACTTGGGGG
>VYZM01015412.1:23958-71632 GCA_013398915.1 Dromas ardeola
GGTGGGGAGAGAATGTGGAAGGGGATTGCGGAGGTAAATTTTTCAGTTTTTAGTTGTGGAGGAGAAAGCAGGCCTCAGAGTTCCTCGGAACGGCTTTAGAGCAGTGTGCCCCCAGAGCTAGGTCTGAAATAATGGCTTAATAGAATCAAGTAGTAAGTCTTTCTTTTACTGTTTTTCTATTTTTAATGTCTTAATTTAAAGTTGGATGCGAGTGAAATGTATGTTCACAGAAGTGATAGCAAGAATGAGTTGTTTTACTAAAGGGAGTCATCAATGCTTCTTATTCCATGTGGTAAAGCCCAGAATGCATTTAAACACTCCTTTTTAGTCTGCATGCATATTAAGTTGCCTTGAACTTTAGATATTCTTAGCCGCGTTACATGCATGACAGTGAATCTGCATATTATGCAACTGGCTTAAATTTAGCATGGCATGTTGGGAGGCATAAATTTTCCACAGACCCATGCAGCTTTATATCTGCCAAACTGACGCTAATAGCTGCCAATTATTGCACAAAGAGATGTTACTTGTTCAGAATGAAAAAAAAAAATCATTGTAAAATTTTGAGTGAGATCCTAGACCCACTGATATCAGTGGGAGTTTTGCTACTGAGATTTTCAAAAGCTGATGCTACGCTTCTATCAATTTTGGACAGATAATTAAATAGAGACGATATTTATCTACCAAGATTTAATGTCAAATGCTTAATGTTATGCTTTTTCTGTGTGCGGTAGATGAAGTATTCTCTACTTTTAACAGGCTTACCTGAAAAAATAAAGCAAAATCTGTTTTATATTAAATGTGTTCACTTTCCATAACTTAAAAAGAAATAGGAGAGAAAGAACAGAGAAAATCAATATAAGGCCACAGAAGCTCAAAAGCTGGGATTATAAAAATGACACAGAATCAGATGAATTGTTACCCCTATCTCAAATAATGCCTTTTGCCTTCTTACTTTTTTAATGGTTTTTATTTGATTTTTTTCAAACTGTGGATAAAAACCTGGTAAAATTCACACTGCATTCAAATATGCTGGCATTACCATACTGCTACTTATAATACTGCACTTGCTGTATGATGCACTAACTGGAACCATTGGGTTAATTAAAAACAATAAATATATACTAATATTGGTGAAATATTGTCAATTTGGGTGCCTGGCATCTGTTTTCTGCAGAACTGAAATATTCAATTGCAAAATGCTGGTAGGCTGAAACACCTCGATTTTGCACTGAGAAAATATTTTGAATCCATTTGTCACTCTGTCTGCCTGAAGTGCTGTAGCACGCTATGCAAAGGCATGTTTCTCCTCTTTGCCATAGTCTGGCCTCTCTCTGTACAAAAAAAGGCAGCGCTTTGTCCTGTGTTGAGGTGCTGTATGCATCAGGGGGGTGTCGTGACCGCAGCAGTCACAGGAAATAGTCTGCTTGAAAGGTCCAGGCTGTGAGGGATGCCAGCTCCATCTCCCCGGAGGCTTTACGTGCAATAGAAGCATTTTAGGCTTGAGCGCCAACAACATGTTTTGACACCTCGAAGTTTGGAGGGAGGGAGCGGACAACTTCGCATTCAGTAAAAATTGGAAGTAATTCAACATCTTGTTCTGCCTTGAGATGGGAACAAATGCTCGTGAATCAGAACTTCCTAATGGAAGAGAAATTCCAATTTCTGATCAAGTCATTATTTTATAATGTTCTCAAGCAAAAGAGTTTTATTTTGGAAACAAAATTAAGGCATAATGTCTGACACTGCAATGTACCCCATAATAATGAATTGGTACTTGTTTATTTCTGGTTAGGTTTTATGTAAGCCAAATGAACATAACATTGGGTTACTACTTTTGTACCTTTTGGGGCTAAGCGTTGGTCAAAGAATTGCAGAAAATCTGTCCGCTCGTCCTTTCCAATTGCCATTCCTTATAAACAGATTATATCTGCAGCTGACTTCAGATCTGTCTTGCTCAATGGATGCTGCTTTGACCTTGTTGCATGATTGCCATCCCACTCTGCCTCTTCTTGCTTAGCAACCTCTTATCACACCTTGCTCAAAACTTACTATCCAGATCTCTGTGCTTTTATGACATATTCCTTCTGGTTCATAAATAAATATGAAAAAACATACTTAATCAAAGATTGCTCAACATTCTGTGCTAGCTGAATTCTTGCACGTCCTGTTATGTGTCTAGCCTTGCTGGCATTTTCAACATTTTGAGCTATGAGTCTTACAGTCACTTTGGTTGTTTGTCCTCATTCTTCTGGCTTCTGTTGTGTTAGGGTGAAATGAGCAGCCTTCTGCATATCTCTAAAGAAAATAATGAATATTTCAGTTCAGCCTCTCCACTGGCACACTCATACTTTTCTTGGTCAGCTAGATTAACTTCTTTGATTTAGGCTGGTGTATTTTACAGGCTTTTTACAGAGCTGTTTGGAGCTTTTAAGGACCTGAGTGCTTTTTTATAGAATCTGGAAATTTTCATGAAGTTGTAACAACTTTGGCAATGTATTTTTGGGTGGAGGAGAATGGTGGAGGAACAAATGTAATTTATTTTCCTTTTTCCTAGAAGGTAAGGTGCTTGTGGCACTGCACATAGATTTGGAGATGCAGTTCATTTCCCAGCTCTAAGTGGCATTAATCTCCTGCTTCTCCAAAGGTCTGCTTTGAATTGGGCAGTGCAGAAACCTGACTCGAACCCCCACACCTCAGACTATGACCCTCACCTGCAGTGTGCTCACAAAAGTTCCTCATCCTAATCCAGACAAACTTTGCTATGAATTTTGAGGTTCAGTCTGAAAACTTATGCAGATCCTTTAAAAACGGTTTTGGTGTTTTGGTTTTGACTTGGGGAGAACAGAAATACATCCGTCAGTCTTGAAAGATGTTACACAGGAAATTGGCTGCTTCTCATGCTCCTGTTTTCATGCAGAATGTAAAGATGAATTACTAGCCTGGAACAGCATTATTTCTAATGTGTTTAAATTCAGCAGATAGGTCTGAAGTATATTTGGCAATGGTCTTATTAACACGAAATTAAATCCATCAGTTGGTATCTGATGGGTAAATTTTGCTGTGCGTGTGCATTGGTTTTGCTTTCATGGAAAGGTTAGTTAATCTCTGGAGTATACCCTAGAAATATAGCGCATGTCTGTGTGAATCTTAAATAACCAGTGATTGAAAATTTTTGGCTTATGAGCAGTGATTAGAAAATGTACTGCCTCTGTCAATTTGTTTCTATTTTTGGAAAGCTGTGAAATATCAGACTTGTACATCACACCAGCTTTATCAACTTCATGCTGTGCTGTTCAGTTTTATTTCCAATAGGAACGTAGCAATGTTTTGCGAACCACTGGAGTTGGAGATTAAGGATCTGGTTTTCAGACAGTGGGGGTCTGACTGCATTTTAATGCTCATTTTGCTTGAGGCAGACACAACTGTTTTCACAGGTTTGGCACTTTCCAGTTAGAGGAGCTCCAAATGAACAAATTTGCAGATTATGTAGGAACTGAATCATACCAGAGTGCCATAATCCCAGGCTTTTAAGCATTTGCTTGTTCTCTGGGTAAGTGGTGACTAAATGCCACAATCCATTGCTTTTCAATATCACAGAAGCGCTGAAGTGGTGTGTTCAGTGCAAAGAATGAATTAAGATTGGATAACCAAAATTTAATTCTCCATTATTTTTGAATGCTTTGAGATAATTAACGTTAGTTGTTTTTTAGTTGGTGGCGTTTTTAACTCCTCCTGTCTCAAGGTCGGCTTTCCCTGGGTGTTAAACCTGGATAAAAGCCTGGGTTTGAGCTGTTTTCTGCCTTTGCTTAGCCTCCTAGATCTTCTTTGAAGGGCTGGACAAGTAGAAGACACTAAGTCAGAGCGGTGCAAAGGGAAATGGGTATTTGGGAGTCCTACTTCAGATACATGTGCAGGGGGAGCAGCTCGTCAGAAATGAACAGGAGCAGGATTTTCCTAAAAGCAGCCTCACTCAGCATATACTGATGCTTCCTCCCAGGAATGGGAATCTCCACTTGCTCTTAGTGTTTCTTCTGCTTTCCATCCCTTGGGAAGGGGAGAAAGCAAATGGGTTTGGGAAGCTCTTTTTCCCCAGAGGAAAGCAGAGAGGTCTGCTGAGAGGGAGGGTCTGAGAAACTTCTTCCACACTGTTCCCAAAAGGAAAGTTTTGGTAGCTGCTTAGTGGTGGCAGCTGATAACTCTGCTATTTGGCTGTTTAAGGGGGTTTGTTCTGAAGAAATTGAGGGCAGTATGGTGACTTTGCAGTCACACTCTAAGCTCCAGGTCAGGGATGAATGCAGTGTGGTTAAACCAGCCCCTGCTCTCCTCCCACTGCCTCCTGGCACTGATGGGTAAACCCAAGAGCAGCACCTTAGACTGATGTTTCAGACAAGCTCCTTTTCTCCTGGAGTGTCCCCATTTGCTTCTGATGAGTGGGTAGGCTACTAAGTAAAGCAGCAGTTGCGTGTGAAATGCTGGCAGCTGTGTATGTCTGCTCCCTGGAGCCGTACCACTTATGCAGTCAGTGTGCTTCAGGTGCTGCTGAAACTGATTTATTTCACTGTATTACAAAGCAGTTTCTTAGAAGGGTGATAGAGATGTCTCCCTTTCCAGAGATTTGCCTCAATTATTTCTTTGTAGTTAAGATCAGACGCTCTATAGCATAACCCTACTTGGAATATCATTTTGCTGGCCAAACTGCTAACTCAAAACCTACTTTTGTTTGGATATGATATGGAATGACTTTTTTTTAAGTTTTCTTTGGCAAACTGAAATATCCGAGGGTGGATGAATCATCTTATTTGCCTGGGAAGAAACATGTTTTATTGTAGAACACTAACATCTCCTTTTTTAAGGAAAATATGGGCATTCAGAAAGCTAAAGATAAGGGAGTAATTCTGCTTTCCTCTTTCTCCCAGTTGTTAGAGATGGCTATTTAGAGCGGAGCCTTTCATGAACTTGAATCTTCCCTCTCCTGTTTTATAACTTGGTTCTAAAGTATTGCGAGGAAATAGTCTCATCCCATCTTACAGAGGCTGTTCTAGTTTGCAGTAATCAAATGAATGTTTCTTTGGGCAAAAGCAAGAATGACTTCTGTTTCCGTATTGCAGAACCTATGGTGAGGATCTGTCAGGTACTGGGTTTTGCTCCTGTGAATGTGCAATATTTACCATGACAGAATTTGGCCACTAGCATACGAAAATCTCTTACTGTAGCATGGAAGAAAGTGGAAGGAAAATGAAATATGCATGAAGTAAGGTTCTCTTCTGTCATGAGAAACTGTGAGGGGATTCAGTGCTGGTGAAACAGAAGTAGTATGGAAGTGATATTTGAAAGTACTTTTTGGAACCTTCCTTCTAGTTTTCTATCTATTAGAGAGCTTCTTTGCAAATAAACTGAAGATGATGAGCATGATTTTTTTGTAATGTTTTGTTTTTCACGTCTTCCATCATTAATTCAGACTGAGCTGAAATTCTTATGGACTTTTAGAAGGTAATTCACAGGGTCTTGCCTTGACTGGAGGACTTATATAGCTTTAAACACTGTGTTGTTTTTATATTTGCAATTAATTAGTATACCAATGCTCTTGAACCCTATATTAGAAGACCCGTAGTAGGGTCTGCAAAAGCAGCCCTGAAATTTTGGAAAACCTCCAGAATTAAACTATGCATTAGAAGTGCCCTTTGCACATACATGATAAAATAATCTTAAATTACAAGGACATATACTGTTTTGGTTTTTTTAGTCCTTCAGGATACAGGATAGACGGTGCTCATATAGAACAGATTGATTTCACCTCAATTTAGCTGCCTACGAATTAGACATGTAGCTTAAGCCAGAAGTCTAATTATCCTCAAAAGTCAAATGAGAAAAAGAAGGAACTAGGGATGGTTATTCCTGTTCAACTCAGAAGACTATCTTGGGATGGGATGCGTGTCTGCATCTCTTCAGTGAGAACAGAGTCTACATGACTACATTAGAATGGGCCTCTTACACAGCTAAATTTAGGTGAGATATATCCTGCCTTTAATGGGCAGCTATTCAATGTTGTTTTGCTGCCTCAGTGTTTAGTATGCAGTGTTTGTCTTTATTGCCATGTTGGGTAACATCCTATTCAAACCCAGCTCTGAAGACAGAATTATTCATTTCTTCTGACCTTCTCCACAGCAATTGTCAGTATATTATCTGTGTGCTTCACAAACATGAGTTATTCTTATAGCCACCTTGGGAGATAAGGAGATACCGTTACCACCATTTTATAGGCAACCTTTATCTAGGCTTTTCCTTGGATTTTGAGTATCTGACTTTGCAGCTTCAGTAATGTACCTTATATAACTTTCTGTGTTTTTTTGGGGGGTGGGGTGAGGTTTTTCTTTTTTTTTTTTTTTTTTTTAAATCAAACTAAGACAGTCATGTCACAGTGCCTGCAGTAGCACTGTTTGTTAGCTAAGAATCCTTTGTAATGTAAAAAGTTAGTTTTCGAGTGCATACATTGCAAGCTGCAATGGTGCTCATGGTACCACTTCTTCAGAATTCTTACTCAATATAAAAAAAAAAAGAACTCATGATGATATCAAGTAGGAGCTTTAACACTGACTGCATGTTGGTTCCCAAAATGAAATTATCATTGCACTGTGTTACAGTAAAAAGCGCCTGTGAGAACTCTTGCTGGGGTCGGGATTTTACCTTTGGGACTGATCGTAGAGTATATACTTGAAAACGACATTCAATATGCTATTCTACTTGTCATTCTAAGCAAAAGAGTGAGTTATGTGGGAGACTTTCCTCTTACGGCAAGAAACGTTCTCTGTTGTATTTGATACATACAGCTGTTAGCTTGATTTCAGTTACATATTTTGCAATTCAGAAATTGCAGAAATACAAGAAAGTATTTTCTTGCTTCCAAGATATGCGTTTGGAATGTCTCAGACTGTGTTTGAGGAAATTAGAGTTTACTGAAATAACCCAGAGAACTTTCCTTGCATTCATTCATTTCTGGTTTCAATTTTCCATTTGTGATTTTAAATTTTCCTGCAAATATCTGTAACTACGGCTTACAGATTTCACTGGTCTTGATCAAAATATCTTGTGTGATGTTCCACACCTTCTGATGCTTAGAATTGTCTCTTAAAATTAAGTGTTCTTTAACATTATCAACTATCATTATTAGAGGTCCTGTGAATTGCAGAGAGGTCTGAAGAACTGCATGATAAAAAGATGCCTGCATTTCATTTCAAATATCATTAATATCTTTAATCTTTCTTGATGAGATTGCAAAGATTATTTCTAAAAATCAAGAAGATGTATTTATTAACCTGTACAACCTTTGACTGTCAGGAAATGGATCAAGTGTTATTAATGATAAGCAAGAACTCATTTAAAGTCTGCTAAGCCAGATATTTTCTTCAGAAACACACACTGGAAATTAATCTGCTGTGAGCATCATAGTTCTTCAAAAGTGTTATATGTGTCTGCATGTGTGAAAACATTTATCTTTACAGCATTCCTAGAAAGCCTATATTGCTGATGGCCCAGCAGTCTTGAAATTCAAAGACTGATCTCTTTCCCTGTATCTCTCTTATAATGACAGGAATCCTTAGCAAGGGCTACAAAGCTTTGTATATTAAGGCTGTATAAACCTGGCTGCGGATTCCATCACTGAGGACATCAAAAGGAATGAGTTTTGCACCTACGTTTACTCTGCACATAAACTTTTGATACGGATTGGTGAAGCTGCATGCTTTCTTCTGCACTCCTCTGTTCTTTCAGCAATCCAAAGAACTTCCCCTTTGTGGACAGAAGATGCTCTGAGTGAGGTCAGAGCGACATAATGCTCCTACCTCTGCCAAGATGCAGTGTAACATGTCCCTGCCTCTGGAAGATGTAGTGAGGCTTACAGTTTGTAAAATGGGCTGGTAAATTTAGTCAGACAGGGCATTGTTACAATGGAACAAAATGCAAAGGGCAAGACCAGTAATCTTTCAAAAAGTGCTGGATATTTAAAGATGAGAGGCCAAGACCTTCATTTTGCACTCTCTCAACTGATCTGGACAGAGTCTGTATGTAAGTGAATACCATTTTTGGAGAAAAACTGATCATTTTCACTACCCAAATTCACTCCAGATAGTCATACTTCAAACTAACTTAATCACAGCTGATTTGTGTTGTCACTTGTTTGCATGCCTGGAAGACTTAGGTAATTATCACAAGCAATGGACCGAAACAATATGCATTGTTATCTTCTTATGTAAAGAGACAGCTCTTTTTCATATGTAATTATTTTCCTTTTCCATGATCTACTACATACTCATTTTATGTGAACTGATAATCACGCATTAAGTATGTATTATTTCTGCTGGTTTAGTTTAATATAATTTTATATACTTTTGAATGCATAGTATTTGAAAATATCTTCTGCTAAATTACAATATAGACATTTTAATTTATTTTGAGTAAGAAACATAGGCATTATGTTGGACTGTGGCTGTTAAAGTGCAAAGAAATAATGTAAGGAACTGCTGTTCAAGATAAGATTGATAGTCTCTCAAGTGGCCAGGATTAGTTGCTTTGGAGTAGTTAAGTCACCAAGGGTGGAGAATTAGTACCTTACTTAAGGATCAGCTGTCTTGAAGGATATTGCTGTCTTCTGCTTTAAAAGCAGAGGAAAAAATTTCTCCTGTTTTCTTTGGAAAAACACTTTCCCTCTTTCTTCATTACCCATTTCATTCTTTTACAAATGGATCCCAAATGGCTATGTAGTAAATTTGGTGATGCAGATGACAGAAAAGGAATATAGCACATTCAATCTTTGAGGACAATTGTATTTTGTCTTATTTCAAACTTTTCAAGGACATATTTAAATGGAGAACTGTAGACAAAATGATGGGAGAAAGTAGTGCCTTTTCCCTTACTCTTGTAAATTCTGTTCTTCTTTGTCATGAAACTGTTTAAACCTATAGGATGGGTGAAACAAAACACTCTAATTTACTTCAGTGTTTTATGTGTAACAGTTTAGTGTTGGCATTATCAAAATGTCAGCCCAACTGCCAGATTTTGGACAAACAGAATTCTACCAAGGGCCTTTTTGTCTAAGACTGTTCTTACAATATGAGCAAAGTCTAGAGCCTGAACATCATGAGTGCATGTTTCGTGTGCCTATAATGTTACTGAATACAGAGAAAAATCCAGTGGAAGACCTATTGTTGAACTGAATTTCTGTGAATCCAGATGTGTAGAAGAATCTGTCAGGACAGGCTGCTCTGATAAAGGAAAAAATGCATCCATTATGGCCCCAATATTTTTGTTAGTTGGAGGTACTTAACTGTACAATACAGAAATATATATTCGGGACACAGTCACTGAAGGATATATTAGGATCAAGTTCAATGGGAATTTATGCCTCTTAAAACCAGTTGGAAAGGATTTCCTCATTTTTTTAAAATATATTTCCTTATTCCTTTGAACTGGTTTATTTATAGCAACTGTACAACTAGTGTCCTGGAAGGTTTGATAGCATGGGAGTTCTTGGGACCAGCACATTAACATCATGACACAATGGCTCCGATTGCCAATTCCATGCAAAGAATATTATGGTCATTTACATATTATGGTGAGGAATTTAAACATCCTCCACATGAACAAGGAGATCTGCATAAAGAATAAGATGTATATTAAGATCTCAGTTAACTATCAACCTCAAAAATAGGAGGTGAGTTTATCTGGGCTTGTGTAAGTCTTACCTAATAAATTTCTTCCTAAGCCATGGGAAAATGACATGGAGTGGGTGACACAGATATGGTCACCATTAGAAAAGTTCGGCAAAACAGTGACATTTTGATATATATTCAGGCTGTACTTCTAGGAAGCTTTATTTTTTTTACGGCAAGTTGTGGTTGTGAATGATAGGAATTAATACCACTGACAAGGATAGGAACTCAAACTTTTAAGAGGTGTATTTGGTGAAGAATTTTGGAGATCTGGTCAGAAAAGAGACTAATGATTTTTTTAGAAATTTTAATTGAGAAAAGCTGGCTGTCAGAAATAAGGAAATGCAAAATTATACACATTGGAGATCAACAGGTGCCAAGAGAAATTTCTAAAGAGACTGGTTATTGAATAAATGGTGGTGGGTCATCATATTAGAAGATAAATAGTTATGCTAGACACATCATTAGAGGACAAAAACCTGTTGTTGGAAATGTATAACCCCAACGAATTTGGAAATATCAGGGCTATATGGGGTTATTTTGGAAATAACCCTGAGAAAATACTTATAGAAGAAAGGGCAGTAGGTAACTTTAATAGAAGACAACCAATAGTTTCCTATAGCAGATCATTGGGAGGTCTGGTGTTTGAAGCTGACAATAAGGAAAGAAGACTTTGGAGAATCTTGATATGTTGTCAAGAATATTTAGACATGACACTCACGTTTGCTCCTGTTTTTAAAATAGTTATGTTGTTCTGTAGAAAGAAACTAACACAAATAATCATTATTTCACGTCTCAGACAGATAAAGCTTTAGCTTTGATTCAAGATTGCTACACTACATATCTCACAAAGACAAGTCTTAAGAAAGAAAAATAAGTGATATAGTCCATTAGCTGCCGCCTTATACTGTATTCATACGTTAGCATTTGCCTTCTACAATCCAGTATCTCCAAAACTCAGAATAGGCACTATTATTCACCTATGGCAAGCACCAAGATACTTGGCCTTTTAACAAATATGTAGTGTTTAATTGCCTGTCTGAAATGTGTACAGATGTAACGTGCTATGTGTGTTGATACTTATGGGCCATGGGAAAATGTTGGCCCTTTTCAGACTGGGCGGAGATGTATGCTCTGAAGAAGGGAGGTTATCGTTGTTGAGAAGTATATACTGGTGGGTGGAATACTGATGAATGTATTTCTGCACTACTCTGCTCTGATGAGCTGTCTAGAAAATGCAAGCAAATAATTTTGGATATGAATTTTCTGTCTCTTAAGAACTTTGTGTAAAAAACAGCACTTATTCTCATAGCCCAACTATTATCGGGCAGTAATAGTAGCATGTTTCCTTGAAAAGTCCTCTTATTCCCAAAGCTCTCCCATGGGGTGGGATCCTCTGTTCTTGAAGCTCCCTATAGGCATGCTCTGCCCCCGACACCACTGTAGGGAAACTCGGATGCTCTTCTGGTTTATTTTTTTTCCTCAGTTCTTTTCTCTAACATGTCATTCCCTCTCTCCACTTTGCTCCTTTATAAGTTACTTTTGTCTGTGTTGTATCAGTCTCTCCTTTTATATAATCATCTTGAAACAGTGGTCACCAATCAACTTAGTACTTTAGATGCTTAAATGTTTTAGACGTCAGAGCATAATCCAGTGTGGCCTTGTGACTGAGCTTGCAAGGCTTAAGAAGTTACAACATCTCGATTTTTATCTGATGCTCCCCCTGCCAAGCTCTGGCACTGTAACGGGCAGTTTGGGCTTTTCAGTGAATGTGCTGAACTGACCAGTCTGTTGTATGTTCTCTGAACAATTATCATAACACACAGCCTAGTCATGATGCATCTCTTTGTCACATTTCAGTTGTCTTTAATATCGTGACTCCCGACATATTACTGAATATCATAATCGGGGTTTTAATACAAAGAGTATTAATTACTGTGGTTTGATCTTGTATGGATTCTCAAATGAATTTCTGAATGAAGAAAAATCCTGAAATTGTTTTGAAAAACTGCACTGGATCAGTCATTTTTGCTTTTCAGCTTTCCTTGTAATGCTAGTCAGGACTTTTGACTGGATTTCTGCTGTTATGGAAATGACCACCACAATTACAGTTGAGTAAAGGACCTCTTTTTGACTTCCGTTTTTCAAAATTCCTTCAAAGCCACAGAGTATCAGATGCTAAGGTTATTTTGCATTTTAATGATTTCAAGACTTCATTTGCTATATAACTTTTGTTCAAACAAACAAGCAAAAAAAAAAAAACAACCGACCCCAAAACCCACCACAAACAAAACCACAACAAACGAACAACCTGTCAGCATTAGCGTACTCAGTTAGCCACCTTTCCTTCATATGTATTAATTCAGACAATATATTGTATTTCAGTACACGGATTGCTTTAGCATTACTGCCTGTTCATTTAGGGGATCGGCATTTATGCAATGTTGCAGAACTATGGCATTCTGTCTACTAAAGTTACAGAGAAGTACTATTTACGATAACGCGCCCTCTTTGAGTAACAAACTGCTCAGTTGTGGCTATTACTGCTCTCCTACTCATTGCTTATACACATAATCAGCAACTGCACCACTATTTTATTGCAGGTTTTGTTTATTTTTTTTTAGACCTCAAATCATGGTGCTGGTTTGAAAATTAACTTGTCAAGAAAGTGCTCTTTAGTATGGGACACCATTTTAACAAGTAATATGATCCAAATCCTGGTTCAAGACTAGGGCCAAAATCTTCAATGTCTAATAATTTTGGATGCTTCTGCTTCTCGATGCTTAACTTTAGTGATTATTCAGACTGATTTGTTCGTTTGTGCTCAGATTGTGTGCCAAGAGGTTACACGGCTTCCTGACTGGGCCTGCCTGTGGTCACTTTGAGTATTGGCAGAGAAAGTGAGTGCCTGCTGCCTACAGATGCACCCTTAGAAGCAAGCGGGGCAAGAACCACTGCATCCATCAGAAAAGCTCAGTAGATTTTGAGGGCTACTGAGAAGCAGCTCTGTCAGGTACAGCTTGTACTCCTCCCTTCGCGTCTTCTTCCTTCCCTTCATCCCTCCCTCCTTCCTTGCCTTTACTCAGGGACACATAATTCAAAGAGCTGGTGCATGGCACCAAAGGAGACAGTGCTGGATTTCCAAAGCTAAATGGATTGCTGCCATAATATAAAAGCATTGCATAGCAACTTTCTTAAATCAGGTAAGGTATCGATTACTTTTCTGAAGGGGCTAATTGAATCTGATATCAGAGCAAGCAATTTTTTGAAACACTGCCTTAACAAGTATATTATCTAAAAGACACATTAGATGGATGCAGCAATCAACACTTTTGTCAATAGCTCAAAGATTTGAGGATGTCCTTAAATACTCTTTGTTAAAATATCATCATTTTGCATTTCTGTCCAAAAAAGGGCATGCTAGGTAAACAAAAATAAACACTTTGTTCTTCATTTTCCTTAACTGTAACTTCCTTACTCTACCTTTCAAAAATAGCCTGTGCTTACTATCCTTTACAGAAGGCTCATGTGGAAATTCATGTAAAGTCAGGACTCCTGATTTAGCAATTGCTCTTTACGCCTGTGCTTAAGGCTAAGAATATTTCTGAATGCTCTTGGATATGTCCAGGAAAAATTGATGTAGAGTAGATGTAATATCTGATTTGAAAACAGTCCAAACTCCTGAAGGAAGTTTGGGGTCCAGCTGTATTAATAAAGTTAAAAGCCCTGTTTTATAAATGCAAAGCTGAACATTGAATCATAGAATCGTAGAATGCGTTGAGTTGGAAGGGACCTTTAAAGGTCATCTCATCCAACCCCCTTGCAGTAAGCAGGGACATCTTCAACTGGATCAGATTGCTCAGAGCCTCATCAAGCCTGGCCTTGAATGTCTCCAGGGATGGGGCCTCCACCACCTCTTTGGGCAACCTCTTCCAGTGCCTCACCACCCTCATTGTAAAGAGCTTCCTAATGTCTAATCTAAACCTGCCCTGCTCTAGTTTAAAACCATTGCCCCTCTTCCTATTGCTACATGGCCTTGCAAACAGCCCCTCCCCAGATTTCTTATAGGCCTCCTTCAGGTACTGGAAGGCTGCTATAAGGTCTCCCCAGAGCCTTCTCTTGTCCAGGCTGAACAATCCCAACTCCCTCAGCCTGTGTTCTCCAGCCCTTGGATCATCTTTGTGGCCCTCCTCTGGACCCACTCCAACAGGTCCATGTCCTTCTTGTGCTGAGCATTCCAGAGCTGGACACAGCACTCCAGGTGGGGTCTCACGAGAGCAGAGTAGAGGGGGACAATCACCTCCCTCGACCTGCTGGCCACGGTTCTTTTGATGCAGCCCAGGATGCAATTGGCCTTCTGGGCTGCAGGCACACATTGTTGGCTCATGTCCAGCTTTTCATCCACCAGTACCCGCAGGTCCCTTTCCGCAGGGCTGCTCTCTATCACATCATCCCCCAGCCTGTATTGATAACGAGGATTGTCCCGACCCAAGTGTAGGACCTTGCACTTGGCCTTGTTGAACTCTGTAAGGTTTGCTCAGGCCCACCTCTCTAGCTCATCCAGGTCCCGTTGGATGACATCCTGTCCCTCTGGCCTGTCAACCGCACCACTCAGCTTGGTGTCATCGGCAAACTTGCTGAGGGTGCACTTGATCCCACTGTCTGTGTCATTGATGAAGATGTTGAACAGCACCAGTCCCAGTACAGATCCCTGAGGGACACCACTTGTCACCCCTCCCCATCTGGATATCGAGCCATTGACCACCACCCTCTGGATGCAACCATCCAACCAGTTCCTTATCCACCAAACAGTCCGCCCATCAAATCCGTATCTCTCCAACTTAGAGAGCAAGATGTTGTGGGGGATCGTGTCAAAGGCCTTGCAGAAGTCCAGGTATATGATATTGGTAGCTCTCCCCTTGTCCACTGATGCAGTCACTCCGTTGTAGAAAGCCACTAGGTTGGTCAGGCAGGACTTGCCCCTGGTGAAGCCATGCTGGCTGTCTCGAATCACCTCCCTGTCCTCCATGTGGCTTAGCATAGCTTCTAGGAGGATCTGTTCCATGATCTTCCCAGGCACAGAGGTGAGGCTGACAGGGGGGTAGTTCCCAGGGTCCTCCTTTCCACCCTTTTTAAAAATGGGTGTGATGTTTCCCTTTTTCCAGTCACCAGGGACTTCACCTGACTGCCATGACTTTTCAAATATCATGGAGGGTGGCTTGGTAACTACATCAGCCAATTCCCTCAGGACTCTGGGGTGCAATCCTCTGAGTAGTTTCCTGGACTCTTCAGTAGCCTGCAGGGAGGGTTTGGAGCTGGCTTACAAAAATGACAATGGTACCTCTTTCACTCCCTCACCCTCTTTGTTCTGGCCACACTTACAAAGCCCCTTTTGGCAATAAGCCTGTGGGGACACAGTTGTTCAACCTGTTCCTGCCACAGGAGCAGCGTGGTCCCCTCAGCTTAAGGTATGCTCCCAGGTCACACCTCAGGTTCAACCTCTCAGCCTGGGTTACTTGCTAATTAGGGACAGAGCTTTTCCCAGTACTGGAAAGACAGTTTGGCATGCCCATTATTGCTAGCTTTGATAGCCTGTTATGTTAAGCAATAGAGTTTCTGTTCTGGGTCCAGTTAGTTTGAAGACTTAGTGACTAATTCTTGTTCTTGTAGGCTACTGTTAAAAAAAAAAAAAGTAATAGGAATATTTGCAAAGGGATCCACAGGGCTTTAGCTACACAGCGTCCATTAATTTCAGAACACTCAAGACCTTGTCCTCTCATCATATTATGTCTTGCTTAAGGTACGTTTAGAAACATTGACTTTTTTAGATTTATGCATTATGCATTTACTTTCTATAACATCTCATTACCTTGTCTATGAATGCATCACAGGGATAAAATTGGAACATGAGTTTGCTTAATAAGGCACTTCGTTATCATCTTGAGTAAACATTCATAAACAGTCTTGAAGCACTTACAAATTACATCTGAAATGGAAGTAATCTTGTTTCAAATGTAATCTCTCCATGTCTGAGTTTTGTCCTTTCTCATGGCAGTAGAGACTAAAGCAAGGCTTATTTGAGCTCCTTCACCAATAGTGCACAGGGAAGATTTTCAAGTACTTGACTGTTGTCTCATTTGCATCTTTAAGCTACTTCTTCAGAGTAAGAAAAATAATAAAGAAATTACCCAGCTGTACAGAACATAGCCTGTGTCTGATTTAGGGGTTCCATTACCACTGTGATTCATGGCTAATTCATACAAAAGAAATTAGGTTATGTGTTACTATTAGGAGATTAACATTTCATGAATTTAATAAATGTTCTCATGGCTACTTCGAAATCTAATTCCCTGGCCTAAAATGTCACCGTTGTCTGCTTGTTTTAGGTAAACCAATTTATTTCACTTTAGTAGTGCTGGGGGAATATGTTAGCTGAGATTCGTTTTGAGTGGAGTCACTGCCCTTTTCTTTCATCCTCTGTCCTCTCTTTTCCATAAATCTAAAATGCTATAATGTTTGAATGATGCTAACTGTGTTAGCTGACCTCATGGGTGAGAGAATGACATACTAGTTTACATCATCAGGAATGAAATGTCAGGTCTTAAGAATAAGCCTATTGGATATACATAGAAAAGTTAATTTACAGTATTACGTATAGCCAGTCGTCATATTCTAATAACTTGAGTATATGATCATTGTACTGCTCTCCATGGCATAATATGATTTTCTTAAAGGCCCTCAGCAGTGTTCACTGCACACTCAGAACAGGTAATATTAGAGGCTTTATTCAACTGTGGTAAATATAAATATGTATTTTCTCTCTAACTCGGATTCAAATTCACTGATTTTATGGATAAAACAATGATGTCTTGCTGCATTTGAATATAAAGCTGGTTCTTTTTTCTTCCTGTTCCAGCATCAGAAGGATTCTGCAATCTGCTCAATCTGAACTCAGATCCACTCCACATCCCCAGCCTGCAGCCTCCCCCTAAAAAATTTGCACAATGAAATTTTATGGACTTCTTCATGCCAAAGTTCTACCCCTGCCCAGTGTCATTTTGGCCTTGGCACCTTGGGGCAGCTGAAGCCACAGCCAGACTGGGATCAGAAATGGAGGGTTTCTCCTATCAGGAGCCTTGGATGCCTGTTCTCAGGATGCCTGACACATCATTCCTACAGACACAGCAGCTGCTGCTTCCTCCGAATGGCAGTGGTGGTAAAAGCAACACCATGAATCATTTTCTTCTTCCTGTATCTGTGGTGCAGTTAACACACACACACCCCCACACACCCACACCCCCTTGCAGAATGAAGCGATGAGAACAAGGAGGAGGGAGAGGGCGTCCTCTCAAGGCCCGTGTTTTGGTGCCTGGAGCGCTTGTGGCGGGTCTGGGAGAGTGGGATGAATCCTGTTCAGGCCAAGGACAGGGATGGGTCTGGGCTGGAGCTGAAGATCAGAAATGTTCTAATTGCTGAACTATTACTTAAAGGAAGACTAGAGTCAATTATGGGTTTTTAATTAAAGAAAGAGGGAAATGCTTATTTGTCTCTTGAAATAAATGTCTTGAATACCAAATGCCAGGAAATAGCCAAAAGAGCTCTGAAGGGAATTCAAAGCCCTGGAGAAAACCGGCCATGTTTAAACTGGTCATTGTGGTCAAACTTAAAGGGTTGGCCAAGCCTTGACATGTTGACCTTTTAAAACTGCTTTAAAACTGTTAGCTATGGGTGATGGTGCCAAATCACATCCCAACTCTTTCACTTCACCGTATCTGAGCAGAGCCAGGTCAGTGCCTCCTAGCTTGCCCCACACTGCTGGGTCTTGGAGCTTCTCACCAGCTCCGACACCAGAGGTTGTCCCTCTGTGCCTCACTCCCCTTGTCCTGCTTCCCAGCAGGGGAAGCACTGGGTGCCTGGGAGGAGAGGCCCAGCACTGGGTGCCTGGGAGGAGAGGCATGTTCAGTCCCCAAACCAGCCTGACCCTGACTCAGAGAGCATAAATCTGTATATGTTGCTTTCTTGTCTGCATTTGCCAAGATGATCATCTTGAGTCATTAAAAAAGAAAGAAAACTTTTTCCTTCTGAAAGGAACAGCTTTCTGTCACAATTCTTTCCACAATGGCTTTTCATCCGTTAAGGTGGTGTATATTTCCTTTACTTGCAGTTTTCCGTGGTAGTTGTATTGTATTTCAGAAATCCCTTCCCAAGTGGATTTCCATCTCTAAATGATCTTTGAGCTACTACCTCATCCATTCTCTGAACCATCTTGATTACAGTTCTTAAAAGACATATGTAATGCATTGTTAATTGGCAGTCAGGGATCACTTACCATTATTGATTTACTTTTAAATTACTTTGACAAGATGAGGAACAATAAACCTGAGCATGTAATTCACTTTCCTAATCATGTATAATTGCTGTTATCCTCATGTCTGTACACTTCATATCTGCAGTTTGCCTAAAATCACTGGCTTGTTTTTGTTTCGAAACAGACAATTGTCTGAAGCAAAGGCAGTTCTTTCCTGTGTCATTCAACAGCAAATACAGTTGTCCTCTGATGCTTCTTAGGGCAGTGGAAAGATTGTACTGAAAAGATTTCATATTCTTACTGAGGTTTAGTTTACAATATTTTGGAATGATCTGCTAAGATGAAACTTCAGGTGATAAGGTTTTTTTTTGACCTACAGTCGTGTTGGAAATGAAAACTTGTGTTCTAAAATGGGAATGTTCCTGCCAAACTGTCACAAGTTTTCATGTTTACTTTTAGCTTTTTTCATGGGCTAGAGGTTTGTTGGTTGATTACTTGTTGCTAAGGGTGTCTTTAAAACAAAAATATTACATTTTCCATGTATTAGTAGGAGAAAGTAACTTGAAAACATTTATTAATGTTAATTATGCCAATCCTGAATTATATCCAATCTACAAAATTTTAAAAGCTGTAAGGTTTCAGTCTTTGATTGGTAACATTACGTGAATTTTAAAAATGTTCAGATAATATTTTTTTTCCTTTAATTGAGCTGATGGCATAATCTGAACAGGACTTAACCATGGTGCATGCCTGTGAGCTGACTTGTTTGTCTAAAGACCTTAATGCGAAGTTTTGCAAGGCCCAACAAACAAAATTCAAAGGGTATAAAAGCACAGGCTAGAAGTAAGGGAAGTTTGTGGGAAAATAAACACTCTTCTCTTCCTAAAATCCTCATCCGAGCCATCTTGGAGAGGAGAAGCAAAAATATGACTGGCAACCACAGACTGTGACCAGTCTTTCAGTCTCCCAGCTCTGTGCCACCTCCATGAGTGCTTTGCTCTGTAATGCTGCCCCAACGCTTATTGCATGAGAGGCCAGAAGACTCTAAGAGACCATGCGTTTATGAATTCCCAATAATCTTAAATGTAATTTTTCAGCTTAATTTCATGTTTCTTGATTGTATTTTATTAGTGTGAGAGATATCCCAGGTTTCATTTTAGGACATCGGTACATTTGCATGCACATGGGTCTTTGCGGGCTCCTGTAAAACACATATTGGTAAAAGAACTAAAAAAAAAATAAAATTTCCCAAATGAAAATAGTTCTGAAAGCATAGCCTGAGAAACCTCAACATTTGGGCTCTGTATTGGAACTTCTAGAAACCTTAGAACTGTACAGTGTAAACTTGTGTTTACCAAAGAGCAGCCTTCCCAGAAGGAAGCTTAAGTGGCCTGAGATTGCAGTTCAGATAATAGATAACTCTGCTTCACTGCTGAGTGAATGCACTTTAAATCACTCTGACTTCAGCTGGGGATTCAGTAAAATTGATTATTACTTTCCAGAATTTAGAGAGATTATTTATTGCAGTAATGCTGTTGATTTAACTCTTTCTGTAATTGACTCTTAATTCTTTGCTGAGATTAGACCCTTGATTTGATTTTAAATTTGGCAGCAGCATTGGTTTATTCTTAATTTAAGTTAAAGTTAGTCATAATTAAACTATGGTAGCACTTTCCTATTTTTCTTGATTTTTTTTTTTTTGGCTGTAATTTGGTTTCAATGATTTTAATAACATTCACGCAAAGGAATAAAATCAGATTTGTTCCATTAAGTAATGTGGATTTTCAATCCTCTAAGACTAGGTCTACTTTGTTAGTCCTTGATTCATAGGCTAAGTCACAGGATAATATAATTGCTAGGTTTATATTGGTTTTAAGTTTGATATTTTAGCTGTACATGTAAAGATTCAGGCATACTGTTTTCTGCTGAACCAGAGGGTATGGAAGGGAATACAAGCACTACACGGGTGATGTTGTTGTACAATAGATTCATACAGGCCACATACCGGTGAAAACATTCCTTCTGCTTCAATTCCTTCTGCCTCTATTTTAAGCTAGTTTTGATCTTATTAACTGATTTCCATCTATCCTTTTATGTACTATTAAATATGAGCATCAGAGTAGCAGTTGCATCCTAGTGGTAGGAACATTTTCATATTCATGTCTGTTCATATTCAAATTTTAAAACCCATAATTTTTTGTTGTTATTTTGCTTTTGGTGGGACAGATAGGGTTTAAACCAAAACCAGGATGGAGGGCTAGAAAGATGCCACTGAGTAGGCTGATGGAAAGGAGCTCCTTTTTATTGCAATTTTCAGTAGATGAACTAAATGAATATTATTCCTCACTTACTTTTGTTCCAATGTTTGTTAAGGAGAACAAAAGCTGACAAACACTTGTTGGGGAAGGGCCAGACTTCTGCTGTGTCTGGAGCAGAGCCTTTGCTCTCAGTAGGGGAAGGGCTGAATGGTGTGGGGAAAAGATCTCAGCCCTCTGCCAGCTGTAGTACTGGTTTTGGACCTAGCTTAAGACTGGGTTCCATGAAGGATTTATACCTCATCGTTAACTTTTTTAGTTCTCGGATCTTCTCTGGCCTCAGACAGGCTTGCTTTGCGCAAATCAAATTGCAGCTATGGGCAGACTAATGGTTTGAAAGGGGCCTGCTTCATTTTGTGCTTGCATTTTGGAGAGGCTTTTCCTCATGAGGTGGTAGATATGACACAATGACCCTAGCTTTTCTTCCACATCTCTTATTTTTCACTAAGAATTTTAGATGGATAAAATATCATGGAAAAGCTCCCAGGCTCTTTCTTCCGTGTTGTGTCTGTTTCAGGGGAATATCAATATCAGAAAAAAACAACACAATGAAATGGTTCAAGCTGCTTAGTGTAGGTTAATAGAGAAGATGTGGACTGTGACTGTGATCTTGCAGTTTTTATTCTTTTTTTCTATGTAAGTACATTTTTGGTTTCAGCTACAGCCCTGAATAAATCATTTTCCAGTATAAAATACCTCTTTTGCATTTCAATATTTTTTTATATTGTTTTAATTCTCCCTTCATCACTAGCAGTGATTTGTGTTCCTGACTCTCTTGGTCTGTCAATCCACCCCATTGGCAGGATGTTAAGACTCTTACTCAAAAGTGAGAAACAACTTGCACATCCTGCTGATGTTAATCAAAACATATGTAGTCTATTCCAGGGGACATGATGCCTGGTTTCTTCTAGAAAATACACGCTGTCTCTTTGCCATCCATTTGGAGTACTTTTTTGAATGAAGTTAGAGATTGTTGTGTGCTTTTTGGAAAGAATATCTGCTTTTCCAAAGAAGGATTAATGTTATTGAATATTTAAAGATATATTTAATCTTCCAGCTGGCAAGGGATTTTGTCCTTTTGACCAGAAATCTTGAAATCTGTAGAAAGTCTGGTGCAAAAGCTGTGAAGGAAAAAAACAAAAGAATCTTTAAAAAAAATGTTAATTATTTTTTTTCTGGAGCGTATTTAAGCCTACAGCTTATTATGTCTCGGAGGTTTAACAGTTTGAGAAGCCTTTTCATTGAGCAACCCCAGGAGACTCTGAATTCTTTCTAAAACTGCAGAACCATGTAAGAAAGATTTGTCTGTATCCTTGATTGATCTGCAGTGCTGTTCAGTTATTGTATGCCTCTGCTAAGTGTGTGCAGTTCAAGGCAGGGTTACTCCCTGATAAGAAAGAAATTCAGGCACTGTGGATGTGTGAATATTTATGTCTGCATTTTCTTTACACATGCTGCTTAAGATTGACTGTGGTTCAAAAAAATCATGACATCTGCAATATCTGGTTTTTGCAATAGGGCATGTTTATAAATGTGCTAATTTCTAACTCCTCAAAACGTTCTAGCCTTTGCCATTCTGTCCTTTAGCAGCTTCTTACTCTCCCTTCTTAAAAAATTAGCTGCGTTAATGTTTTATTGTCTGCTGCTTTATTATTTTCTGTATTGAATGTAATACTTGCAGCATTACCTATTCCGTCTCCTTTCAGTTGGCATTCAAGCTGTTGTTTCCAAGTGACTGCAAGTCAGTCACCTCTCTTAATTTCTTTCCTTACAGCCAAGTCAGCATTTCAGTTTTCATCTGGTTTGAACCGGATCAGATGATGGTTGTTAGGGCTGAGAAACCACGGACTCCTGCAAGAGAGTTTTTCACGGTTGTTCTGCCACCTCACACCTAGTTTTTATAATTTTTCCTGTACAATATTTTGGCTGCTGATTGCATCTTTCTCCAACAGATAAAAAGTTCACAAGACATACTGGAGAATAGTGTTGGAGGATTTTCTGCATGGTTGTTACATACACAGGCTGCTTACTATGCCTGGCAGTGTCTGTGCACTGCCTGGGCACCTTGTGTCATGGGATACTCCTGGCTGCCCTGGATCCCCATGGCTTCCATGGACCTCGCTTCCCTCTGAGGCATCTCCTTCATGCAATGACTACCACTGGCAGCTCCTGCCTACTTCCAGTCCCCCTGGTTCTGGGATCAGCCCCATTGTGCCTTGCTCAGGCCTGGGGGCTCAGCAGAGCATTTTTAACCCAGGTAATGTGTTGGGTCAGGGATGCACTGCTGTGTGCCTGGGACCACGCAGCCCACCCTGCGCCTCACCAGGCAGGAGCCCAGACACACCGAATCCAGCACTGCAGTTCTTTATAACATTGGATCAGGCCCTCAAACACTCTCAGCCTGCTCTCAGCGATTATCTTTCCTAATCTGTCCGTCATGAGGTTTTAAATTGGTTAATTAACTTATCCACTGAGCATGAACTCAGACTCCTGCAGCTGGCAGCATTAGGCATTCTTTAGATGCGATGCAACTTTAAATGCTGTATCTGATTATTTTCCTATTAAGGTAGCAGAGTTACATTATGTAGCCCTCGTTAGACCTTTGACGAACTATGGGTGTCTATTAGCCTACTCTCTAGCTGCTTATCAGTCATATTCTCAAGTTCCCTGTTGCTTCTTGTGGCACAGCTAGTATAATTCAATGTAATATATTTTCAGGTCTGCAGCGCATTAACTCTACATGGCTAAGCAAAAATGGCTTAAAAATCTTCCAGTAAGAGATATTTATTTCAGAATTCCTCTTATAAGGGACCTTACATAGTCGTTGATTCATTCAGTTAATTAAATTCAATAGTTAATTCATTTTCAACAAAGATGAAATATTACTAGCTTTTTTAGGGAATTGAGAACATTCTACAGCTGTGGAACAACTCCAAAGAAATCTGCACATTCACCTTTTCTTTTCTGCTGTTGTGAGATGAAGAGCCTGGGAGAAAAGTAGTTTTGTTGCTCCGGTACTTAAAATTGTACCATCACCACCACTCCCATCCACCTCAACGACCCACCCAAAAGAAAAAGCTAAACAGAAACATGAGATTTTGAGTTCTTTTTCAGCTCATACATATATGTAAATATACATGCTGGAATCTATGTGTTATATCTACACATATGTCACATTGATCTTGAAAAAAGTTTTATCAGCACTTCTATGTGCTGATGTGTATCCGAAGTCTTTTTCTGGAGAGGCACATGTGGTCCTGTGGCATCAACTGCTCTGACCTCAGTGCAGGTTAGTCCCCAGAGCTGGGTGGGATTCCCTTTGCTGCACACTGCCTGTAGAGAGCAATTGCTAAGAAGGGCAGGCAGCTTCTGGGCTGGGTGCTTGAGGTCTCAGCGTCTGTCTTTGCTGCTGAGAAGTATGTGTGTGTTAAACTTTCTCTCATAGTATACGGATGAGTCATTCCCCCTTTCCTCACCTTAAATTATGCTTTATTCATTCCCATTGCTTTGATATGCTTTGCTGGATTTTCTATACCATTATTCTTTTTGTATTCTGAACTTTTTCTTCATAGTCCTACACTTTTCAAAGATGATTAGTGTGCGCTGGTGCATCAAGCTCCTTATTTCTGTGGTTTCTTGGTTTTCTGGTTGACTTCTTTTTGTCTGGCTAACAAAATACAGTTAGGAATGGACCTTTTTTTTTCTGAAGAAATGGCTGAGCTATAAGCTAAAATAACATACGTGGTCTGTGACATCCAGAAACTGCAATAATACAGCAGATTCTAGGAGCTTTGGAAGTGTGTGGATTTCTGAGTACTCGGGCATTTCACTGAGACTACAGTTTCACTATAGTCAAAAGGAAATGTGCAAGCTATAAACAAAAAGAAAAAGTTGCAGAAAGACTATGTTAACATAAATTAGAAAAGCAGTGAGTTGTAGCTAATTAAGAATAACCCGGATACTGTGACTCTGAAAGGAGTGTGAAAATATAATTCCGATTTATTAGTGAGTACAGTTGAACCTAAGCTATTTTGAAAACACTTTATATCTTGCAGTAATGAAACTGTTGTACCTAAGACCTCCTGTGCAAATGAGTACATTCACTATGTTGCATTTGCTGTGCAAAATTCTGTTGCCAGGACACAATGCTACCAGAACTTCAACTTACTTCCTTCAGAACTGATATTTTAACATCCAAGACCAAGATCCTGTCATAAGATGTGTTCACACAGAATCACAGAACTGTTGGGGTTGGAAGGGACCTTTGGAGATCATCTAGTCTGACTCGCCTGCCAAATCAGGTTCACCTAGAGCAGGTTGGACAGGAACATGTCCAAGGGGGTTTTGAATATCTCCAGAGAAGGAGACTCCACACTATCCCTGGGTGTGCGGCTGGCTCATCGTCAACTTGTCCACCAGGACTCCCAGGTCCCTCTGCAGAGCTGCTTTCCAGCGAGTCAACCCCTAACCTGTACTGGTACATGAGGCTATTCCTCCCTGGGTGCAGGACCTTACACTTGCCCATGTTGAACTTCACTAGGTTCCTCTCCGCCCACCTCTCCAGCCTATCCAGGTCTCGCTGAATGGTGGCACAACCTTCTAGTGTGTCAGCCACTCCTCCCAGTTTTGTGTCATCAGCAAGCCTGCTGAGGGTACAGTCTGCCCCCTCATCCAGGTCATTGATGAATATGTTGAATAAGAGTGGACCCAGTACTGACCCCTGGGGAACACCACGAGTTGCAGCCTCCAACGAGACTCTGCACTGCTGATCACAACAGTCTGAGCTCTGCTATTCAGCCAGTTCTCAATCCACCTCACAGTCCACTCATCTAACTTGTACTTCCTAAGCTTACCTATGAGGATGTTATGGGAGACAGTGTCAAAAGCCTTGATGAAGTCGAGGTGGAGGCCACTACTCTCCCTCATATACCCAGCCAGTCATGCCATCATAGAAGGCTATCAGATTAGTCAAGCATGATTTCCCCTTGGTGAATCCATGTTGATCACTCCTGAGAACCTTCTCTTCCTCCACATGCTTAGAGATGACATCCAGAATGAGCTATTCCATTGCCTTGCCAGGGGTGGAGGTGAGGCTGATTGGCCTGTAGTTCCCCGGGTCCTCCTCCTTGCCTTTTTTGAAGACTGGAGTGATATTGGCCTTCCTCCAGTCCTCAGGCACCTCTCCTGTTCTCCATGGCTGTTCAAAGATGATGGAGAGTGGCTTCACAATAACATCTGCCAGCTCCCTCGGCATCCCACCAGGGCCCATGAATTTGTGGGTGTTGAGTTTGCCTAAATGATCTCTAATCCTATCGTCCTTGACCAAGGGAAAGCCTTCCTTTCTCCAGACTCTTTCTCTTACCTCCAGGATCTGGGATTCCTGAGGGCCGGCCTTAGCAGTAAAGACTGAAGCAAAGAAGGCATTTAGTAATTCCACCTTCTCTGCATCATCTGTCACCAGAGCACCCACCCCATTCAGCAGCGGGCCTACATTTTTGCTAGTCTTCCTTTTTCTACTGATGTACTTGGAAGAAGCCCTTCTTATTGTCCTTGACATACCTTGCCAGATTTAATTCCAAGTGGGCCTTAGCCTTCCTCATTGCATCTGTGCATACTGTGACAACGTTCCTATATGCCTCCCAAATGGCTGGCTCCTGCGCCTGTGCAGAGTGCTGTGGTCACTACTGCATCTCTAAATTAAGGCTTGCTTGCATATACCAGAGAGCAGAAGGGACCTCTCTTTGTTTCTCCCTATGATGAAATGTCGCTACTGTTGCTTCAGTTGTGGTTTTCCTTGTAGCTGTGCGTAAGGATGTAAATGAAGGATAGAGTTTGTTGGAAAACTTATTTTTAATGTAAAACTGTGAACAAAATACTAGTAAACATTTGCCTAAAATGTGTTTGGCTTTTCCTAAGTGATGATACTGGTGGGTGTGCTCAGGAGGTGAAATCACAAGAAAGGAAGGAAAAGGAGTCAGGACGCAGGTGTTTGGATTTATTTTTTTTCTCTGGATTAGAATTTAATCCTAGTACATGTTGAAAACAACTTATTTAGGGGAAAATTAAATATTAAAAAAAAAAAAATTGAGAGAGAAAAAATTTCCTCTGATGAGAACTTGGATGAAAAGGTCTTTCTTGAGGGCTTCATCCTAACACTCTGCTGGAAGCCATACAGAGCCTTCTACTTGGCCTGATATGGTTGCTTAGCATATTTATAACTAAAGCCTTTCTGTGTTTAGCTCCTAGGGTGATAGGTTCCCATGTGCAATCTTTTCTACCAGGATGAAAAGTAATGTTAATTTTTTTCTTTTGCATGTCTGAATAGTGAGTCTTTTTGAGAGCTGTGATGGGAGGCATGAACACACAGCTACAAACTACAAACACTTACGAGTAACCTGTACTTTCAGAGCAGCTCACTGACCCCTTGAGGCTCCCTGACGTTCGAAAATGGAAAGTCAGAGAAGTGTTAAAAGTTCAGAGTATGATTTGTGTATTTCAGGCTGCTGGAGAGAGGTGTCAGTATTTGATATTACATGTTATTTTAGTATAATCAAAGGTGTTTGCATAGGGCATGTGTAGCTTAGACACCACTTTAACAGGATGAACCTGAAAGGAAACTTTATTCCTATTGGGTTGGAGAATGATTTCGGCTGCCTCGTGGAGGCGATCCTGCTGCCTGAGCTGCCTTCTAGGGGCAATCCTGGATACCAGCTCTGCACATCACAGCCACTGCCGTTAAGCGTAGTCAGCCAAGTAGACTCGTATTTACGTACAACGTGCATTTAGATGGAAGTGGTTTAAGTGGAGTCAATCGCAAGGGCTGACTTTCCCAGCCTGGGTTTCATTCTTCAGTGGAATGACACCAGCCTTGCATGAGAACAATAGTATCCATTAAAGTTAAGTGCTGCTGCTGGGCTGGACTTGTGACCTTCAGCTGCTTGGCAAAAAAGGTGCAGCATTCATCTGTAGCTAATACTGCTTAGTTTTGTTTACTTTTTTTTTTTAATGCAACAGGAATTTCTTTTTGAGCTGATGGAGGCTCCATTTATCCAGGACACGGCTTCATGCTGCAGTGTCTGCTTTTGTCTGTATATATTTTTTTTTTTTTAATTCACAAGAATTACTTTGCCTTTGCAAAAATATTTCATAAGGCAACTTTGTAAAACTTTGTATTACAATACTTATACGGGAGGGACAAATAATGATTTGATGCCATTCTAATAAATCATGTGATATGTATTAGACTCTTCATTATGCACACCAGATGTTTTCTGAGAACCCATGGAAAGAATTTGGCTCTGTGTTTGTGATGAGCTAGTGTATATTTTAGGAATAATTTTATTGAATTTAAATTGAGGCGTATAAGATACCATTCTGAATTTTCCATACGTGAAATAAAGTCATAGATAAAGTGAAACTGTCTGCCCCCTGGGCAGAGAAACCAAGCGGTAATCATGCATCTGCGAGTCATAGAAATAAAATGAGCTTGAAGGGCCCTTAATACACATTTCCTCTCTTCTCCTCATTCTGTTTCAGCTCCCAGTCTTCTGGTTTTGCAATAGCAGAGGCTGGAAGTATTGTTGGTTGGGCACAAGATAAATGTTAACAATTGTGTTCATCCCGGGGTACTTTTTCACAAAAACATGAAATGCAACAAGTACTGCCACTAGTTTAAAATAATTTTATTGACTTTATGGACTATTGCACATGTCAAATCTGGTGAGACTGCACTATCCTGGCCATGTCTCTTGACACTCAGAGGAGGCTCACCTCTGCTTTTTAAATGTTTTTGAAAGATTATTTATCATGTGTTGTCCACAAATTCATTTCTGTCTTTGCTATCTCAAGTCAAATATTTTGCACTAGCGGTTAATTTGAACCTGTATGTTAAACTCTGGGGATTCCTTTGGGAATGTTTTTTTTGAGCAGATTCAGTAGCACCTTAAGATGGGCTAATTAAACTGTGAAATCACAGGCTAATCTGAAAGCCAGAAGATTTTGAATTTATTTTGTTCCCTTCCAGTGGGTTTGTTTATTTGGTTTTATTTTTAAATATGTGCATCTGAAGCTCTGGGCTTATGTACAAAAACTTAAAAAGGATTAGGACTGCAGCTTGGATACCATAGTGATAAGGGTGGTATGACTGTGTGCAGGGACAGATCCACCCGCCCACACTAAGTTGTGCTCATTTTCCATTAGACCTCAGTCAGTTTTGCAGAGAAGGCTTGGGAAAAACTTTGCAAGACTGGAAAGCCAGGGCATAAGGTTTTTGCTGGGACCGTGGAACGTAAAGGTTGCAGAGCTAGGAGGAGGATTTGCCCAAAGCACGCCCTGTCCTACCCCAGCTCAAGTGCTCTGCTGTGCTCTACGCAAGCGCTCAGCTGTGCGCTATTGCCCACGGCAGGAAGCAGCCTACCCAGTGCTGGGAGCTGGAGTAACCCAGTCTGCTGAGTGCCACTGGCAGTTTTGGTCACCCCCGAGGCTACACAGAGCTCTGCTCTCCACAAAAGGTGTTGGCGTGGCATTGCAAAGCTGGGATGAACTGCAGAAGCCTATGCAGGTTGCAGACAATAATGTTTCCTACCCCTATCCTCCTTTTGCTTTCCTAGGTGAAAATTGCTTACAGGAGCAGCTTCATTTAGGCTTTAGGCCACATATCTTAGGGTTATGGCGTTGAGAAGGTTTTGGCAGGGGGGAGGTTGAGAGGAATTGTCCTGTGAACCACTGGACTCCCGAAGGTCTGATCTTGCAGCACAGGGACTGGAAGATTTTTTGACTTTCAAAGTTAAGGCTCTGCCTTTTATCCCCTACTAATTATGTCATTGCAGACTATCTTATTGGAACAGATGTGAGACCAGCATCAAAACCTGCTAAGCCAAAGTGAATACTCCTGTTGAATTACAGTACGGACTGTAACACAAACCCAGGATTTTACCAAACCAGGTAACATAATTTGCCATGCATATGTTCCATATTAACTCCTTATGGTTGAAAGCCTTGCCATTTGCCTGAAAGCCCACATATTGTACAGCATTTGGTCTCTGTGGGGAGGAGAAGGAAGGGAATGATGGAGAGTGCGTGGACTACATAGGTATCCACTCACTCTGACATTGCCCTTTTGGTATGAAATGGTGATTCGGGTTAGTATTTTTTTCATCTCCCTTCCCTTCTTTTTTTCTGCCCCTTTTTTTTTTTTTTTTAAACCCAGAGACATTTTTTTCCTATTTGTTTATGCTCAGCTGTTTCATTTGGACCTTCATTTGAAAAACAAAGAAAAGCTGAATAGGTTTCCTATTAGTGGTTAAGGGTTAATTGAATGGTTATCCATGTGATCTGGCTGAGAGGTTCAAACAGAGAAAGGTGTCTTAGATTTTGGAGACCTGGGCAAAAAAAATCTGGAATCTTCCTTTCAAAATCTCCACCTTTATGCTGACCTTTAGTGGATCAGCTTGTGCAACTATAAAAAAAAAACAACAGAAGGATTTGTATTTATATGGCAGTAACACAAAATTAGTCTTCTATTTTTCCAGTTTGTACTGTTCTTAAAAAGAAATAATAAGTTGTATAAAGACATGTGCTTTGAAGCTGCAAGTCACATATCTGTTTACAGAGTCCCAGACTCCTGAGGGACCATGCTTGGGCTAGGAATCACAGGAAGAAAGGCTGTCAAGAGCTTTCCCATTGCTTCCTGCAGGGTGCCTCACTGCATTTTGATGGCTCCAGCAGAAAATTCCCCAAAGGGGCAGAAACATTTCATCAAATGCTTTTGAATCTCCAAGGCCTGGTTTGGGTTGTCAAGGAACATCCTCACTGAAACCATAATGGCGCATTCCTACCTTGAAAAGTGCACCCTGCTTCTGCCAAATTTCAACAGGGGTACAGGAGTGATCATCCTTCAGGTGAAAGGAAGAGCAACATTACTAGGCTTTTACCCCTAGCAAGCAAGACTAGCACAGCTGGGCTGAGACAAAATTCAGATACCTGCAGTGCCTTCCCAGGTTTGCTAGATTCCCGGGAAGGCATGCTGTCATCCATTCGGGCAGAACATAAACAGGTTTCATTTGTACGGAATTGGCAAGAGCCCATATTTCTTTTCAGCATGAGCTCTGTTTATGAGCAGCCACCTGGGGACTTTTCAAAAGCCATTTATCCATAAGAAATCTTGGAGAGAATACAAGTGAACTTTCTGGAAGCTGGCCTTTTGCTATTAGGTTATTAATAACCTGTGCTTCCTGGGTTGCTATTTATTTTCCATGGTGAGTAGGTGCCTTGAGCCACCCTTCTCACTGCAACTGCAAGAAATACTGGGTCAAAATTGTTTCTTGAGCTTTGGCTTTCCTGCCTCTTACTGGAGAGATGGCAGAGTTCAGCTCTTGCCTTCCTTCCCACCTCAGCTTTTGCTGCTCCTTCTGTGAGGTGAAGGAATAAACACTGAGTGGCTAAACTCCACCTTATCAGACAGTTCAATGGGCTGTAAATCAACTCCATCACCCCAGAAAGGACCTAGACATCTCTACAGAGAGCTCAGGGTGTCAATACAACGAATAAAATATTAGGAAGCCCATTGTATAAGGCAGTGAGCAATAAAGATGCATTCCCACGCTCTTAAAGGAACCTGTGAAGGGATCAGATCCAGATCAGATTTAGGTTGTTCTACATAGCACTGGCCACTCTACCACCATAAGATGTTTAGGTAGTGGAGTGTGTTTGGGAAAAGATTCAGAGCTTGGAACAAATGGATCGAATTCTAAAGTTTCTTTTGATTTCAGTTCAGCTCAATCGTCCTTTACAGTCCAGGCACCTCTGCGTCTCGTTGTGAGCTTAAAGTTGCTTCCTTTCTAAAGAAAAGAAAGGCTGGCCAAGATAATGCACAGTAAAGAGGAAGACTGGGCACATCTATTCTTCCTCTCTACTATCAGGAGGACAAAGGGCCAACCATTAAAATTTAGAGACAGAAGGTTAAAAAATAATTTTAAAACATTTTTTGGTATTTTATTCTATTCAAATTACAAGGAAGCCTCAAGGGGAGGGGGTGGGTACCAGACCAAACGCAAACAGTGAAACACTGTACCAAACAAAAGCGATAGGGATGATTTTCCCTTTAATAATTAAGAAGTAATCCATCCATATCAATACAGCATAACAGATAGCTCTGTTCCGAAGGATTCATCCTGCACAGTCAGTTGCTTTTATTGCAGTCATAGATAATCTGAAGGCAGCTCTGCCTGGGCTACCAATCTTCGGCAACCGCAATAGTTGTTGTACAGAACAAGTCGGTACGTGTTCAAGTTATGTCCTAAAACTGGTTCTACCCTGCTCTCAAAAGTGCGTTTGCTTAGTGACCAGTAGCTGACCATTTGTGATTTTTATTCTCACCCGTGGGGTCTCCTATAGTTTCGGCATGTGTCACCTTGTACTCTCAGGGATCTCTGCTGCCCTTCTCTGGTCTTCCTCAGCAGCCTTTGACATGTCACTTCCGGATAACACAACTATTGTTTTGTTAGTGCAGCCTAGTCCCTTGACAAAAATAATGGTCTATTAGGAGATGCAAATATATGGCAATATCATCGCTGTGCTTAAAAAAAAAGAAAAATTGTTTTACAACAGCTGCATTAGTTTGTCACAGGATACTGTTACTGCCAAGAATAAGCAAAGTTAAGAGAAGACATCAGGCATCCATATAAAGATCGAGACTATCGAGAGATTTCAGTAATAATGACTATAACTTTGGAAGGGCTGTCAAGCAATACATAAGGATAATTAGCTTCAGTAGTTATGTCAAAATCTACTAGAGGTTGGGAAATGACCTAATGTTAGAATGGGCGGACTACACCATGCTCTTTGAAGCACATGCTAGCAGGCTCTGAAAGGGGCCCAGTACCACTTTCTGGATGTAACTTGGGTCTGTCTCCCTGGGACAGATGCTTCTGTGCTCTGATGATGTCTGGTGGAGCAGCTCGGCTGGGACCTCCTGCCAGGGTCTCCCGTTGCTTTGAGGTATGAGAAGGAATAGGAGGCAGCCTGGGGAGGACACCTGAGTTTAGCCAAAAAAAGGGAGAAGCTACGAAGAGGCTCAACCAGTCTGTAAGCAGCTATATGGGAAATGGAGGCTTGGCAATACACCCCAGTCTCACAGACTGAGGTATAAAAAAATCCATCAGCTAGACACAGTTAGATCAAAAGAGACAAAACGCTCTAAAAGTGGCAGCAGCCAGTCATTGGAGCATTTTGTGAAATGGTGGATTCTCCATCCTTGCACAGAGATTGGAAGCTTTTTCCTTGAAAAGACATTTTGATTCACTCAGCCATTAACTGAGGATCTTGATTTATGTCGTTTAGACCAAGCAATCCTGGTAGTCCCTTCCAGGTCTAGGACCTCTACTTGCTGCTTTGACTCTCTGACTTCTCAGTAAAACTCAGGCGGGCAGAAAATTGGACTTTACTGAGTTTCCTTTCATTTCTCCTCTCCAGGAAGCAGGTTTCACTGACCTGTGGTGCTGGCCAGACACAGAAGACTTTAAACTTGGTAAGAGAAAGGCCTTTGACCTTTTCTTCCTGCCCTTGCAGGGTCAGGCTCTCTGCACTTGCTATTTTACTTGCTCATCTGTAAAGACAGAACAGAAACGTAAAGCTTTAAGCCTGTGGCTAATTCTGCCCTCCTCCATCACAGGGAAACAAAGGTGTAGCTCCAAGTGTTTGTTGTAGAAACTGCTCCATACAGAAAGTCCAGTGGAAATCCTGCTCACGTGGCAGGGAAGAAGGCTTGGCTTGGGTAAAGGATTTGCCCTGCTCCTGCTGTCCATCCACACCAAAGGGAATTTACACAGGCTGCGTGATGTTGCAGTAAAAGTTTTTTATTAAGGATGTGTATTTGCTGCTGACTTCTACTGCTTGATGTGTCTGTCTTCGTGCTGTGCTGCAGGAGGGAGGAGGCAGCCTGCGGCACCTGAAGAAAAAAATAAAAGGTACAAGGAGGGAAGTGGGGTCATCAGGGAACCATTTCTTTTGCTGGCAGGGGTCTGTGAAAGAAAGCTGGATGTGGAATCGAAACAGCATGCGGGGATTGGAATATACAGTGCCCAGCCTGGAAGTGTTTTGATTCCCCATTTGCAGGGCTGGCAGATAGTGCTGTCAGACCACGGGGTGGCAATATTTAGACTCAGTGTGCAGGAGTTAGCCATTTGAGGCAGGCATGGTGCGCTCAGTATGCGGAGGAGATAGAAACAAAATGACTTCAGTTACTGCCCCAGTTTCTACTTCATGTTCTTTATCGCATTTCACACAAGGCTATCACCCCCTGTGATGAAAAAAGCAGTATGTCCAAGGATGCAAGTTGTAGCCTTTCTGGCCTTCTTTCTCCTAAGTAAAGTCTATACCTGTGTTTATGTATCATATACTGTGTCTTTCCCACAAAGAAAACCAGACACCTTTGGGTGAAAATACCTTTATGTGCTGATTCCTATAAAACAATGATGTTCCATAGCAGAGTCATAACTTCTTGACGGAGTTAAAATCTTTGTGGCTTAAAATATACTTGTGTTTTCCTATGTGATGCCAGAGCTGTAAGGAGAAACTAGTAGACCAGTGGTAAAAAAAAATGTATGTTTTTGCTAATGATGCCAAATAAATAATCTTTTGGTAGTAAACAGGAGCAGGACAAGAAATAGAGTGCTGCTTTTCCTTAAATTACCTTTAAGTGTACAGATCAAAATCTGAACTCCCGTTTCGTGTTAACCTTTGATTTTGGCAAACTAATGTCCATTGCTTAATTTTGTTGATGTAGAAAAAAATAAGGATGCAAGTAGGTTTAGGCCCTGTTTAGTTTTGCTATCTGTCCTACATACACATTGCTATAACCTGGATGGAGAGAGGGCGCCAATAGCTACAAGTACCCTGACAGCTTTATTTCCATCCTGAAACGCGTGAATGTTTGCCTGTGCTTACAAACCTGAGGGAAGAACTTGGTGCTGCTTAATAAAGGACAAAAGTTTTATTATCTATTCAGACTTCAAACAGTCTTTCATGCAGTGCAGAACAAAATAAATATTCTACTGAATTAAACAGTAGAGAAGTTATTGAGGATGGTGACAGAGTTGAACCGCGCTGTAAAAAAATGCAGTATATAAACAGAGGGTCATATATTTTTCTTTATGTGCTTGGTCTTTGTTCCCTTAGTGAGAACCCTGCCACAGATCAAGGGATTCACCTGAGGATGAAAGGTCAGCTCTCAGCTGGCTGGCTACCTACCTCAGGCATCCCTGAATATTCAGCATCCTGTGAGAACTTAGCGCGGTTACTGAATCAGAAAGACGACCTGTTCCCTAAAGCTGTAGGTTTGTATCTGAGAGCTGGTGAGCTAGCTGAGTTTCACTGGAAATCTGCTGTCTTAATTGTGGCTGGCATTGTGGGGTGGTTAATTGTTTTTTTTTGTCTCTTGTGAGTTTCTATAAAATGCCTGCTGCTTTAGGGAAACATTGTGTGTAATGAAGTAATGAAAGGTTTTGATATTTACATAGAATAGGCTACTTCATTGATGAATGCCATTTTTAAAATGGAAGAGTTGGAATAGTGGGACTTAAATGCAGCTTGACATAATAGAGGAGAAGTACAGGCTGCTGAGGAATTACTTGGGATCTCTCGTCTTCTATTTAAAATGACCAGCACAGCATTTCTTCAGCAGCCATTACCCTGACAAGGACTAATACACTGGCTTTCCACTAGAATTTATTATCTGGATTTACAGAAGAACAGTTCTTGCCCTCTCTATGCAATTTGACTTAAAACTTTGCCGTGGTTTTGCTGGCTTGCTATCGAACTAGCAGAGCAAGAATTTAATAAAAGAGGCTTTCAGGCTGAACTCTAAAGGTACAGTGAAAACTGAATTAAGCCTTGCAATGAGGACACTCATTAGCTAGGGTATAAGGACATTCAGCAGGTAGTATTAACTTAATTTGATATAAAATGAAACTCTCTCAAGGTCCCTGTTACCTAGACGTCCATGGAAGACCTTGGACCAGTATCTCTGGTGGGGAGTATGCACTGCTGTGGGGATGTGCTCTGGTTGTCCAGCCAGAGGCACCAGTGCTGGAAGGGCGACTCCTGCTCAAGGTGGACTCCCTCAGTGGCAGAGGGGAAATATAAATGCTACTGTGCCACAGCTCTTGCTCTTGGCACAGGGAACATCTTCATTTTTCACCATTACAGGGTGAGCTGTGGTTCAAACTCAAAATGGATGCCTTTGACCAATGTCAGCTGTGGTTAGGGAGCTGCTGCTCAAATCATCCAGCAGTGGGGAGATCAAGCGGCTCCATCCACAGAGAGATGCAAAACCGATCACATTAGCATGACAGGCCCAGCTGTTCTTGCCACCTGCAGACTCTTTGGCCTGGGAGCCTCTGACAGCAACTGATTAAAGAGACTCAGAAACGACTTATTCAGGAGTAAGCAATCATGATTCACTCAGAGGTACCTGGTGTGCAGAGGTGGGAGGATGTAGATGCTAAGGAGGAGCCAAAGTATCCGTACACCTTTTGTACATTGGGCATGAAGGACCATCTCCACAGATCCTTTCACTTTAATGCCAGCCTTTCTCTGTATGCCTTGGTAATATCCTCTCAGCTGAATTATTGCCATCTCTAGCTGGGAGACATAGCTGTTTGCTGCTCTTTCACCCCTGCTGCATCTTGGCCAGCCTCTTCCAGCTGAAGACTACTCCCTTTCCTACTTTCTGTATTATTTTTACCCTTTTGTGCTGTTCCTAATTGCAGTGGCTTTGACAATCTGATCACTTGCGGTGCTCCTAGCATATAGATGTTCCTCATCACATAGCCCAGCCTTTTTAATGTGTGTCTCCAGAAGCTGTTTGCCTCAGGTTATCTTTTTTCTATTATTGTTTTGTTTCCTGTTTACAAGCAGATAAAACTTCAGTGCCCGGTCTTCATAAAAGCAAACGGTACAGCCAGTTTCATTTGCTCCCTGTGCTGCTACAATCTTCCTCCACATCGATTTCCAGCTGCAGTTCTGGTCCTGTGAGGCAGTGCCTGAACAGGGCAGCCTGCTCTAATTTATGTATGCAGGCTTGCCCATGCTGTCTGCAGTACGGGAAGAACACAAAAGTGAGATTCTAGAGAATACTGTACTCTCTCTGTAACTGGCCCCATGTCCTGCTGGGTCTGGCTGTCAATGGATTGAAAAGTGCCCTCTGCAGTGTTGGAATAAAAAGTAAGTCTGTTTCTTTGTTGCTGGATCCCCCCTTAGATCCTACTGAGCGGGGGTATTCAGTTACTATTTCCAACTTTCATGTTGGTTTGGCATACCGGCTTTAAGAAGTCCAAAGTAATTTATGTTTAAAGAGCACCCTGGTTTTATTTACATATAAAACTGCTAAAGTGAAAAATGCATTAGACAGATCTGAACAATCTCGGACCCCTAGGGAATTTCTCTTCATCTGCAATTTTAGTCTCCTTCTCCATCATCTGCAAAGAAAGCGTGTAGTCACAGCAGAAAACCCAGCAGCAGCACTCAGATTCAGACAAGTAGCTCACAAGGACACGTGGCAGAACTGCCAGTTCCTTGGTTTCCCCAGATGCGCTGAACTTCCCTGAAGGCATTCTTTGCTGCTGAAGTAGCTGGGCTCTGGAGAATTCAGTACACCTGTATTTTAAGTTTAAGTAGAGAATTACAAATTCAAGAGATGTTTCCTAGAGAATTTATCTTTTTTTCACCTTGTAGCTTGCCTGTAATTTCAGCCATGGAGATATCGACATATTGTTACAGGATAGTTCCATGGAGTTTCCATATATCAAAGTAAAGATGCCAAAATCTGCTGGGAATGTGAGCTCTTTGAGAAAGGGACTAGATCATGTTCAGCTCCCAGCACAGCCGGGTTCTCTCCATGACCAGGATCTTAGGCAAGAGATCTGACAAGCATAAATAACAAAAATCTCTGAGCAAGGAACCACTTTGTTGCTTATGTACCAGCCAACATCAAAGTAGACTGGCAGTTAAAGCAATCCTGCATTTAGCTGAATCTCTATTGCCAAGGAAAAGGACTTTTAAGCAAGTTTCCATGCTCTGCTGAGCACTACCGAGTAATCACAGTGCTGAGCAGAGCCCCCAGCCTCCAGCGCTTTTCAAATGTATGTGCACTTTATGTAGCCTGAGTATTCCTTGGTGCAGAGATTGGTCTTCTGAAAAGGAAATGCTTCATTTCATCTGATATCCCATTAGTTAGGCAGCTCAGATCTCTCAGTACCAAATCCTTCCTCCATCAATGACGATTTAAATTCTCATTTATCCCTTTCAGTAGAAGGCAGCAACCAAGACTGGTTTGTCTGGTATTCCTTTTCCCACTGACATGGATGTTGCGCTTTGCCTACCATAATTAAGTGCATTTACTTAATGGGTTTTCAGTTTTCTTCTGCAATTATGAAGACTAAAACTGTAAAATATGAGGTGCAAACTGATGTGCTATTGTTTCAATAATACATTAACAGGGTAAGATGGAAACCAGTTCAAACTCTTGCCTCAGATTATCTCTACTTTGATTATGTCTAGAAAGCAAAAATAGTGCCAAGCAGATGTGAAATGAAGGAACTTCAGCTTCGTGCAAAAAGAGAGAGGGAGTTACTGAGCTGAACAAAACGTGTGAACAACGGTCAAAGATGTGGGGGGGACATTTAATTTCTGAACGCTGTGTGGGATGAAGCCATGTTTGTGTTTTGGGCACAGGTAGTTAAGAAATAGAGTTTGAAATGCATAATGTATCTTTTTCTCAATATTCTCTATATCTGTCTTTGTCACAGCTTTTTAACAATCCTTAATGCTCATCGCTAGGAAGCTTCATCCCTAATTAGAGGGAATATTGCTTTTATAGTGGCGTTCTGCCATCTCTTTTTGTAACTCCCTTTTTCTCCCAGCTGGAGGAGAAGTAACAGTGATAAAACATCTGATGCAATTTTGATGAAATCTTTAAGCCTGTTGTCCTTACCATAAGTATTTAAAACCTGTTTATGTTCTCTGTGAAAGCAAGAGAGATCACTGCTGGAATTTGACTTGAGTTTTTCAGACATTGGAAAGTGGGAAGCGAGACTGTCATTGCTAGTAAAAAATGTGTTGAATTTACTATGCGTTCTGGAATAGTGCAGCGTTTGCACAGTTTACAGCAAATACAGAAGTATCTGTTTGATTCAGAGCTGTGATATGTAATAATTGTCCCCCCTGTTACACAGAAATTTACACTTGGATTCTGTGATGACTCATCAAGGTATCTTGAAATAACAATTTTTGGAGACTAGGCCAACCTAACTTTGTATATAAAACAGCAGAAGCTCTCCCAGTTCTGAAGCGGTTGGACTTGCATCAGCCAGGGACTTCAAAGAGCTTGGATATTCTTTCATGGAGTCCCTCAGGGAATCCTTAGAGATTATTTAAAGTGAAATGAGTTTGCAGGAATGTATACTGAAAAAAAGCATCGTATAAGGTGAGATCAAGAAACCATCCTTGAAATGCTGTATAAATTTGATATGAAATACACTCCTCAGGTACTCAGTCCTTGTGTTCTGCAGATGTAAAATGAGAGCTGTAACTTTTATTTATGGTTGCTTATGTATTTTTGTCTTATGTAGCTTTGACCATTGTTAGATACGATATATAATATGCTGTATTTTGATATTATGTTAAAAGTTGCAAGTCTGCTGAGAAAAATCACATAAACCTAGTAACAATACTCCCACCTTCTGAAGTAAATAGTAGAAGAGAATAAGGCACATTCACGAATCAATTTAGAATATAGTTTCCGTACCACCAGAAAGATGCTACTCTCTTCCCTAATGGAAAGATATGCTAATCTGGCTCACATGTCACTTGCATTCCATAAAGCATTGCTTTCACAACTTGTAATTTCATTTTCACTTAAAGGAAGAGCTGACCTGCATTGTCTTATTTTATTTTATTTCTTCTGAATTACAGGAAGACTGTTTTTTGCAGGGAAGAAGTGCAATAATGGCCAAGTCAACTGTTGTAGTAAAACTTCAGTAATATACATCAATTGCTTTGTCTGTTGGCTGAAATCAGGAAGGTTGCTGTCTATAAAAGAGCATAAATTACTTTTCTGTATAATAGCCAAACCAGACAGGAATTCTCAGTCTTCATTTCAGTGCAATACTGATGCCAGAAATAAATACTCTGTTACAAAACAACTCAAACAATATTGTGATTATGCAATGCCTCTGGTATACACTCCTTAATAACTTACCATACAGATTTTCTTAAAATTGTCACAGGAATGAATTAATTCTAGAAATACTAACAAACCAGCTGCCCATATTAGCTACTTCCTAAATTAATTTCTTAAAACTATGGGAAAAATTCTCTTGCTAGCAAGAAGTGTCATGCTGATAATTGTGGGATCTGTCTGTAATTCCCCATGTTTTTACAGAAGAGGTGAGTTTTGGGATCCTGGTGCTTTGTGCCATGTTTGAGTCACACCATACCCCTTCTGAAACCAAGCCACCACGATCATTAATACCAGTTCTGGCATCTGGGATGCAGCAGGATACATTTGACCCAATTGTGGGCACAGGACAGCATTTCTTTTGAACTAGCCAGGCTTATGCGATAGTTGGTGCTGACTTTAAGGATTTTATATCTGCCTCATAGTGGCTGCTGGAGCCACTCTCAGCCACAAAGCATCCTATAAAAAAACTTAGCCTATGAAAGTCTTTGAATGCATTTGAACTCAGAGGAAGCATCCTTAGTGGATTTGTGCTTTGCCTCATGTGGCTGGTGTACTTCTAATCTTGCATGGGCAGCTTTAAAACCCAATTTACTGTTTGCTCAATCTTGACACATCCTTGCAGGTAGATCTGGTAGTCAGTTGGGTAATGTCCATTCTCAGTTAGACTTTAGCCTCTCAGACACTGTCAGTGAAATACATTGGTCTTTGAAGTTTATCTGGCCCACAAACCTGTCATATCAAAGTTACCCTGTGATAATGTTTATATCATCGTTTTTCATTTTATTAGGAAAGCACTAGGAATTACTGAGATGTAAAGTGCTATCTTCTCTTCCTTGCATCGAGAGATCCTTCCTTCTACCTACTACAACATTTCTGTATTTTTAAAATGAAGGATGGGCTGCAAGGGACTGAGGTAAATCCCAGCAGCTGTATGATCCACTGTCTGCCTTAGAGTGAGCTGGCTGTTGTTTTCCTACAGGGCAACGTCTTTGTAGTTTAGAGTAACCGTATTGGCTATGTAATATTATGATACATAGATGTGAGTGGATATTTTCTAGCTTTATAAGAACCAAAAGTTATTCTTAACTTGTCACTTGGTTAAAAGCTGCCTGTTTATGTGCAAACAATTCTGCAAGTCAGATTCCCATTTGGTTTATCTGTCAAAACCCAGTAGTAGTATTTTAAGTTTTCTGCCTAAACTATTATTTTTCACAGACATAATCCAGAAGAGACAGTCATGGACTGGAATCTCATTGTGCTACAAACAAGAGCAAAAGGTGTTTTCCTGCGCACACCAGAAGCTCACAGGACAACTGTTAAAAACCATCAGTCCCAGATGGGGAAGATGGATGTAGAACTGAGAGATTCTGGAACAACTTGGAATCTCCTTTTGGTGAAATTTTGGAAAATATCCAGCACTAATAATCTCTTACACGTGCCTGGGATGGATAGAGTCCAAAGGTCGAAAGGTAGATCAAAATACATTGCTGAATATAATCATGCACTTGTAAATACAGAATTAATCTAATCTGGGAGGGAGAGTTAGCCATGACTTAAAGCCTGCCTCAAAGTATATAAAATCCAAATACAGGATAAGAGACAACAGGTATCCAAAAAGAAATATGGGTAGAGCTCAAAGAGATATCTTCTGACTGTGTAATACACAGGGATCATAGCCATATGAAATCATGCTCCAAAATCCAGGCAGGAGGATGATCTCTAGTATGGCTGCACAGATGTAAGTGCAAGAGGACTATGCAAAATTTTTTATTCTGACTTTAAATGCAGATTTAGAAAATAAATAAATATTGATGTTTGAATGCTTTTTGTTGTGGTTCAGCATTTGATCAAATTCAAATAATCATTCAGTGTAGGTATTTAATATTCAATATTTGAAATTAAAACTATGTAAAGTATAGGGTAAAAACTTTTGTATTATCATATCTGAACACTGACTGAACATTTACATAAATAATGTCTTTATCTACCACTTAGGTGAGAATACATCTTTTTTATTTTAAGAATGTAAAGACAGAAACTTCACCGTTTTTCTATGTGTTACCAGGGTAGCAGATTACTGATTCAACTAAGAAAAAAAATCGAATAATATGTCAAAATAAGCCTTAACTGATCTATATATAGACTTACAATCTATTTAGCTTCGTATGTGAGAGTTAGTAAAATGGATAGCAGGATCAAAAGGAGTCAATGCTATAGTCCCCTGAGCAGTTGACTTTATTTGGCTTAATTATTAGGGTACTTGTTATTTAACAAGTTAAGTAACATGAATATATTAACCTACTCTTATTTTTATTCATGTACCTCGACTACCTTGGTAATTCAAGAAACAGCCTCATGGACGTGATGGTCAACATCTTCGGTTTTAACTCTTCCTTTGTAGTAGAAAACTTGTTTATAACTGTGCTTTAATAGGTCCGCAATGTACTTGTTCTTGAGATGGTTCCATGACGATGCTCTGATTTCCTGTGGTTTAATGTCTCCCAAGGGTGTGCTGCTGGGTTTGCTGTGTGCAGTTATTCAGCTCGGCTGCAGTTGCTCTCTGAATGCAGGAAGTATGGAATCAGAGATCATTCAGTAGTACAGTCCACAAAATGAGCCATTTTTTTCATGGAGTGTCCTAAAACAACAGAGTAGGTTTACAGTAGGAACTAATCTGCAAAGCTCCTCTTACTGCTTCCTTGCTCCGAAATGTCAACAGCTTATTAAGATAACAACCTGTGAGCTATGTTCTAATTTACCATTTATTTGTGAGATATTTGACACATTTCTGCCACAGGCTTTCCTGTTATTCATCAGCTAATATTACATTTTATAGTTTATAGCAATTTTTATTATATTTGAGTTATTAGTAGAATGTAAAAAATTACAAGGAACTCTAAAAATAACCATGATATCAACCTGTAAGATTCAGCTCCTCCCACTATGTTGTGGATTCTCTGATAGGGTTTCTACAGTAAAATATTATGTTTCTGTTTGTGGATATTGCATGGCAAATTGCTTCTTCGTTAACTGACATGCATTCAGGTTGTACTTTTCTCATATTTTGTGTCTAATTCCACAGTTAATTTCTAGTCAGATGTACTCTTTAGTATTCACACAGAAAATGACGGCCTCTCTAATACCATGTCTCTCATGATGTTTTTATAAAATTAAGCATGGTTTCTAACATTTTATTCGAAGAAAAGCACCAGAAAACTAAATGGAAAACAGTATCTTTGGAAATCTACTGACCAGGCTAAACAGGTAACCGTTAAAACTTGTCTGCTTAACTTAACAAGTAACTGCTAACACTCTTCATGATCATTGCTAAATAAGTATAAATCTCTGGTTCCTTAAAGCAATCTGCATTTTATTACCAAAAACGAGATGGAGAATTCTTTCTGTCATGTAGGTTTTAATAAAGTTGCTGCATTATTTGAATGCTGCAGGATTAAACAAGCATGAAAGAATCTATATGTTTTCTAATATGACTAAAATACTTGATTTTTTTTTTCTGTGAGTACCTTGCAAAAGTGTAATCTAGTTTTTCAAACTCTTGTTAAAAATATATATTGTCCTGGTTTCAGCTGGGAAAGAGTTAATTTTCTTTCTAGTGACTGCTGTGAAAGGAATGTCAATAATACATACTTTTTTAGTTATTGCTAGTCAATGTTCATACTTTTTGAGGACTCCTTTCAGCTTCCCATAGAAGCTGAGAAGAAGCATAGACAGAACAATGGAATATTCTGTACCATAGAGGTCATGGTCAGTATATAAATGGGGGTTGACCCGGGGCGGAGAATCCATGATCACTGCTCAGGAAGGTACCAATTCACAGAGTGGTGAGAGCGACTTGTGTCATTATTATTGTTATTTTCCTTTTCTTTAATTGTTTTATTAAACTGCCTTTATCTCAGCCCACAAGGTTTCTTCCTTTCCCATTCCCCTCCTTTTCTCCCTCTTCTCCCTTCCATTTTGGGGAAAGGGGGAGAACTGAGCGAGAGGCTGTGTGGTCCTAGCTGCTGGCTGGAGTTAAACCATGACGTATATATGTAAACACATCAAATAAATGAAAAAGAAGTTGTCCTTAGCATCAACCTGTACCACTGAAATAAATGTATCATGAAACAGAAATGCATTTTGGTTTTATTTCCACTAGAACTGAGCTGTGTCAGGCAGCTGCTGAATGACCGAGTATATTATGAAGCGTAGGAGTGGTCAAGCTGTACTGAGACACATAATCAAAAAGGGCTCTGACTGTATAACAAAACCAGAAAAGGCTGGATGATTAAATTCTTGCTCCGAGATCAGTGCCTGCTTCATTTGCTGACTGTCCTCTGCAGTCAGAGAAATACAGGGGAGAAGGAAAGGCACTGGCTCACTCCTGCTCTCTGTTTGGACCCATTGTGGCTCCATGGGCATCTGCCTGCCATACTCTCGGGATGGCACCAGCCCTGGGAACTGACTCCCTCTCACTGGAAATGGCATAGGCTTTTCTGGCTTGCTTTGGGGGGGTTCTGCCTGCCATTTCAAGAATCTTTCTAAATTTCACTTCTCATATTCAGTTTGTTTCAAGTGATGGCTACCTCCCCTCACCTCTACCAAAGCGAGTGGGGAAATGGACACTTTGTAAGGGAGAGCCACTCTGCAGAAAAACCTGGACAGGCTGGAAGAGTGGGCTAGCAAGAACCTTATGAAGAGCAACAAGGACAAGTGTAAGGTCTTGAACCTGGGTGTCATGGTTTGGGCCAGGTTGGCCAATGACAACAGATGCTTTCCGCCACCTCTCGCTCCGAGGAGAGGAAGAAGAGAGATAAAAGACTATGAGTTTAGAAAAAGCTAAACTACTTTAATGAAATATTAATAATAAAATAAAAAAAGGAAATAATGACATAGATACAATATAAATAAATATATACAAAACCAGATCACATTCCTAGGAAAATATTACTGACAGGCACTGGGGAAGTTCCAGATTGGACTCAGTGGCAAATGGAAACTGGAACACACTGACCAGGATCAAAAGACAGATGAGCTGACGGGGTCCTCCTCTGACATCAGTCATTGAAGAAAAAGAGCCACTGGAGAAGCAGTCTATTAGAGAAGAGCCAACCTGTCCCCTTTGCTCCCTCAGCTGTTATACTGATCATGGCGGATGGGATGGAACACCGGATTGGTCAGTTTGGGTCACCTGACCTGTCCGCACCTCCCCACAGTGGCGACCCCTCCATGGGGTGAACAGCCCCGTCAGTGACCCTGGGTGCCACAGCGACCAGTAAGGGCAGGAGCCTCTCACTGAACAGAAATTTGGCTCTGCTCCACCCCAAACCAGGACACTGGGAAAACATAATCCAGGAGTGCAGCACAGATTGGGATCTGCCTGTCTGGGGAGCAGCTCTGTGGAAAGGGACCGGATAGACAACATGCTCAGTAAGAGTGAACGGTGTGCTGCTACAGCAAAGAAAGCCAACGGGATGCTGGTTTGCATCAACAAGGGCATCACAAGCAGAGACAGAGAAGTCATTATCTCACTCTACTCAGCCCTTGTCAGGCCACACCTGGAATACTGTGTTCAGTTTTGGTTGTTGCTATACAAAAAAGATGTGGACAGGCTGGAGAGAAGGGCCACAAAGATGATCAAAGGACTGGGAAGCTTGTCATATGAGGAGCGGCTGAGAGAATTGGGTTTGTTCAGCCTTAAGCAAAGAAGGCTTTGGGGCGACCTTATCACCGTGTTCCAGTATTTAAAGGATGGCTACAAAGAAGATGGAGATTCCCTTTTCACAAGGAGTCACACGGAAAAGACAAGGGGTAATGGGTACAAGTTACTCCTGGGGAGATTCCATCTGGACACAAGAGGAAAATTTTTCACAATGAGAACAATCAGCCGTTGGAATAATCTCCCCAGGGAAGTGGTGGATTCCCCATTATTGGACATTTTTAAGATTCAGCTGGACAGGGTGCTGGGCCATCTTGTCTAGACTGTGCTTTTGCCAAGAAAGGTTGGACCAGATGACCCTTGAGGTACCTTCCAACCTGATATTCTATGATTCACAGGAAAATGACTCCATCCCTGAATACAGCCTCCTGCCAGGTACTTTTTCCTGCTGCTTGGGCTAACTCTTCCTGCAGCTCAGCTGAACCCCTGCTCTGCAGACCCCTGTCAAGTCACCCTGCACAGCTCCTCCACGGCTGATGATTGTGTGTGCATTTTTTACATTGGGGTGGTCCAAAATGAATTTGCACAAGTGACATCTGTACATAATTTGTGCATAATTTTGCCTTATATGTGCATATGTAAATACTCATATAAATATTTACATAGCTTGCATATATACATAATTCTGAGGCAGCTAAAGAAAGCATTTTAAAACCAGAAATGTGGCATTAAGGGACCCGAAGCCAACTCTGCAGGACACGGCATAATCTACTTCAGTTACTACTAAATTGCATTCCTGTCCCACACCGAGTTGTTGGGCTGGAGAAAAGACAGCGTGTCCAGTTGGTCCTAGGTATTTGGAGTGCCTTTATTTGCAGTATCTAATAGCAGAGACCTGACAAAAGCAGAAACCTCATTTTCTGCATCTAGGCGTCCACACAGCATGGGCATGTCTTACAGCTGTGCAGGCACTGTGATAATGCAATTAGGAGACTGCACTGCCTGATGTTGCTCCTGATGGGTTGCTGAGGTGACAACGATTGCCAGGAGCCCCCAGAAGACAGGAAAGTGCTTTTAAATGGATGTACCAGGTGTGGTCAGCGTGTGAAACCCAGCAGGGTCGGGCAGAGGGGGATGCAAGTCCACTGAGACCGGCGGTGCTGTCTCTGCCTGCTGCATCTCACCTGCTTTCCTTCAGTTCACCTGCTGCCCCACACCAGAATGGAAAGCGGCTTTTTTTACCCCAAGGGAAGTTGCACACTATCAAAGCAAACTGGGGCCAGGCTCTGCTAGTGACCTGTATGGCTTCAGGCAGGTTGAATTGCTTTTTGGCGCTTCCCACTCCCTGTGTCTCTTCTCTGCATCTCATCTATTTGTTACAAAGCCTTTGAGGTGAGATATTACCTCTGGTGTTTGGAAGCACTCAGCACAGCAGGTCTCAGATTTTGATCAGGGTTCCCGGGGCAGTGTTTTTTAACCTGTGGTCCTCTGACTCTTGATGGTTCAGAAATTGCTTCTAAGGGAGTGATGGAAAGTATAGAAGAAAAACAAACCTATTTCAGAAAGGCTTAACCTGATTTTCTGGGGGCAGCAGCTCCACCGCAAGTTTTGCAGAGGTCCACGTAAGCAAGGTTGAAGCCTCATGTTATAGAGTGTAGTGAATACAAATTTGTGTCAGAAATAAAGAATTTGGCTCACTTTACAATATGGTGTTATCTAGTATTTACAGGCTATGCATCTATGTATGGTGTGTTTTATTTATAAACACAAGCAGAAATACATTTGTATTTGTTTTCTATTGGTCTATTATCTGTCTTTCTAACACGAAAGAGTGCCTGCCAATGTCATGAGCCCAGTTTGTACCACATGTGTTTTCTAGGGGCAGATTGCCTCTTTGTTTTTGGTTTTTGTTTTTTTTTTTTTTTTCTTTCTTCTTTTTCCCAGCATTTTTCTCAAGCCTTGAAGGGCAGCATCACAGGCCGTGCCTTTCCCAGGCAGGTGCCCCAGCACTGCCATCCCCAGGCATCCACCACGGCAGAACCCCAAGGGACCGACTCTGCTGCTTTGTTGCGCTCACTGCTGCTTCTGCTCTGTGCTCCCGACTGGGAATCCTTTCGAGAGCTGCTTTTGATTACTTGCTGTAGAGACAGTTTTAAAAGCTGCTTTTTTTTTTTTTTTCCGCTCTTTCTCTGAACTCCCTCTCCTGGCTGACAATGGAAGATTTGTGTATGCTGAGTCAGTTTTTCTGTGCCCTCAGGGATTAGGTGGCTGATGTGGAGGATGCTTTACAGCTGGCTCACAATAACTCTTGCACAGCAGAATGGTGATGCTTGCAGGGGAAGCACAGATGGCTTCAAACAATGGTCCCAGCCTTTTTTCCCAGCCAATGCACTGGTGAAAATAGAAATTATTCCTTACTTCATTGGACTGAACTACCCGCCCCCCCAC
>VYZM01015412.1:71677-126308 GCA_013398915.1 Dromas ardeola
CCCCACCCTCACCTGCCTGACAGCTGCCTCCCTCACTGCAGAGGTGAAGTCAAACACAGAGCAGCAATTTCTGTACTGACCTTGCCAACACAGATCTGACAGAGTTTTTTTGCTGGGCTTCTGGACCTTACTTGTAAAGCATTCGAGCCTGCCTCCTTGATGCTGCTATAAATTACTCATTTTTCTTTGCTAATTTGAAAATAATATGAAAGATGACATTCAAAGTAAAGACAGTAGTAACGTAACCCAACTGACAGGTATGGACAGACAGTTGCAAGCTGTTTGCTTGTCAGCTGAGCCTCACCTACCACGACGTTAAGTGATACCTCTTCTGTCCCTGAGGATGGTTAAACCTCAAGGTTTTGTGGCTCTACACAAAGCTAGGAGTGAGCAGTTGGATGGTTAGTGCAGCTCAGCTGACAAATGGCAACCCATGGAGCAGTATAGCTCGGCTGCAGCTGTCTATAGCTGAAATTTGTGGGAGAGGGAGCTGTGAGATATGAGAGAGATGAGCTGAGATGTGGAAAAGAAAGCTTTGATCTCAGAGAGTTTAGTGGTCTCCAGGGCAGGAGCACGGTGCAAACGCTCTAGGGCTAGGGGGACTTAAGAGACATCATTGGGTGCGCTTTCTTCTGAGCATTTCTCAAACCCCCCTAACTAGGGATAAAAGATGCCGTTAAATGCATTCAGTGGAACTACTTCAGCCTGCAAAATAGTTGCAACCCACAAAAAAGCATAAAAAGTTCAGTTCCTCTGTACATCTATACCTGTGCTCTGAAGGATCCTGTGGGTCTTTGCATACTCAGGCATGTCCCCCAGCTGCTGAAAGGCAGCCAAGCATTCAAGATAGCCCAGAGCCTGTCATGGCACACCCTCTGCAAGCTCCAAGTATCGCTGCCACCTTCTTCTGTGCCCTGCTGTGCTCTCCTGTCCTGTGGAGCTCCTGAGTTCACCTCCGTCCTCCAGCAGGACGTTAAGGAAAGGTCCCTCACCTGGCAAGCCTGAAAAAACTGTCTGGTTTCCCATGTTGGAATAAAAATATCCATCATAAATACTAAACAGTCACCTCAACGAAATGAAGGAGGAGACCGTTTCAAGAGTGATTTTGTCAAAAGGACCATATTTGGTTTGCAGTGAAAAAAGAAGGAATAAGCCATTTGTGAGGCTCTCCTTACCAACCTTGGCCAGACAGAAAGGTCATGTGTGTCTCCTAATGCTGCACAGGACTCCTGGTAGGGCAAAGTCAGCAGGTAGGTTACAGCTAAATCTTGGGAAGCACATGCAGCAGCAAAGGCCCTGGATGCAGGTCAACCTAATGTTTTTATGCCTCTTCCAGTGTACACAATAATACTCAAACCCCTCTTAATAGCAGATAATAGGTACTCAATGGCAACAGGGAACAATTTGGTTTTTTGAGTCCTCCCCTTGCAACCACTAGCACACACTGTAAAAAAAGGCAGCTGAAGGCTACCTTGCCTTTCTAATCAAGTAATGGATTACTGCATCGCATGATAGCAATCGGCTGCAATGCAGGCTGCTTTCTCTAGCTATCATCACAATTAGATACTCCATTTTCTCCAGAAGCCTTTTTCTTCTGTGTAAACTAACTTTTCTATAAAACTTAAGTGATCACAGTCTAAAATGTGCTTGAGTATTAACATATCTGTTCCCAGAAATACCTTCAAGGGATACTTTATTGAAATCTCCGGTGCGGCACTTGCTGCCGTTTGTGGCTCTCTGAAGTGTACTAAGTGAATTTATTCTCCTGTTCCACAGAGTTGGCTACTCAACATTAGTCTCTCTCAGGAGATGGATTAAGATGGATTAAGAGGCCTGAACTGGTATTTGGTCACATGTAGACATCTAAATCCAGGTCTCAAAAAAGTCCAGCTCACTTGTCACTGTGAAAGGGGATTGTCACTGACTCCAGGGGATTTTCTCCCTGTTGTATTTATCAGGTTTGCTGTACCTAAAAGTGTTCCTACAGCCATATCCAGGATCCTTGCCCTGTTTTGAAGACCGCAGAGCTTGATGTCCAGCCCTGTGCAACACCCAGCCAGTTTGCAGGAAGGGATTTTCCTGGAGGTGTGTCTTGGGAGACTTGTCCTGGCAGGACACTGCTTGAAGAGAATGTTTCCTCCCATGATGTCCTTGGTTGCTCATGTGTTTCATGTCATGGGACAGAAATAAAAAAAAATAAATTATTCAGTGCTATGCTCAGACTCAGTTCATTTGTACACTCTTTCAGAAAGCTTTCTATACTCAATTAAAACCTGGGCTGTGTTCTTCATGGATAACATTTGCCATTTCTCCCCACCCACTTCATTTCAGAAAATCCCTGTTTTAACATAAATTGCTGCTGGGCGAGTATCACTAATTGCTACAAGTCACAATGTTTACAAAAAATCAATACTGAAAAAAACCAGCAACTGAAATGGAAATGGAGGAGTCCTGACAACGAAGTCCCTTCTTAGCTAAAATCAACTGAAAAAAATAATTGCTTCGTGCATAGGAATGCCTTTTGTTTAGTCTTTATTTTTATTTATTCTTTATTCACAGTAGCCAGAAAGGTGTAAGGTTACTGAGGCAGGATGAGGAGTTTGCACTTCTGACCTGCCTGGCTCTGGACTCCTCTAAGTGTGGGTGGGAAGGAGATAAAGCAGGTGCACGGTGAGCCATGAAGCAGAGTCCTCGCCCCAAGAGAAACGGGAGAGACAGTCTCGTTATGCATGAGCAGGGAATAGCATGCATTCGACTTAGAAAAATAGGAAGAAGAAGAGAAAAAAAGATGTTATATTTTGCTAATACATAACTTCTCTTTCCTCACGGGTGGGATAGTTAATGAATGGTTACATTTGTCTCCCACTCAATCTGCATTTATTTCTGCAGGACTGTTCCTTACACACAGTAAGAAAATATACTGAACCCAAGTTTTTCTTCAAGTACTTTATGTAATTTACAGTCGCTTTTAAAGCCTTGCAAGTTTACAAAACCATAGCTTGAACTCTGTCTGGAAGTATATCCAACACAAGCTCTGAGAATAAAAGCATTTTAGCAAATCAACCTTTTCTTTTTTGGACAAGAACTGCTATTTACACCAGATGTGATTTGGAAAACACAACTGATCCAGAATCTACCGGTTTTACATACAATCAATTATCTGCAGGTCAAATAGAGAATTAGAGAAAAACAGACTCGTGCACCACGAAACAGGGTAAAAACCCACCCCCGTAAACCATCTTGATCTTTACATTTTGATCAGCAGCAATAACAAAAGCCCAGGAAGAAATGTTTCCGTGTAATGTGACTTTTAGTCCATTGCCTAAACATTTGCATCTGAAATATTTGGCTGAGGCTGTTCCTGGCACCAAGACAACGGATGTAACCAAACATTAGACACAGGTCACGTGTCAGCACAACCCTGCAGTGCCGTAGAAGGAGAGCGCGGCCCTTCCCAGCTATCCTTATTTTGCACCTTCCCAGCTACCGTTATGTCGTGCCTTCCCAGCAAGGGAAATGCAATAAAGCACTTTGTCCTTTCGTTTCTCCTCCCTGAGTGCAACCCCACTCACGGTAACGAGAGGCAAGCAAAGCTGAACGAGTTTTGACTGCTCTGGCAAGTCCCAGTAGCGGCTTTTGGCAGCAGCAGCCCCAGGAGAAGCCTAATGGAAAGATCAGGGTAAGGCAGACCAGCAAACATGAAGTGCTGGAGCCTGATGCACACCTACCCAAGGCATGGTGAGGCTCCTCTCCACCGACAGCACTAATGTTTGTCCACAAGAAATCTTTGCCTAACTGTTTCACACTGGGTTCTTCACTTCAAAAGAGATGGGAACATATCAAAATAGCAAGTGCCAGAAACTTCACTGCCATGTTTGTGCCATTATCACGTTGTTAAGGAAACTACCGAAGTTTCTTCATTCTCCCATGATTTATTTTGTAGTTAGATCAACCTTGTGAAATCCGTTTATACCCACTAAGAACCCTATAGAGAAGAAAATCCATTAATTCATTAAAGACAAAACTGAGCTGAGCAAATAAATATCCGCTGAACCCAACCTTTCTGTTTACAGTTTGTCGGCAAACAAATTACAAACCTGACACCTTCTCTGCCCCAAATTCATTTCCAAGTAATTTGTCCTGTGTATATGTGTATATATATATGCCCAGCCTGTTATGAATATACCATACTCAAGAGTTCAGATGTTCTGTCTGGGTCTGTACATCAGTTAGTTTCCTGGTTGGATGAGAATCAGGCTTTTGGGGATGATTTATGTGAATGGTAAATTATAGACCTTTCAGAAGAAGCCAGTGAACATTCCTGTCAGTATCTTAGCTTGCTAGAGTATTTATGGAACATTTGATTACGTAAGTATTATGGGCTTATTTTAAGTGAACATTAAATAAAACAAGTCACCCCTCAGTGTGAATGTTTTCCCAGTTTCTATAGTAGAGACCTTGTATATTTTCTACTGGCATAAGGAACAAAATGTAAACCACTTTGAAGTTTTGCATTATAGCAAGTCTTAAGCATCGTGAGTTGTGTTCTCCTTATTCAAAGAATTGGCTTAAATTACTACTTCATCAAACAAAGAATTTTGGAATACGTTTTTGACCTGCCTTAGCACCTGGATGGTGGTTTTGTGCTTCTCTTTGGGATCACGAGTACCAGAGTTCTGTGATGAATGCTGAGATTTCCAAGTAATGGAATGATTCCAGAAGCACTGATTAAAACCACCACATAGCCTCAGACTGGAAATAAAATCACAAGAATTGACAACACCAGCCTGGTGCAGGTGTTCAGCTCCTTGGGCAATGAGCATGGCATAAATATGCAGATAGGGCCTGATGTTTGGAGATGTTGAACACCTGCTGCTTGTGATGATTTGTATATGGGCTGTGGGTGTTTGCTCAAAATTGGTTCCTAATGTTTCTCCTAAGCTAAGGGGAGTAGCAGGAATGGAGATATAGGGAAAGTGTAAACATGAACAACTGCATGTATCTGAACATAAAATAGTGTTTGGCTGGGGAGGAGAAAGAAGAGCAAGAAGAAGCATGGTCTGAAATGGTAATGATCAAGGGGAAAGAGACATTAGAAGTAATACAAATCATGCTGCTAAAGCCTTAGGAAAATTGTGGGTTTGCAAACACAGAACAAAAGAAAGGCTGGAATATGACACAACGTCCTGGACATATTCAGAGGACGGCAGCCACTCTGTGACTGTCTTTTGATGCTGTGTGGAGCTGAGGAAAACCCAGATTTCATTTTGTAACTACTGCAGTGACCAAAGCAGGGAAATGACGTAACAAAAAAAAAAATAAAACAACTCCCACCTTCTCCCTCAAACCGTCCAACAAAAAAGAAAACCAAGCACAGAGGAAGAATGAAGAAAAATTAATTTTAAAGTTCCCAAAATAGCAAGATGAGACAAAATCCCTTTCTAGGTTTGTGTAAAGCCTGTACAAGGTGGGTAGCTAAAAATATGGTCAAATATTCCTTTGTCAAATCAGCCATGGGTGATTTGTGCATCCCAGCTGTAAAGCTTTGTAAATAATGAAGTTTTCAATGTGCTTTTAAAAGCCTCCAAGGATGCTGCAGACCTATCAGCTGTCAAAATAGCATTCCCCAGCTTGTGCACAGCATAAACAAATGTTACTGCACCTGCCAAATTCAATTGCACAAGAGGAACCACCAGTTGACCTGTGTGAAAAGAAAGGAGGAAACAGATCTGCAAAAAGGGGTAAGCATGTCTGCTAGATACAGATCCATACTGTGGGGAGATGGGAAATGTAGCTTAAAACCGGCCAAAACAAAAAAAACAAAACCACAACCCTAACCTTCAGTCATAGGCACAATCCTCTTGACTTCAGTGTGTTTGTATTTTCTGGTGCTATCTGCTGACATATGAGGTTTAAACACTGAATTTTTCTTAAGCTTGTATTGGTGGGATGGAATAAACTAAAATTATCAATACTGTTGATGGACTAGTACAATTGAGTTCAATCCCAGATTAAAAACCAACAAATATCAGAAGGTGCTATTATGTCAGACAGCACGGTAGGATTTTTCAAAGCCGGGAGAAAATGCACTTTCACTTACAGTCTGAGAGAAAGGGGGGTGAACAGGTAGATGTGCATGCACAGAGTAAACAAATTCAGCCATCATCTGCTTCTTAAATAACAGGAATGCAAATATAGTCGAAGTTGCATCAGGGAAAGGAACTTCACATGAGTGATTTTTGCTGTTAGCTTTACAAAGACCTTTTGGTAACGCTGCAAGACGTGGATGGCACCATGAGCAATCACAATGGTGAGCTCCCCCCTTTGGCAAGTCCTGGACTAGTGAGATTTTACGTGGGCTGCTTTTGTTTGCACGTAGATTTAAATGGGTGATATTAGAACAGACAAAGTGTCTGCTTTTCAAAAGTATTCTTGGATGTCCTTCTTCAAGGCTGCAGCTAGGTAAGTATGATTTTTGGAAATGATCTTGAGAACTATTGAGCACCTGGGCTCTTTCAGAACCAAAGAATACTATGGGTATCTGGTATCTCAAAACAGGCCATACACTGACAGACAAATGCTGAAACAGTGTTATTATCCATCTGCCTTCATCTGCAGCTGGGATATTTCCCTTCACCTGCAATCTGCATGTTTCCAGGGAGACAAGGAAAAAGGAAAACACAGGTTACCTGTCCCTAAGGAGGGTCCTTGCTACGGATCAGCATGAGAATGACTAAGGCCTAGGACAAACTTCCTAGAGGTGCCACAGGCTTCAGTGTAAACACACAGTGGTTTTGCATTTGAGTTGGGCAACCACAGTTCAAAGCTACTGGACTTTCACATAATGAATTTTTCTGTCAAGTGAGCCTTCCCTTTTAGCAGGAACCAGCTTGGGTGATTGGTTTCAAAATAAGGGTGCTATGAGGCATCCTTGAGAAACCAGGTAAAAATGGTCTATTGGTGCAGGTGTGAGGCAAGAACTCGTAGCTTGCAAGAATCTGTGCAAGCTCTTAGGCCATGGAAAATAAAACTTGGCATAGTTGGTAAGAGCATGTTAAAAGTCAGTGAGCGAAAAAAGAGATTAAATAAGAACAGAATGCCATATACTTACACTTATACTTACACAGTGCCATGCACTTACACCTTAACAAAGTACAATGGTTTGTACTTGACATAGCAGTGACCTAAAAAGCCCTATTTTATTCTTAAAAGCTTAATCGTGAATTGTCTGCTCTCTGGAAACACAATCTTTCACTCAGGTGCTAGTAATTCGGGGAAAAGAACAAGTTTTTACTACATAGATTGGTATTACTGCAGAGCCTAGATGTTAGACTTCTCTGTTGTGCAAGGTGAGAAGAGGGCACACAAAATGAATCAGCTTCTGTCCAAATGATCTGAACTTCTCAGCAGATGCACGGAAATGAGGAAAATGGGGACAAAAGGGATAAATGAACACAATCATAGTCAGTGGCAAAGTCAGTGGCAAAACCCATGGTCTGCTGAGGTCCAATCTGGAGTACTTTCACTTGGACCACATTGTGTGTCTGAAAGAGAACTCAGAGCATTACTCAAATATTATTAATTCAAATAAATCCACTGTAGAGAGACTGAATAGTGATATGTGGTGGGAACAGTAGAATATTGCTAAATAAGGAAAAAAAGATCTCACAGAGAAAATGCACCACTGAATCTGTAATTGCCTTTTTTTTTTTTTTTAAGATTCTATTGCTAATGCTGATTGGTGGCATAACAGAATATTTAAATTGATGTGATAAAGATTTATTTAATGTTATTGAAGGAGATGCTTTTCAGGCTAATCCTGTTGGCTACTGAGCCAACAGGTTTAGATATTTCTCTTAAGCTACGTATTCATTGGGCATAGATATTTGCCAGATGATTTATCAAGTCCGTTTCAGCAGTACTTCATTCACATGGCAGGTGATCCTTCTAAAGTCTAGAGCTGCTGAAATGTAGCTTAATTTATGTATCTGCCAGCCTACAGAGTCTGAATCAACTTTGCCTCCTGGCTTTACTGATACTAAGCAATAGCAGCCTTGAATTAAAACCTTTAGATACTCAAGCTACAAGTGTAAATGATGAAAGAACACAGACCTAATAAAGGGAGGGTAACGTGTTGTGTTACCTTCAGATGAACATTATTTGAATATAGGGGAGTTATTCTGGAATGTGTTTGCTGGGTTTGAAGAACTAGTATTTCGTCCCACCTCTAAATATGAATTAATATAAATATGAATGAGGAGCTGCAGGCACCTAGTAGGCTGTTAGATTTGGGGATGTTTAAATAATTGAGCTTCTTAAGTAGCATGAAAACCATGTGTAGCTTATAATGTTTGATCAATGTGAGTGAGCTGCCTTACGCAACAAAAGACCATTTTGATTCATTATTTTTGGGGTGCCAGTGTTGATTATGGTGTGTTAATACAGTGGAGGATGAAATACTTGGCCTTGAAGAATAACCTTCATTTTTCATATGTAAAACAATGCTGTAATTCTATCATTCTTAAAAGCCAATTACAAGGTCTTTTGTTCTATACTGCTGCCAGAAGTTTTTGGAGCATAAAATTATGGAGGATGTTATTGTCTGATAACAGGACATACGAAGGGCAAACACGTTTCTGAACCTTCTCAAAGAATGGAGGAGGTCTCTGAGCAAATACTTGCAGACTCTAATCACTTTTTTAAGTCCATCTCATCTATTGAATTTTTTTGGCAGCTTGCCATGTGGAAAGTATACTGATAAACACTACAAGGTGGCTGAATACACATGGAAAATTGTATATAATAAAAGATTTTTGAGGTGGGGGAGGTGGTATGAACTGTTCAAACTGTTCGAAAGCACTAACTGAACAGCAGAGGCTTAAATGTCTCCTGAAGGATGAGCATCTAATAGAAACTCTGTCCTGCCTTTCTCATCTGCTGAGCTTGATTTCAGGGCATCCTTAAGCATCTTTGTCAGTAGGTTAGCACTGGCATCCCTACCATGATACGTGTAGGCTTAAAATAGCTGTTCCTAAGGTGCTTCTGAAATGAAATTTCTGAAAGGAAAATGAAAAGCTAAATATACTCTGTGAGACTCCAGAGAACAAGGTTTAAATAAGCTGCGTGAATGTGAAGATTTCCCTCTGTCCATTTATCATGTCAAGTATTTATTTTTAGAGGCCAGCCCTGGGAAATGTATAGCCTTTGTCTGAGTCAGAGAATTGAATAGTTCGTGGTTTTTGGTTTTTTTTTTGAAAATCATGCAAGTTGCTGATCAAATGGTTAATACACTGGCATGATATTTCATACCTTAAACTCCATTAACAAAAAAAGTGAGCTACTAATCATTTGGATAAAGTGGATTCATAAACTTGTATATCTTCATTCATAAACTGCATCAGCTACTAATCTTAATTATTTCTCCTTCAGCTTTATATCACAGGTGTCTCTTATTAAATTTATTTTCTGTTAGAGCTTACATGGTAAAGATGCTGATACAAAATGAGATTGAACATGAATATAGTACTTCTGTGATACATCCTGAGTTACTTAGTCTCTGACACTATCTTGATGCTGAGTGGTGAAATGGGAAAGTGCCATGGTCAGCTGGTGTTAGCACGTAAAGGCTTTCTGGTGGTTTCCAGTGCCTTTTAAAGTATACCTAATGAGTGATTAAGTAAGGCAAAACGTAATGCAACCCATATATGTGAATTTTTCAGGTGGGACTGTACCTCATTTGCATTTCTAAAAGCTGAAAATGATTATCTCCTGTAGCTGCAGTAACCTGCAATGCTGAGGGCTGCCAACAAAACAGCTGGGGTTGAGACTAATGATGTCTTGACATCATGGCACACCCACAGTATGCTGAGTCAAGAGGGGAGAAATCCTGATTCCATTGAAGTTGATGCTGATTTCTCTGTTAACTTTAGTAAGATGAGATTTGACCTCAGGAAAGGAAAATATGGCTGCTGCTACACCGATACTTTTGTTTATTATTCTTTGAGGTTTTCTGTTCTAATCTTTCTCCATACTTCACCAGAGGTTTCATGATTATTTTTTAACACCCATTTGATCAGGCTCCTACATTCTAAAAAATATGGCTACATATCGCTGATTTCAGCTCAAAATGTTAGAGAGAAAAAAAATTAAAAAAAACCCCTGCTTCTGTTGATGCATGAAAATTGCTTTTAATTTCACGGGCTGTCTTGCATGTTTAAACTCTGGATTAGCTAAGTAGTATAGAGAGTAGAAATGTCTAAGAATAGGGGGGGTCATATCAAAGTAGAAATAGAAAAGACTTTTATTCAACCTCTGCTCCTCAAAGTGCTTTTTTCTGAAGTGTACACTCTCACTGGACGTAGAAAACAGCATTTTGCTGAGCAACAGCCTACACTTAAAGGATGAAGACCAGAAACTACACACCAAACTGGATAGGACAAAAGCAATAGTAAGAAAGCAAAATGCATACAACTGTCAGTAGCTGGCAGCAAAATAAGGTAACCCAACATGGTCTGTTTGACAAATGGTTGCTCTGAGGAGGCCGGCCAGAGGTGGAGGCACCACAAGAGGGGCTGTGTAACCTCTAAGCTAGTGTGGGAAGAAAGAAAAATATTCATATGGGTATGAATTAGGCTATTCAAGGTATGTTTTCTCAGTTCTGCTTCTGTGTTGTGGTGCAGATACAGACCCTCTGGAAGGCCAACACAGGTTGCTGTTGGCCTTTGAAAGGTGTCGTTCCCATTGCCTGCTTGTGATCAGTCCATGATAGCAAATCAAAGATCAAGCAAACGATAAAAAATTAGCATAGAAAATGGGATGTGGAAATGTAGAATATCCAGATAAAGGATGACCACACTTATTGGGATGGGACATTAACCTGTTTTGGAGCCGGCTAATGTGCTGCTCAGATGTCCTCGTGGGGACGTTGTCCTCTGTGGGGAAAAGGCAGGCAAATGTTTGGAATGCTGAGAGACACAGCCATTGCAGTTCGCCACACCACCCAATGTTTGCTAGGACTCCTAAGAAGCCCTTTGAGAAACACCACTCCAAACTCCATATTCCATTCTTCTTTACCTGTTTTTTGTGTGCGGTAGCTTGCAGCTATGTGTGGAGATGAAGTCCAGTAATTTCATGTGGTTCTTAGACTTTCTTTTTTGAAACCATGGTACTGGCTGCTGGTTTGTGTGATTTGGGTCTAAAACTGACACTGTGCTGAATCTGGAATTAACAATTCTTTTTATATCAGCTTTTAATATGAATTTTAAATATGTTAATTATATCCAGATTTTATTGTGAGAATAAGTTATTTGTCATTTATGTAATGTTTTATTATGTTAATAATGATAGAAGATTGATAAGTTTTTATATATCAATATTTATGACAATGGATTATTACAACTTTTATTAAAGAAATTTATGATTTTGAATTAAGATGTTTCTGAGATGCATTATGCATATATATCGTATGAGGCACACTAATGTATTTATAAAATACATAAAACATTTTCCAGTCAAATGGTAGTTTTTGCTTACAGTCATGAGCAAGGGAAACGAGGCAATTGCTATGCTATAAAACCTACTCTGTGAGGGATTATAAAAAGCTTTTGTTTAACTATTAGAAATGGATAATTTCTGTTTAAAACTGCATTTATTGGATAACTGCTCTGTCCTACTTACAGCCTATTCTAAAACATTATCAGGGATGACAGAGAAAAGCCTGCCTAATTGACAGGATGACTTAGCTGCTGTGCTACCTCTAGGCAGTCATTCATAGCTCTTAAATAATATTCAAGTCTTTTGGAGAGTAACTGACTTACAATATTACTGACTAACAGTAAAAATTCATCAGAAAATGTCCAATACAAAAATCAATTGTTTGCAATTCAGGTAATTGTCTTATTCATTATTGCACCTATAATGAAGCTATACCAGTTTTTAAATCTCTGCTTATTATGACAAAGTTCCCTTTTGAGTCCATGGCTAAATGTAAATACAACATGAGTGAAGCTCTCATAACTTGACACTGTTTAGTTTTGAGGAAATGTATGTTAAGCTACCTTGGGTTAAGCAAAACTGTATTTTGTATTTACTGCTGGTAAAATGCTGCAATATGGAGGGTAGTGGAAATAAATAGTTTTATTCCCACTTGGGGTTTTCATAAAGTGTTTCTGTGTTTTAGATTCTCTTTCTCTCCATTTTCCCTTTTAAACAGATTTCAGAGCATATTTGATATGAATTTCTCTCTCCTGTAAATATCCGAGAGAAGTGTCAGAATTAGTTCAAGTTTCGGTGAATGCTTATAAATTATTACTTGGTTCCTGATAGCAGGATGTTTTTATTTAATTACTTATCTTCTTTGAGAAATATTTGAGTCAGTAAAAGCAATCATAGTAAAAGGTGTAGACGTCTTACAGTATTAGAGAGATAAATCAGATTCTCCCCATACAAAAAAACTTTCTCAGGGTTGTGGTCTCTGAATCGACAGCGATCCCCAGGGACTTTCTCATTTGATTCTGTGCTGACATCTCTCTGTCATATGGTAGGTGGAAACGATCCATCCAGAAAGGTAATGCCACTTCAGCCCTACGTGAGAAGAGGACAGCGTTAACAGGACAGCAATAGATGTGACAGCTGGTGACTTGATGATATGACATGGGGGAGGCTGTCAACAAGCGTGGCTGAAGCTGGTCACAAAACTTCCTGGGAGATGTTGGCTGAGATCTGTTGCTCTATTGAAACGAGTCTTTCAAAGGCATGGTTTGATTTGGATAAAATTCCAAGGGAAACAAAATTGGATGGTGGCAAAACCTGCCTAACTTTATGCCAGCTTGACTGTGTCTGGTTTTGCTTTTGGCCGCCTCAGGCTTCCCAAATCCACAGAGGCTCTGTGTCAACGGCCTTAGAGATAGAGGGGAGTGAAAACTCCACAATTTAGGACCCTGGTACAGCCAAACAGCTGGCCTGCTTTGGGGCTTGGGGTGTCCTTGTAATCTGGAAATGCTTCCTTACTGTGCAACTGCAAATGCAATTTGGAATGAAACCAAACACCAAAATATTTTGTGAAACCATATTTTCTTCTTCTACACAGCCCTATTTCTAAAGCTGTCATTACACACAGGCAACAGAGGCAAGCATTCACTTGCAGTTGCCACTAACATGAGATGTCTAGAAGTTGTGGATGCTCCATCAGTTCAAGGTCAGGCTGGATGGGGCTTTGAGCAACATGATCTAGGGAAAGACGTCCCCACCCATGGCAGAGTGGTTGGTCTACATGATCTTTAAAGGCCATTTCCAACCCAAACCTGTCTATAACTCTATGGTGAGGGACGGGAATAAAATTCAACATCTGTGAGTGAGGCTGTGAGCTGAGACCCTCATTTGTGGTTGTGAAGGAAAACTCCTCAGCACTTTTACCTCGTTTCCTGCTGTGTGCCTAAACACTCACAAAAAAAGTGCAACAGGACAGAGATACAGGGGAAGTGGGCAGAGATGTAGATCTCAGTTCCATTTTATATGCATCAGCACTGTGAGACATGGCAGATAGAAGCGTGTGGTGCCTGCAGGAGCAGGACCATGCCTGCATTGTGGCCTGGATGCCTGCTCTCACCAGGGCCCCACAGCAGCAGCTGCACAGAAGAGCTCATGCTCATCTCCACCTTGCAGTTTTTTGCTGGGAAGAGAACACTTGGGAAATCATAGGGGAAAAAATTCTGGTCAGTTTTATCATTTTATTTCCTTCTAACTGGAAGGAAACTGTCTGGAGAATCCGCTTCATGTAGTTTCATGCAGTTTAAGGTGAGAGTGCACTACTTGCTCATCTGTTTCAAGCTCTAAAACTGTCTTTCTGGTGCAGGGATGAAATACAGGCTGCAATGATGAAAGCTGTGCTCACAGATTGACTGCCCAGCAGTGAGGATGCAATGTAGATGGATAAAGATAAAGACAAAAGCCAATTATCTCAATGTCACTCAGCAACAATTCCTTTTAGTAACTGGAAAAAACACCTATAAAATGCATAAAACCCCAGAGGTCTATATCTCCCTAGTTCAGATAGTGCCTCAGAAAAGAAAAGATGTTCTACCTGCATAGGGCAAGTTGTTTGCCTTCCTCTAGTGAGGGCTGAAAAGAGCTAATCTAGAAACTATTTTATAAATGGTGCCTTGTGAAGGGAGAGTCATCTGAAAAATCTATGTTTTTCTATTTATCCTGTATTTTTTTTATATAAACAGGTTATAGTACTCCCTGGTGCTCTTCTGCCAGCATCAGCTCCGTTACGGTAGGCTTGAGGGTAACAGCACTCTTCCCCTGGAGGGTTTCCTTAGTTTGCATGCCTTTTCGTCTCTAAGCCTCATATAATTTAGCAGCATTTTCCCCAAAATTCTTATTGGTCTTTCTTTACAAACCCACTCCATCAACATACTTCTTTGTCTACAGCCCTCTTCTGGGAGATGCCATTTTATGCACAGTGAAAAAACCCTTGTAATCCCCCTCCAAAGCAAGGGGGGTTCCTTCCCACAGCCATGACTGGGCAAAGGTTTCCAGGGAAGATGCTGTGTCTCCTGTCTGCCTCCTTGTTGGCTGGGAAGTTAGCAGCCTGCCCTCTTCTTAAAGAAGTGCAGGCACTAAGTCCCATGAGGCTCTGTGCATTTGCTCTGTAGGATTTTAGAAGTTTTACTGGTGGTGACGAGGCTCTTTGCTTTCCTCACCCAGCACATGGCTATGGGTAGATGACTCTTGCTTTGGAAGCTATGAACTAGATCTTCTGTCTTGGAGGCTGAAGTGCCTTCAGCACACCTGTCAACTGTGCACACATCCTGTCATAATCAAAATTAACCAGAATGAATCAGTAATTTAGCTTTCCTATAAGTCATGTCCACGCGTCTGGAGGCTATTTTCCATTAGCTGGGTTACTGATAAATGAAAGGAGTGTTGTGTATCCCAGCTGCCAACCCTAGCTACTGCACTATCAGGATTGGATCTGAATTTTTCATTGTAGCTTTTATTGAAACACACAGCTGATAATTTGGGAATTTTCTCAGCAATGTTCATTTCAGGTTATCCAGAAGTTACTTAATTACTGTGAAACTAAAACCAGAGCCCCAGGCTTCTAACTCTGATGGGGACTAACTATGATGGACTATTGCATCTGAGTGCTTGATTTTTGGAGGCATGAGTTTGAGATCATTTCATGAGGTTTGATTATTTTTTTCCCTTCCCCTGAGTGTTGATTTGTTCCTATTTTATTTTATTTTTTCCCAGTGCTGGGTCTAAAAATCAGTTGTTGGTGTTTTGAAACTCAACCTGAATGTCCCAGTAAAATAATAAACAGCTTCTTTGTGACTTTCTTAAAATCACTGTGGCTAGATTTAGCTCTTGGAGGTAACGAAGGACTGACATTCCAGTGGTGTGGAGCTCAGATTGGTTTTGTCCCCCACAGCAGATGGAAAGATGTCAGGGTGAAAGCTCTGATCACATTGCAGTCAGTGCCCAGGACATATCTGCCTCTCTGATGCAGAAAGGATTTTGTTCTGAGCAAAGTCATACCTGGTTTTCAGAAGCATTAAACTTGCGCTTGCACCACTCGCTGGATCAATGTGATTACGTGTGTGCCACAGTGACCACTAATCTCTGTAGCCTACAGCTAGTCCTATTTCTGAAGGGAGGATTTAATGATGGCATTATACGACAATCCCAACTACCACAGTAGGGCCTTGTGTGCTTTCCTCCATGTTGAAATAAGGAGATAATACCTTCTTTTGCAAACCTTTGTTGCAGCCACGTGAGACCAGACTCCTTTGTCATTTTATCCTGCCTGGAGACTGGTCAGTGCCCCCTCGGGAAGGGATTACAGAAACCTACCATGGTTTTGGGACAGCAATTCTTCAGTTTAGGCTAATGACTTCACCAGCATGAGCTGCTCGGATGGGTAGAAAGCAAATTCAAAATCCCTCCAAATTGATGTTGTTATGTGCTGGAGGGGAGCCATGGGGAGAGACACTGAAAGGCAAGCAGGGTGGATGAAATAACAACTTGGTTTTGGAGCTAAAATGAGAGGCTGTAAAGGACAGGTGGCTGCAGCAAATCTGTCCCTGCCTGAGGATCAGATACTGCTCATTGTGAAGAGGAAGAAGAGCCACAAGCCTGTGCCAGAGGAATGGGTGGGAAAAATCAGGGAAGAAAAAAATTACAAGCAAAAAGTCAACAAAACAAGCGGGCTCTCGGCCAGGGTCTCTAAGGCAGATGGCACTGTTGGTTACAACAGCTGCAACTGAAAATCCGGGAGACAACAGGGGTAGCTGACAAATATTTAAGGATTTCTACCAGCTGTTGAGTCCAAGCCATATCTCCTTCTCTGCTGAGGAGAGGAAGCTTTGCACTGGGACTTCTTTACCTTCTCTTCCTCATTGGATGTTAAAGATGATACTTAGACATTGCTAGAAAGATCAAGCTCCTGCATGCCAGCAGTGTCCTCAGCATCCTACAGCAAGATCGTTAAGCCTTTTCACCAAAGCAGGTGGGATGTTGTGCCTTCCTCCTTCCTCTGGCTCTGCAGCCTGCTGTTCTCCTCACGACTGCTTGGGCAGAGCAGCTGCGGCTCCTCGGTAGGGTAGGGAGACAAAAGTGGCCCTGTGTGACAGGCAGTGCTCTTCCACGTTAATTACTGCTTTCCGCGCCCTCACTTGCCCTGTTTGCCTACCGCATGCAGCTAACAATGCAGTTCTGTCCTTTGAAAACTGTGCTGTCCTCGTCTTTCATCTTTGCTGCATCATCTCCTGCATGCTGGTTACCCTGGTAAATGTGGCCAGAGCAGCCTGTCCCGTCCTCTGCCCCGTGCAGGTGTTTGGCTTGCTAAGGAAGCCGGGCTTTTCTGAGAAGGGAAGTACAACTCTGTACTCGCTCTTACCAGGCACTTTTCTGTGCTGATAAATTTGGCTTCAGCCTCCGGTACTTGTCTTCCCCTAGGAACCCTTTATTTTTATTCACAACTAGAAATGCAAGCATAACCACCAGTGTTTGAGGTACCCATTCTAAATGTGAGAGACTCTTCACCCAAAGGAGTGCTCAGAAATTTATTGTTTTCCACCCACAGACTGTTGGTAAGAGCAAAACTTTGTCAAATCTCTTCTGGGTCCCCACACAGTTCTTAAACATCAGAAAAATGGATCAATATTGGGATTCTACCTTCCCTTCCTAATATTGTTGTGTTGCTGTTTCATCTGAAACTTAGAAAAAATACTTGAACTGAGGTAGAGAGGCAAAAATTGAATTTTTATGAATCTAGAGGTGACTGGTAGGAAGGAATGGAGAGTATTGAAACCCATTTGTTCGGTGGTTTTGTTTGTTTGTTTTTTTTTTTTTTTAAAAGAGAGGTTACCATCAGAACTTCTTTACAGTTAAAGGTGATGACTAAATACACCAGGATCATTGAGTTCATCCATCTGAATCCTAATAAGAACACAAAAGCACAAAGAGATATCAGAGGACACAGCTGGTCACCAGCAGGAGAAAAGAGGATATTGCGGTCTGCCCAGGTGAGCGATGTTAGGACAAGATTATCTTTCCTGTCATGTACTTGCCAAGCTGCAGCTCTTACTTTGGCTGGTGCTCTGCGTTTGGTGTCGTCTTCTCCCCCCTCGCGCACAAAGAACTGAAACGTTTGGGTGGAGAAAAGAGGTAAGGAAATTATGTAAATGAACCAAGTGATTGGTTATGCTTCTGAAATATTCTGGAGTCTGGGCTTGCCAGATTTCTCCTTGAGCAGGAGAAAAACAATTCTCCTGCCTGAACGTCCTCCTCCACTGATGCGGGAGCAGTGGGAAGTCGAGCTGGCTGCTCTGCTGCCGCTCAGAGGGGTGGGTGGGAGGGAAAGCAGCCGCTCTGGGGACGTTTCTCTGGGCTTCGGGGTGGCATTACTGACGCTATGCCCTAGCAGGGCTGCGCACCAAAAGGAAGAGCAACATCCACAGCTGAGAGCGTGGGAGGAGTCCAGCCCAAAATAAACGCCAGTGCAATCGCAGCTTGCGATTGCAATGCTTACATTGGTTCAAGAGGACACTCCATCGTACAGGCAGATCAAAATAGATATTTTCCTTGGCAATTGCATTGAGCTGTGAACTCTGTGCATTTCAGAATGGGTAATTATGCCCAAGTCTCTTTAGTCTCTTTCTCTGTTAAAGACGTATTCCTAACAGGATTTCCCTTAAGTGGGACCATACCTAGATTTGCTGCAATTATCTGATTAAGGCTGTCATGGCTTTTGTGCTTAATTATACTGCCGAGAAGCATGAATACAGCAGGGTGCATAAACTGATCTTTTCCCAGACAGGGGCATTTAATGATTTGTGGCAGATACCAACTCATACATTTGGTGATTTTCTCATGCATGCAGTCTCTGTACGGATTCCGCTCTATGAGTCCTCGATTTCTTGTTGAAATGTTGTTTGCTGTGTTCTTTCACCTTCTCCTAGAAAGCAGCTGGTTGGAAAATTTCAGCTGGAACATTTGATATTGGGTTTTATAAAAGCAAAATTATTCAAAAATTATGGATTCAGTGATATGTAGAAAAGCAACAGACCTTTTTATTGAAGAGGTTGACATAGGTGGCATGAAACATGGGGCTACGAAGATGATTAGGGGGTTGGAACATGTCTCTTATGAAGAAAGACTGAGGGATTTGGGTCTCTTCAGTCTGGAAAAAAGATGACCAAGGGGGGACCTTATCAACGCTTATAAATACTTAAAGGGTGGGTGTCAGGAGGATGGGGCCAGGCTCTTTTCCGTGGTGCCCAGTGACAGGACAAGAGGTAATGGGCACAAACTTGAGTGTAGGAAGTTCCACCTAAACACGAGGAGGAACTTTTTTACTTTGAGGGTGGCAGAGCACTGGAACAGGCTGCCCAGAGAGGTGGTAGAGTCTCCGTCTCTGGAGATATTCCAAACCCGCCTGGACGTGTTCCTGTGCAACCTGCTCTAGGCGACCCTGCTCTGGCAGGGGGGTTGGACTAGATGATCTCCAGAGGTCCCTTTCAACCCTACCATTCTGTGAAACATTTCAGGGGTTTAGCAGTAAGTTATATTATATTTCATTTTGATTGACAATGTTCAGAAAAATTTTTTCTCAAAACAAAGATTTCAGTGAGCCTAAGTGATTTTTTTTTTTTTTCTCTGAGTTTTTTGTGGCTCTTGTATCTCCCATTTAAGATGTCTCATTGCAACTTGTTGCAGGGCATTTTCTCAGAGGCAGAATAACCTGTTTTCAGGCAGCTTTATTATATCATTATGGTGTTAACTTGTGAGGCATTTTTCAATCATTTTCACAACCAGTAGTGGGACAGAGGCATGACTCCAGGGACATATGTATGTGACTACCGAAGACCCTCAGCAGCCACTCTAAAAATCCGGCACAGGTATAGAATGAGTTTTAAATAATGGTTCCATCACAGGTAATGCATACCTAATGGAGCTCACAAAATCCTGGTGGCCTTTGCACTCCCAACATGTTAATGTACATCTGGGAACTCCTGGAGACGCTGCCTTCAGCCAGGGAGTTGGCTGCCCATGAAGCAACCGTTTTCAGGAGAGAGAAAAGGAGAGGGAGAGATGCTGGGCTCGGAGCTGCTCTAACAATTGCTCTTTGAGAGCCTCTTTTGCTGTGAGTGAGTTCACAGCAGTAGGTGAAAATCAGATCTAGCTCATATTTTTGTAATAGCTACTTATGAGCAAATCTGTCAAAAATCAGAGATTTTCCTTCAGATGACTTTGACGATTCAAAACACTGGACTAACATTTTTTTCCCCCTTTCCTTCGTACTGGAGGCTGATTCTATCACTTTTCCCATACACTCTGTATTTGGGATTGCATTTTGGAAACGGACAGTCTGGACAATCTGAGATTTGAAATCCACTCCTGTGGCTAGAAAAGCAGCCTTGGAAGAGTATTAATGCTTTTGATGACTAAGTGTGTCCTCCCTAGAGTATTCCTCAAACCTTAGAATTAATTTATTTGGTTTCCATGTGGCAAAATGGAAATATTTTATTTTTCCTGACTCATGCGCACCTATGTCACGTCATGCTGATCTGTCATGGGTTGGACCATGCAATACCATTCCTTCTAGGCTTTTGTGTTTTCTGCAACCTGCTCCTTTGTTTGGAGCTGCTTAACAAAGACAGATGCCACTGTGCCATGATCAGCACACAGCTCTTGGATAGACAGCTGTATGCCATCTTCATCATTGTCTGTCAGATCTGCTTGTTTGGTAGATGATAGCTGGCAGACTAATAGGAAAGATAATCACAAAATGAGGAGAAAATTCTATTACAACAGGTGTTTACCGTAGCTCCTTGCAGGTTTCAGAAATACCAGAAGAAACGATACCTGCTTAAACACTGATCCCACAAATTATCACTGATCAAAAGGCAGGTTATATATTTTGCAAACTAAATTTTACTTGACATGATGCAACATTTTACGTTGATTGGGATTTCTAAATATATGGTTCTCAAGCTCTTTCTGAAAGTGTGTACTCTGTTTAGAAAACACGCATCCCTCTCTAGCCTCACTAGAGATTTGCTTCGTATTGAGGAAAAAAATACTTCATAGAGGACTGGTTTGCTGCTTGCCTTGTGTCAAATACAGGTTTTTGGTTTTGGGAATCTGGTGACTAGAATGAAGCCGATAGTTCAAAGAATATCAAAATGATGAGTGAGGCTTGGCAGGATTGATTTTTGAGGAAAACTTAGAACTGAGAGATTTTGTTGATTAAATGATGACTGCTAGAGGTGAAAGGAGAGCATGCAGCCAACCTACAAACACCAAGGTAGCACAAGGATGTAGAGGTACCTCTTTACATGGTAAAATAAGAATTCTTTTAAGCAGTAGGAAATCTTAGCAATAGAAAGCATTAGGAAATCTAAAAGTAGAAAATCTCAGGTGAATACATCGTTCCCCTGAAAAGAATTTTTGGCAACAAGCACTCAATTTGTGGTTTATCCCCCGCTGTTCTGAAGAAAATGCTGCTCGTTCTCTTATTTACTGCAGGTACACTGAGAGGGGGTGAAGTGCTCAGTTATACGCCAGGGTGCAAGCCTGTGTCTCCAGGTGGCTGAAGGCGCACCGTGCACACCCCCGGCACCACAAACCACTCAAGGCTTGACAAGGCATGGCCAGGAGCGCTCTTAGTCCCATCTTTTCTGCAAGTTTCAGTGCTGGTTGTGTCTTTAACCACTTCCCCAGGTACGGTGTGTTACCTGTAAGCTGCTGGCAGGGTAATCCTGACAAGCATTGCGTTTCACTCTCACTGGTGGCTAAAATAATGTGATTTACTGCACATTAGCAGTTCCCAATTGCACTGTGGCAACACGGGCAGAGACCAGAAATAAATTCCTTACTTAACTGTGTTGGCTATTGACTGGGAGGAGAAAAGCCAGGGCTCCTTCCATTCCTTGTCCCTTTTATCTTGGATCACTTTCAAGTAGATCTAGTAGTTTTTATGGGGATCTGAGAAGAAATTTCCTTTTAAAAAAATAAGCTCTTTGAGGACCCAAAAGTATTTAGCATTCTTTCCCTACACAAAGGAAATAAAAGCGAAGTATTAGGATGCCTTTTGAGTTGCTCTGACATTGTTTGTCTTTTCCTCGGCATTGTCATCTTTCCGTTTCACTGGCTTGGATTTATTTAGAGGTGATCATGTCAATGATATGTATATTTATTACTTATTTTTACTTTTCATCATATCCTTTTCTGGTCTCTGCATGAACTTGCATCAGCATGGCATGGAAAACACGGTGACAGGGCCAATTCTGTTTAAAATAAAAGGCAAAATAATGCTCAGCAATGGAGTTATGCCAGGGAGGAGCTTGGCCTGCTGTCCTCATATTGCTAAAAAAACATCCGCTGCTGTAATCGCTCTGTAACTGCTGATCCTCACATCTGAGAGGAGAAGAGGGTGCTCTAAATGCAGAAACCTCCCTGAACCTTAGGGGAGAAGTATCCTAACATTGTGTCCTTCTGCTGGGGAAACATGGAGGGTATGTATTTATCACTGGTGCAGGAGACCTGACCTACCTGGTGTGGTACGGCTCCAGCTGTGAGTTTCCACCACATTCATAACGTCCTCCCATGGCTTTGTAAAAAAGGTCACGTTATTTTTGTGGTGCAAAAATTCAGGCACCCAAACATGACAGCTATACAAGAAATTTCACAGTTTTGTTGTGCTGTGTCAGTTCCATGATTATAGGCTAACTATCATCCTGAAACTCCAGTTAAGACACAAGGGTATGACTAAAACAAGACTTTTTCCTTTAGGATGAAAGTTTTAATTATGATCTTACATTAAATTTACTTGCTTGTTCAATATAGCAATGAAATGGGAATTGTTTTTGTTTTGATGAATCATTTACCTGGCATACAACTTAGGATGTACATAGATAAAGACTGAAAATATAACGTGCGCTTATTAACTTTAAATTTCTAGTCTAAGGTACTACATCTTATATCCATGTTTCAGCCCTCTTTTCATACATTTGGAATATTAAAGAAATATAATCCATCAGTTTAATGGAAATTCTACATAGGAGTTTAAGAGGAAGAATTTTGGTTGCAGATGAACTAAAACTATATTTACCGATTTCATAATTTCAAGACTGACTAAATTTTTAGAATTAATTTCTAGAGAATTTGGTTTAAAATTTGTATTCCAAATTAAATTTTAGTTGAAAAATATCCCTAAACATTTACCATTATAATGGCAATTATAATTTTTAAAGTGTTGAGTGTTTGATAAAAGCCTAATGGTAGTTATAACTGTGAAGTATATACCAAATGTGAAATATGAATGCTATTAAAAAAAAATTTGGAAAAAGTTTACTTTAGAAAGGATTTTTTTTTTTTTTTAACAAAACTTCTTAATTTAAAATAAACTGACCTGGATAGTTACGAACAATATTTTTTATTAAACATTTTCTTTTAAGTTTTAAATTTTTATTTAATATTTAATGAAACATGTTTTGATAAAGGATTGGTTTTTGACATATGTCCTAGGTTTTTTTTTTTTCAAATTTTCAAAGTATATAATGTCATATTTTAAATGCAAGTTACTTTTTCAAATTTTTTCAACTTGAAATTACTTTTTACTTATGTCTAAATGTAATACAGAGTGAAAAAAACAAGCCAAAACATTTTAGCCTTTTACAATTAAGATAAAATAATTACAAAGGAACATAACGAAAAATTTTGTTCAACTGGATCCAAGGGTTTTTTTGTCCAGTTGTTCAGTTTCTGCTTTCTGATGTAGCAAGGATGCTTTCTTAAAGAAACAGTTGTCCTTGGTCAGATCAAGCTGCGCTTCTGATCTTTTAAAATCTCGTAAACCTGAAGTTTACAGTTCCAAAAAACACTTCCTCCATCTTTTCTCTCATATGACCCCTAAGTAAAAGCAGTAAAATTTCTAAATATCTTGGTGTAACCTGATGTAATTATTCTTAAGAATCATGTTTATTAACTTCTAGAAGATGCTTTTTTGTCATGTGCTTCCAAACCTACAAGTGGTAGGAGTTTCCACTTGCAAGAGAATGAATTAGCAAGTAAAAGCCATATTCTCATATGGGTTTCATTCTCCACAGACATGCCAATGCTTATACCGAGAAAGAAAAGATTTACCTTTTTTTGAGCTTTTTTATCAGATAGCTCTTCACTGCCATAGGTTCAACTGGAGCATCCAGCCTTGGATATGTAGTGTAATGTCACAGCTTCAATTAAAATCCTGTAAGCTTGACTTCAATAATGTTCAAATTTTTTGCAAAACGTGTGTGTATATATCTACAAATATAAACTATATTTAAATTTCTACCATTTTCTAATCTCATCTTTTTCTGGGCAAAGTGAATTCTGACCACTTATTTAGTGGACATCATTTGGCCCAGCTTGCATTTTGCTGTGCTGGAGTCACAGATCTTCCCCTGTAGAATTTAATTGGATTGTGGCTACTATTTGTGGTGGCAAAGGGAGAAATGCTAAGCAGATAGTCATTACAGCAACATTTACCTGTGATAAAATAATAGAGTTATTACCTTTCCCTTTTTTTTTTTTTTTTTAAATAATCAGTATTTTCGACCTGTGTTTCAAGCCCTTCATTAACCTGCAACCTCCAGCTCCAGGAACCATTATCGCTGGCAATGTTTGCTTTCGTACCATATGCCTTATTATGGAAGGAAAACCTTAAGCTCTTCTCTTTACATATTTCCTCTGTATTAATTTCCTGCTCTGGCCAGCATAAAGTCTCCAGGGACCTGAGAAAGTGGTTTCCTAAGTCAGTCCTTGAAAATGTAGTCCTTTGTGGTAAGGCTTGTGATAAGTAAAGCTTTAGGTTTGAGTTTTGGTGGTTTTTTTTCTCCTATGGTGTGTAATATCTGTAAAATAGCATAGCTTTATTTGAACAGTGTCAGAAGACGTTTTGACTCCGGTTCCCAAATATATCTGTGGTACAGACAGAATGAAAACACAAAAATCGACCAGTATATTTTTATTAGGTGCAGTGTCAAGGAATAAGCCAGTTATTAATGGTATTTTTTTCTGATCATGGAATTAAATCCTATTTTAATCTAAGTATGGAGAAGGAAAATTAATACTGTTCTGAAATATGGTACTGTTCTCTACATAGCTGGGAACAGATTGGAAGTTTTCTCTTTCTGAAAAATAGTTTGCTTACTACATATTATCAATATGAATTCAATTTTCAGAGTAGCTGTAGTCCCAGAACAGTACAATCTCAAAAATAATAGCTTTCTGCTTTCCCCTTGCCAATCTCTGCTCCGACTCATGCTGGTGCATCACAATGCACGGTGCAAAACTGCCTCCTCGCTGTACTGGCACCGAGCTCTTTGCCTATAAATCACGAAAGAACAGGCTGTACTATCTAATCTCCTCTTTGACCTGGGTATCACTCTGACCGTGAGAGACTATGATTTACTGTCTGTCATGCAAGTTCAGAAGAGGTCCATGCGGTACCTCCAGACTTAACCCAAACATGCTTGGGTGGGTCCATCTCACTGGTGGGACATCCCGCATCACTTGCTTGTTCCTATGGATGAGGGTGATTATGTGAGAGGGTCAGACACCAAGTCAGCTCCTGCAACATCAGATCATATGCCTTAAGTCAGAGAATGACAGGGTTTCTGCCTCTCTGCTTTAATCACTAACACGAGTGTGGGGTGAGACATGTGACCAGAATCCTGGAAACCTCACTTACTTACAAGGTGTGGTACGGCACTTTGAATTCCTGGGATGGGCTGGAGAAAGAGCACCTGAAAGGCAGTTCTTCACCCACAGAGAAATCCGAATGCCACACAGCTGGGGCAGCCAGTGTCATCTCCCTCTGCTCACGGACCATTCACCCTTTCCTCTTCTCCTGCAATTCCCGACAAAGTCCTCTTCTGCTGAGCTGATGCCAGCAAAACCTTTCCTAAGCTGGATGCTTTTTCTTCTAGGCCCTAGTCCCGCTCCGTGATTTCTGGGCCTTATTTACCTTGCCTTCTCTCTTCCTTCATATTGCACCCTGCACTTATCTGTCATTTATATTAGTCTTTTTTTTCTTTTTTTTTATCCTTTCCTCCCAAATCTGCAGCTTTTATACCTTCTTCCTGAATTATTGTTTTCCACTCCTTTTCCATCCATGTCTTTTCCCTTCCAGATACATTACATTCAGAAAGTCTTCTTCTGTAGAGTGCCTCAAATACATCTTTGCTCTTATGCATTTAATATTTCTGATATACTGAATGTGTTTACTTTACTGTCCATATTCAGCTGTCAGTTACACTAATGTAAACCTGGAAGGGCTCCATTGTTTCTTATCCATAGGTATGCAGCTGAAAGATGGGTAGCTTAAGGCAGAAAAGCTCATCATTCTGCAGTAAAATTAAAAATGTTTGTGTTGCTCTGCATCTACCATAACTTTTATTAGGAGATCTAAGAGGTTGTTTAGGAGGTGAACAATTTTCTTCTGCAATCTACCATTGCTATCAGATGACACATGATGACTAAGCATCTGTTTCCCTGTCTCGATGGTCTGGTCAGGCTTGACCTGAACTTATAGGTTCAAAACACAATTCAGTCGTGGTGTTGTTGCCATGGTCAGTGATATAGGTTAAAGCAATTGCCACTAAAAAGTTAACATAGTTGGCCAAATCCAGCCCTGGTGATACACCTTGTTTATGCCAAGTCTGAATTAAGTCCAATATGAATAACAACACCTTTACAGATGCTTTTCTAATGAAATACTTTACTCAATTTCTTCCTTGTTTTATTTCCTCAACGGTATAAGAAAAGTATTTGTGTTTTGAAGCTAAATCACTTGGCTGGCACACACATTGTCAGGCTGAATGCTAATTATGCAGCTTAAGTAAGTCCAAAATAGAAAAGTGTTGTAAACTATAAATTGAACCCTGATATACGAACTCTTAGTAAAACTTTCACCTTGACTCCTTTGTACTCCTGCTACTTTATCACTTCAGTCCTTGACCATTAATGTTTTTGGTCAGCAGGGTTTGGCACAGAAAAGCAGATAGCTGTCTCCTGCCATGAGCAGTTAGAGCCCTGCACGGAGCAGTCTGTAACGAGGGCTTCCACATGCCCCATGTGCCACAGGTGGTGAAGCATTTCTCAGTCCCAGCTTTGCGTGTTGCTTGCACTTTTCCTATTAAAAGCCCTTCCAGAACTACACCGCTGAGAGATTTTGAAACCTTCTCCTAATTTGCAGCCTGAGTTGGTCAGGCTTGCTTTATATCCTTTTGTTCTTGGGCCATTATAGACTTGTAGGTTCATTAGATGCATAATTGCTGATGTTTATTCATCTCTTGTATCCCTGCCCAGTCTGCATTTTGCTGGTATGTATGCCAAGTTCTTCCAGTGTCTTCTTATAACAGTCCAATGGTCCTACTAGCTTTTCGCTGCACCTCTTCCAGTTCATCTTTGCTGTGGAGTCTTTTATTGCTATGAGAGAGACACAGTGAAAAGTAATACTACTGCCAATAGCTATTCATGTATGTAGCTTTATGCAAGTGAGTAGTGTCTAGTTCTAGAGTCATTGTCCTTGTCTACCTTGCAAAGTTAAGAATGGCTCGAGAACAGGCTTTAGCAAGATGAGCTCTATTTATGCTGGTTATTTCTAGATGTTACATCTGCAGTTGCTTAGATGTGCTGTTCGTGGGCTCAGGATGTCTGCAGTTGGGCTGAGTACTCATTCTTGCTCAGCTCATCCAGAACATATGGTCATACTAAGTTTCTAGGTGTTGCTGGGACTCTCCCTCAGATGAGGTTTAGAACTTAGCCATGCTTAAAGGGAAAATTATGTGCTAGGCGAATCTGGGTTCGAGCAGCCTGGAGGCCAGGGTCAGAGGTCCATTGGGCAACAGATCTCCAAGCTCCCTGCTGTGATTTCAGTCCCTGTGTACCTGCCCTTGCCTGCCCTGGGGGCTCTTTCCTGCTCCCCTGCAGGCCCAAGTAAGGGTGATGCTGGGGACATGTGCCTTCCACTGCTGGTGTCGGGATTTAAGGATGGGCTGGCAATGACAGGGTAGACTTTTAGAAGAGTGCATTTGGAGAGTTTCAACAAACACCAAGGTCATAGATGGGAATCGTGAGACTTTCAGACTCCTGAGTCACAGAAGTCTCAGTCCATCTCTAATGGCTTTTAAAGCGTTAGGACTGAAAAACAACCTGGGTAGGACATAATGATGGGTTCTTACAGATGCATCATATCCCTGAGGACTGCAGTCAGAGTAAGGTAGAAGGAAACACGCAAAAAATATAATGGTCAGTATTAAGAAGAATTTGTTGGACTCTTTTTTTTTTTTTTCTTCTCCCCAGAAGCATAAGCATTAATCCAAAGCATTTGTTCACACTGTACTATTGCTACCTGATCTGACTTCCTTTGCTGTTATATGTACTGCAGCTACAGATTTATTTCTACAGATACACATTTTTGTATTTTGGCAATAAATTCTTTTTAAGAGAGTGACTCCCCAGGACTGAGATCTTATGATCTGATTGATTTAAATGCCTGCATGAGACTGTGCTTTTGCTCTCTGGCAAAACAGATGACATAAATTTGACTCTGGAGCCAAATAAATTGGGGAATTGTACTAAATTGTGCTAAAGAGGGAAGATGGATCATGAAACAAGCCACTGCAACAAATAATGCATACTCAGTGTAAAATGTAAAATAAATGAAAACCTTATGAGCACAGGAAGCTTGTTACCAACAGAAGAGCCTAAGCCAGGTCTGAAAATTACTACGCATACTGGCTCATGGAGATACGTACCTCTGCTCCCTTGGCAGAAATATTAGATGTATTTTACCATCTGTGTTGATATTAATTAGAAAAATGGCGATATGCATGTAGCAAGAACATTTCTTCCTTTTCTTGCAATCAGTAGCAGTTCCCTGAACTTCAGTGAGACAGGGACTGTCCCAAATATTTTAACAGTAGGTATACCAACATAACTAATCCATAAAAGAATAAAAATCACAGGTGATGGTTTGATTCAGTTTTGTGTCACTCTAGGCTTATTCCAGTGAAATAACTTTATTTTTCCTGCTTTAAAAAGAAGTAGTACATTGTTGGAGAAAAGTCAAACCAGAATGGGTCTGCACAGCTCATTATTACAGAGGAAATCCAACCAAGAACACAGGCAACTGTTTTTCAACACCTTTTTTTTTTTTCCCCTTAAAAAATAGAGGGAGAGTAATGCAAAAATGCTTTTCTTCTTTTAATTTCTAATTATTTTCTTCAGCATTCTTGGGCTACTTTCCAATAGATGGTGGTTGCATCAAAAGTAGAAACATTTTCATCTGAGAAATACTTTGGTCCTGCAATGCCTGTGTGTGGCAGGGGTTTGAAAAGAGAGCTGAGGCCCTTTCTTTAGCAAGAGCTGCCACGGTACTCGGGCCCTTCCTTGGCACCCATTGCCATTGAAGTGAAGAGCCTTGTAGCACACCCTGCGAGGGCAGCCAAAAACTGAGTGCATTGCACTGAGCTAGTAACTGTTTCATCCGGAGAGATGGCTCCTTAGCAGGTTGGATGTGCAGAGGGTGAGATCCCTTTCTGGGGCACTTATTCAGACACATTTCACTGACACTAAATGTGACCTAACAGCTAATCTCCTTTGAATTAACTGGCTTAATCAAATGTCAGATGAAAGATGGTACAACCTGGAAATAAAAAGAGACTGAGCTTGCCCAAAGACAACTTTTTTCTTTTCTTGAAATGTTGATTGAAAAGAAAGTTAAGATACTGTATCTTGTAAATCTGGTTAAAAAGACAGAAATTCAGTGAAATAAATTTATAGTACTTGTCTTTCAGTCTGCTTTTTACTTCCTTGGTTTTCTCAGTGTTAACACGAAAATATTTTACAGCTTTTCTCTTTGGCACATTCTTATTGCATGTGTTGGGTAATGTCTTGCATCTGCTATAAGGAAACAAATCACCATAATCTTTAGTGCTTAGGCTAAAAGTCACTAAGGAAAACATAAAAGCAGGTTTTTATGTCATGAACATGAGAACATGAGAGTAGGATCTCCATTGTTCCAGAGAGGGTGTTTCCATCACAGGAAGAGAGCTAGTCCCTTTAGTTTGAGGATGTGCTGGGACACACTCACGTCTTATAACCACAAATGACTGCTGCTTCTCTGCAGGTGCAGCAATCCTCCCTGGTAGCTTCTTGCAGCACTTTGCTCGGCAGGAGCAGAAGTCTGGAAGGGATCCAACAGGAATGGTGGCTTCCTTGGAAAAGAGTGAGGAAGCTTAGGAAGGTGTTCTCTCGTTGTCCCCCAGTACAGAGCAGGATTGCAGTAACGTCACAGTGTAGCCCTGTTACCAGTTTGGTATCTCCTACCAAATGTGGCCGTTATTTGAGACACCTGAACTCTTCAAGAATAGAGATCTGTGCACTGGTTGGCCTGCCTGATTAACGCTGAAAAACTAGGCAAGGGAAGGAAGGGATGATGTGGGAGGATGGAGGTTTTAAAGAGAGGCAATGCTCGGAGAAGATCAGGAGAGTGAAGCTGTGGAGCTGGATAAATATAGTGAGAAGGTGGTTTGCCATGGAGTTCGAGGCTTTACTCTGCTGCTTTGTTGTTCAGGCCTGTCCCTGTGCTCTGGGGCATCTCACCTTCTGCCATCAGCCAAAATTTGATCTGTAGTGAGGAGCCAGAGGACAATGAAACCTTAGATACCAGCTCTCTTTTGAGGGTGGTGTTTGGATTTTTACATTTAGTGCTGAGAGAGATTGGCTGGGAATGGAAAGAAGCTGCTGAGCTTGTTAGAGACCCACAGGGGAGAAAGTGCTCTATGACATAGTTTGAGAGTTGTTAGTTGTTTTGGCAACTGTTATTACACATGGCCCATAATTACTTCTGTAGCTATAGAGGAGTGTAATTTGCTTTTAATTACTGTATTAGCAAATAGGAAATAGATCAGTAGGGAAACCAACAGAAAAAAAAGTTGCTGAATTTCTTTCAGTCTTGTTCTTTGCGACTCTAGGAAGGCAAAAATATTTGGACAAAAAGAAATTATGCTCTAATGAGCCCCAAACAGACACATTCTGAGACTGAGGGGAAAATAGCTATTCTGGATAGCAGAGAGCTGGCTTCTAGCATAATTCTACAAAGTGGAAATAATAGCCTCTTTCCATTGTAATTTTAAAATTGTAACTTAATGCTGTTCTTCTGATGCTTTGTGATAGATGCCAGGAGTGGAGACTGCTCCGCTCCAAGTGCGAGCCAGATAATAAAGCAATTTCTGAGCTGTAACAGCATTGCACCTTTTCTTTTGTTTCCTCTGAGAGATACTGTAAGCCTGCATTATCAAGCTTCACCCTTGCAGCCCAATATTTTATTTTTAAATTGTCTTTTAAAAGAATTTGTGAGTCCTGAAGGGGACGTCTTATCTCCCATCATGGGCAAACTTCCTCAAGAATCTGAACAGGAAAATAATGCACGCATTTTTTTACCTTGAATCTCAAACAAAGAAAAGAAATTCAGTGGATTTCCTGACCTCTTAATCTTTTCACTGAGAAACCGCTCTAAACACTAATGAACATTAAATTGCTATTGCTCTGTTGGTGTGTAGCGCTTCAGTCAGCAGTCCTTCCAGAATCAATAACAGCAGGCAATCTACTGCAGTTTCTCCAGTGTTTATTTTTAAAGATAATACTTATAACGTTTGAAAAATGAAACATTTCGTTTTGAACGTGGCAGAGCTGGAAAAGCTCTTCAAGATGCTTTTACAGCATGTGAAAGGGACAAACCATTTGGATTTCATTTCCGCCTTCCCGCTGCCTGGTCGGGCGACGAGCCGTGGAGGGAGCATCACTCCCGGCAGGCCAGGGGTGCCTTTCCCCGCTGGCTTCTCCCATTAGCGAAGCACAGGAGACTGTGTAAGTGCAGCTTCCCATAGGAATTACCGAAGGGGCAGCTAAAATGAGGGCAGGCAGTAAACAATGACAAAATCCCAGGACTTTGTTTTAAAGCGAAAACCTTGATGCAGCCTGCTATACTGCAGTAGACAAAATGGCTTGGTTTTTCATGCATCTCTAGCTGCAACACCCAGGTAAAGGAGAGAATTATGCCAACTAAAAAGGCTTTTCCAAACAGGTTTGCTGTGGGGCTGACCTAAGGTTGTACACAGCTCCTGCACTCTGGCATTTCCCAACTTCGGAATATTTGGTTTTACAGCCCTAGCAGTGGCCCCTTGACATCGTTTCATGTGAGGTATTTATAGATCACCTTGTCTATCAGTAGTAACTTTGCCAGACTAACAGTTCCAGCTGAAGTCTCTTCTGTGTCCCTCAGGAAATTGTTCTTTCCTCCATCTGACAAGTTTCAGGCAAAATGATTTGTCTGATTCTGAGGCTGAGTTCAGGGGAAGATGTGTTGTTCTGTAATGTTAAAACAAAAATTCTGATGAGACTTTCTAATGCTTCACTGAGTTTTAAACTGGAGACTACTGAGAGCCGTGTGGGAAAGGGAACCGGGAGGCAGGGGTGCAATGCCACAGCTGGGGTGGGAGACCTGGAAAGCTTGGTAGAGAGGAAAACCAAGCAGGGCAGGTACTACCCTGTGCTGAGTAGTTGTGCCTCTACTGTTTTTTTCACCACAGACATCTCCATGTTTCTACGTTGCTCACCTCCTTACTCAAATTATGCAGGTAAGGAGAGGAAGTGTCTGTGGAAAAATAAAACTACAGAGGTGAAGAACCCGCATAGCAATGGGGAGGCTTAGAAAGCAGGGGCCTTAATCGCGATGCTTCTGTTCTCCTCCTGCAAGGGGTGTGTGTGCGCTATCAGGTTTCCTCTGAGAGACGCCATGAAGATACAGGTATTCAAATTTTGTGGAGCACTAGAAACAAATGACATAATTTTGTATTCAGCACAGGGTTTGGATGTGCAGTTTAAATAAGGCCTGCAGGCCACATGCTGAATGTTGCGGATAAAAAGAAGTCTTCACTGAACAAGGCAGACACCCTGTGGAAGAAATAGTACATGAGCTTGTAATTAAAAACCACATCCCAATGTATACACAAAATGGCTTGAGTTAAGACTGCTCTTGCGTCAATAATCCTGGCATGTCCTAACTTTTCAGTGCTTGATTTTCCCCCTAAGTATTCTTTTAAAGTTACTTTTCTGCATATGAACTATAAGGAAGACATATGCAAGAACATGAAGAGGGTAGAAAAAGACAAATTGGGCAGAAAAAGATAGATACATTCATTTCCATGCATCAAGTATGAGGGTAGAACAAGTCTTCAATTCTTAATTCCTGGAGCGACATATGAAGCAGACAGAAAAGCCTTTGGGCAGAACAACCATTTCTTTACTGCTTCTTGAAAATGTTCAGAGACATTCCCTCAATTTCTTTTCCATCACTTTGATATTTCATTTACTTTTGCTTCTTCTCTCAGAGACCTTGATTTAATTCTTTCAATAGACAGGCACTGCTGAGCACCTTCTCCCTCACCTCGCAGAGATAAGGATGTTGCAATCTCTGTGCTCCTGCTGAGAAAGAGCTGGAAAGGCAGCATCAGGGGATGAATCCATTAAAAAAAAAAAAACAAAGACCAATACTGGGAAAGTAAGCAGGAAAATGTGGGCAGAAAACCCTTTAATTAGAGTTTGTATTTCAGTTCTGCTCAATGTCCAATCTGTCAGACAGAAGATATCTTTTTCTTGATGTCTGTTCCTCCCAGATATCCTTGCAGGATATTAGGCACTGCAGCAGGGGCAAGCCAACATCCTGCAGACTGTGAACGTGCAGCTGGCCTAAACCTGGAAAAGATTTTGCTCTCCAGGCTGAGATGGGTACCAGGTCTCCCCTGCTAGTGCCTCTGCGGACAAGCTGTGTTTGTGTGTATTTAGGTGGCTCAGGTTAGGTTTGTGCAAGTTTTTATCTCCGGTCCTTTCAAGGTAAACCTGAAGGAGGCTGCAAGAATGGCAATGAGCTGTTGGAAGGCTCTGCTTGGGGGTTTTTATCAATATAGGCAAAACTGGGCCAGGGCAGTGAAACCGAATTTTGCAGCAAAGGCAAATTAACCATCAGGCTTGAAGTTTGGCTTTTGAATCCATATTGAGGCACCTCTTTAAATACAATGATATTAAAAAAAAAAAAAAAAAAAGATGCTCCCATTAAAGCCAAATACTTGTGAAAATTATGTTTCTCCTGACCACGTCCATATGGCACTTATCACAGTGGGGCCTGGATTCTTGACCAAAAAAAATATGCTTGCTGTACATAGAGACGGTGATGAAATATTAAATAACTGCAGACAAGGGCTAGAGATAAAGTCCTTGTCTCATTTATTGCTGGCAAAAAAGAAATGACATTGTGCCTCGGTAACAGAAAATTTCAAATATCTTTTGGGGCTTCATCTTTGCAGCTGGGTACACTACACTGGTGGAAAACTAAATAATGTGCCGATTCAAAAGGGCTCAGGATCATATTCACAAAAAAATCCATCATCACAGACAGCGATGTCCATAGATATGTATCTGGCAGAGAAATGAAAAATAATTTCCCCAAGGTGGTGGTGTAAGGAGGGGCCATTAGAAGGAATGCCAGGTCCTGGGAATGTAGGGGCCATTTCAATGTCTGGACATAACCATTACTGATAAGTCACTGCTTTGATGATGGTATTTCCTATAAATGACAGGATCTTTTCCTCTGCAGCTATCTGTAGTCCCAAGCTCAAGCCAAAAATTTCCTGTCTTGTGGATAGTTACACCACTTAGCAAGATGTTACAGGAAGAAGAGGAGCAAAAATCACCACCCAGTGAATAGTGAGAAACGTACCTCAGTGTTCTAGTGTCTGAAAACAGATTTGGTATTCAATGGCTGCAAGAGAAAGTGTTTGACATGTCTGCCTTGGCAGCTAGTTTCAAGGAAAGGGAGGGTCATTAAGCACGAACAATGTCAATTAAAAGCCTCTCGCCTCTCTCAAAAACCTGCTGGTATATGTGACCCTGTAGTAATCACCATTTCCCATCTTCTCAGGTACATAACAGTAAAAGGACTTCAGAGTATCTCACATAAAAGATTATGCAGCTCAGCATCCCTTTTTCACTTGGAAATTTGTATCCAAATAACACTGGTTTCCTGTTAATGCTTTCCTTGTAGCACTTTATCGAACAGCAGGAATGTATGCTGTTCCTAAGGGCATTCTATCCAAGTGAATCATTCCTTAGGCGTTTTCACTGTGAGCAACTCACCATTTTCCAGGCTTATTGTCAGTTGTGAATGAACATAAACTAAATACAGTTTTTTGAATGCCTGCTCACACAGTATAGGTATATTATTTATGCATAATAAAGGACCTTTTGTCCTTTAGAAAATGAGATTAATCTTTACTTTAAAAACATCACAAGTAACTGATATGCCCAGATGGACCTGCTTGTTCTGTTGGATGATTTAATCATTAATTTTATAATTCCATTTTATTTGTCCCTTTTATTAGCATGGTGAACAGAACTCCTCCTTGATGAGGTAGTCATTCCTCTTGTGGTTTTGACTGAATTATTTAAAATTAAGTTACTCGGTACAGTAGTATTCCAGCATTGCTTTATATTCAGGTCTTCCACTCTTATTTTGGCTTGTATTATACATGCCTGTTGTTGCATTCTCAATCGTCACAGTGACTTTCCCAGCTTAAGAATATGAACAGATCAAGGTCTGTTAGCATATACTTCTGAGTGGCTTGAATATCTCAGGCCCTGACCTAAGGCATTGCTCAGAAGACATAAAGCTATTTCTTTATCATTAGTTGCAATAGTAACACAAAAAAAATGCCATAGCCTTTCTGTCTGATTTACATAATTTAATTTGATCAAGAAAACTCTGTGCTGTCCAGATCTATAATGACCACGTAATTACGCTCAATACAATAAAAGGCAACTTCAAAAAAATTGCTGGTTACTGTAGTTTCTTCACTAATCACTTGGAAAAGTGATAACACATGTTTAAGTATTGTCCTCATTGCCAATTTATAGCATCATTAGGTTTTACTGGGAAAATCTTATGCTAATTTTGGTTCTTCTGCTCTGTGAGCTTAGATATGGCTGCTTTTTGAAATTGATCTCTACTTTGGTGCGTCTTAATTTTTATTGTTCAACATCAGATGCCTGGCTTTTGAGTATGAAAGGATCAAAGCATCTACATTGCAGGAGATGGTTGTCAGTGTATCTGTAAGTTAGCCTCTTAAAACAGGGGATGACAAATTTTCTTTGTGTGTATAATTTTGCCACCAAAAACGCAATTTTACTTGACTTAAAACTATCAATGTCCTTGGCTCCAATTAACCAGGTAGTTTTTATCAGATGGTGGTTTGCGCATTCCCCTGGGCCATGAGGGACTCCTCTTCTGTCTAAGGAAATGTGAACCTTGAACTCCAGGGCCAAATAATGACGGCAGAGGGAGAAGCAGAGGGGGTCAGGGTGGGCTGTTGAGCACCAGCACTGTTCGATGCAGTGCCGTCCCGTCTGTGGCACTCCTCCATCTGGGAAACCCTGAAAACACAGGCAGCACTTCCCAAAGCACAGGATAGAAAAAGTCTGTGTTTTGGTTTTCTTACATTAGCTTCTAATGCTGCTTTCAGATTATATATCTGATGGATTGTGGAAATTGCTTATATAAAACCCATTAAGTGTCTGCTATGTATTTTTAGAATAATTTAAAATGTTTTCTTCATAAAGGGCAAAATCTGGTTTCTTTTTTTAGGTTTTTGTTTTGCGCTCTAAATGTGAAATGGAAGATAAATAGGAAATGTGAATCATTGTGTAAACATGTAAATTGCAGACAGATCCATTTGCAGTTTTCTGCACAGTATTCACATGCAATTTGCATTATGTGCTGTATCGATTCACTAATAGTTTATACCGATAGACCACCATTTTAGCAATAAGCACAAAAGAGCAGAAGAAAAAGGGCTGTGCTTTTAAACTAACTTTTATTTTCTGACTTATTTCTCAGCCTTAATCTCACAGAAATGATTGTTGTGGGCTTTTTTTCTTCCATGAAATGCCTTTTAAAATTCATAAGCTCATTAAAAAAAAATTAATAGGTAGTGATAGCTGCCTTTCATTCTGTCTTTTAAAAACCATTTTAAAGTGAATGTGGTATTTGAATTGCAAACTCAGCTCTTGCCTGCATCCACGGAACAATCATGGTGGTAGATGCAGAATGATCACAATTTTTCATCAAAGTGCTTTAACCCCAGCCCTGTCGGCTCATCTCCCAGATAACAAGGGAGAGCAATCTCTATGATTAATTAGGCAATGTTTATCAAACAATGAAGATGAAAGGCTTTGGAAAGCTGTATAGTTTTAAATGTTATTAAAACCGAACAAAATAGTCTCTTCCAAACTTTTCTGCATGTGTTCAGTAGTGTCAGAAATCTTTGGTTCCTCCACAACACAGACAGAAACATCTGGACCAAACCTACTAGCTCCCCTTACTCACACAAAGAATCAAAATAACAGATGTTGGATGCTGCCTGCAAACAGATTTTGACTCGATCGTGGTTCTAAATATGTGAATGAGAAGAGGCGTTCATGAGTACGACAAGAATGCTGGAATACCCAGGGAACCCTCCTGGTCATTGCTTAACATCTGTAGGAAGTGCAACCAAATATTGCACATTTGAGGTGGTAAACGCCTTGCTCTCTTTTCCCCTAAGAGATGAGACCAATAAATAATGGAAAATACTTTTTAAAAATTATGGATCTAAAATGACAAGAAGTTGGCAAGAACCTCAAAGTGTTTCTTTCAGAATCTTACGATCTGGAAATGTTATTTAATATCAATCTGTTTCCTTCACACAGCCTCTGTGGTGGGAAATGTGCCTGTGCGGTCCTTATGCTCTTGAGTGGGGAGAAGTGGGCAGGGAAGCTAAGAAGGGAGGGGATTGCTAGGAACAAATTATGTAGTTGATACTGTTTCTCATTCTTCTTCTACTCATGATGAATGTCCTTTAATAATAAGTAAATATTTTTTATCAAAAAACATGAAAGTTTTGATTTAAAAACTGCTAGCCAAAAGTGTTTGGCTGAAAACCGTTAATGCTTCTGCTTTGATAAATATATTCAGAATGATCACTTTATGATTTATGGGTTTTTCTTTCTTTCTTTTTTTCTTTTTTTTAAATTCTCAAAGCAGACCATTTTCTTGTGGAAATTTCTACTTGACAAAACCCCGTCTTTTTCTCATTCAGTCATTCTTTCTTCTTTCGACCACAGTTATTATGAAAATGCATAACTCAAGACAGAACTTAAGTCTTAGGCTTTCCAAAGAGCTGACTGCTATCACAAAGCACCCCTGTCTATCCAGTGGGGAGATGAATAACGTGTTTCAGGTAGGTGATTCTGTTGTGGCAATTCTATGATGTTCAAACCAGCTGACTGCTGGCTGCAGGCTTTGGAAAAGGGTTTCACAAAACTTGGATGTGGACAGTGGGCTACTGCAGTGGTATAACTGGTGGTGCTCTCCCTGCACCCACCTGTGTAATATACATTTGCCTCTGAGAGACATTTGTCTTCTTCATGTCTGCACAGACTCAGCACTGAAGGCAGACGCCTTCAATGAGCAGCATCACATGTAGGGAGTCTGACAGCAGGAAAATGTCTGTAACTCACTGATGCCAAAGCAAGATGTTGTTTAGCCTGTATGATGCTGATGGGGAAATTTAAGGGTAGCAGATTAACGTGTCTCATTCATAATTGCTCTAAAGTATACTTGAAAATACAAATTAAAGGACAAGTTCTGAAGGTTACTGAGCATGCACAGTGCCCATTGAAGTCACTGGGAACCGCAGCTGCTGTAGACCCTCTAAGAGCTGACCCAAATAAAGTACAAATGTCAAGCAAATCAATCGAAAGTCTTGGGGCCCTAACTGCATTACGCACAAGTCTAATTGTGTTTATCAGCAGAGTGGTGCTACATCTCTCTTGCTCTTGATTTAGGAAATCCAACTTTTCATTGACTCAACAGCAGCTTTGAATGCCCCAAGCACCTAAATAAATCTAATCACAGGAAATCCTTCCCCTTCATCATTTCACTTGCATTAATCCTTGTTAAAGTACCATCTCATCAGCAGAGGCTGAGGCAAGTGTATCTTGCTTCTCACCAGTAGCAGGGAGGAAATCACACACTAGGGAATGAGACATCTTTTCCATAGTGCATCTTTGATGCGTACTTTATCTTCTTCACTGCAAGATGCTAACATTGATGAGCCCTGTGGGTCCTAAAGATTCAAACACAATGGCACAATATGAAGATTAAGCCTAGAAAAAATTGGATTTCACTTCCTCCAACACTGAAAAGAGCCGATTTTTTTCCATTAAAGAAAATTTTCCATTAGAGTGTTTTCCATTAAAAATTGCTTCCTGTGGAAAACTGAGTTTCTGATTAAAAGAGCATTTTCACAGCATGAATTTATTCTTTCAGGACAAGAATGTGTTTTTTGTTAAAACTCCCAAGCCCTCGGTTTAAAAAACTGGGTAAAAACTCAATGTTTCAATTCCACTATCTTTTAGTGCAAAATTAACAGTTTTGGCAGGAATTCCCCCCTCTCTTATTTTTTTAATGCAAGCTGCATGTCAGAGCCTGTAAGGCAGCTGTAGGCTGTGATTAACCTGAGTAGTCTCAGCTGGGACCTCGACCCACACAACCCCTGCCCACGCCCCAGGGCTCCATTTAAGCTCAGACACAGCAAGCACCTAGACCTGGCCTGAGCTCCATCAGAAATGCATTTGTGCTTATTCCTATCTGCTGCTGTCCTGGCTTATGGATTGCTTTTTACTGGGTGATTTCGAAAGCCGTGCAGTCTCCCAGCTTTGTATCCTGTCCTGCTTCTCGCCATGCCTTCAGGATGGACTTTGGATCTATGTTGGAGCTCTGTCCCTTCCTACTCCTGACTGGATCTTGGATGTCATTCATCCCACCACTTGTCTGGGAGTGTCAATGAGACTTCTCAAGATTCCGTGGGAGGACATCCTGTTGGTGAGGTTCCCCACTGTGTTGGGCTCCCTCTTGGCTCCCAGCTCATCCCTGCTCTTAGAAGAGCTCTGATCCTGCTGGTCTCTGCTGCTGCAGAGGTGGAGAGTTGTAGCTTGTCACTTGGACATCAGAGAATAGCAATCATTCTCTTCCATTAGTTTAAATAACATAGTTCTGGTGTAATAGATGTCTCGGAGGACAGAGTGAGAGTGTCATGAGGTAGATGCAGATTCTGAGACTGAGCTAACCTTGAATTAAGGAACAACAGCTGCAAAGGGGGATGAGAATTCCCCCAGTTCCTACAATCCTCCTTTGCTAGGGCTGTGATGTCTATGAGCCTGTTTGCATCTATGTTTGAGCACAAAAAACTTCTCTATATAAGTGTTGCATCTAGAGTCGCTGTTCTTGACAATGCCAGCTTTTAGCTGAGCCTGTGAATAGTGCAGAATGAAGGAGGCAAGTTTAAAAGTTGGCTTTCAAGGACTGTACAAAAGAGCCCCTAGTCGGCATTCTTAGGTGCCGTATTTGCTGTATTATGATGCTTCCTGTGGTCTTTCCAGTGCTTTGAAACTCTCTTTGATCAATATATCCTTGGATCTTCCACACGTTTGTTTTCTCCGTGTGGGTTAATACATTGAAGTTCTTGATGGTAATTAAATTCAACATCCGTTTTGGTGATGTTAACATGAGGCAGCTGCAGGAACTAGATGAAACTATTGGAATTCTACTGCAAGATTCACTATCATGGGTAAAAGTGTTGTGCGATGAGAATAAAAATGGTCAGGCCATTAGGCTTTTGCAATAGACAGAGAGAAGTCAAGATAAAATGGAGATGAACAAATTAATTAAACCTAACAGACAAGCTGCAGACTCCTGGTTGCTGAGTAATTAATTTATAATTAATAGTTAAAACAGGCTAAAGATTTGATACTATGGGATCATCCTAGTAAATAGTCAGTAATTTATTTTCTATTACTTATAGTTATTGGACCAGCAGGTCAATGACCTTTTCTGACAGGATCTGGGCAAACAGCAACACTACACAGTCTGTTCTTTAAATTTAAAGAAATGCCTGTTTTAGCAATTTCCTCCAGCAGGAAAGCAAGCATATAATCTTTCTCCGTTCTTTTTATTGAAAGGGCACTATCAAGCTTTGAATCCCCATTTAAATTTTTAGCCTGGTTTCCTAAGGAAATGAAGCTTATATGATAACGCTGACTTTCTCTCCGTCTGTCAGGTCCTCCTCAATAACTTTTAAACTGTTTGGCCAAGTGCAACTAAACTTGCAAGTGGGTGGAAAACTGTCAGTTATACCTATGTTCTTAAAAACTTTGTCAAGAGCAGAATTTGGGTGGAAGAAAGAGATGCAATTAGTGCTCACACTGACAGAATATGTTTAACTTCTCTGCTGTGCAAGTATTTGGCATTTGTGGGCTAGTCAACCAGCCTGTGAGCACCAGCGGGCCCATCAGCACACATGTAAACTTTCTCTTGCCTTATGTGGTGCACCCCTCTGGCACCACAGACAAAACTGGAGTAATTCAGAGAGGCAGCTGGAGAGAATGAGCAAGGTGAGAAATCCACAGGAAACCTCTCTTCATTAGTTCTGCTGCTCATGAAAATATTTTTTGTTTTAGGGTATAAACTCAAGGTGGGTATAAACACTTCCATGCGCACTTTCTCTATCCAATCTGGCAGATATGTTCTATTCACAGATCATTTGGAAAGCAAGGTGCAAATAAATAGTAGGATGAAATTTCCTAGTGCATAAACTTCAGGCCTGATTTTTGGTTCCAAAAATGTCAAAAAACTACAGTTATATCAGAGGGACCTAAAGATATGTTGCAAGTTCTATGAATCAGTAGACTTGGAGACTGGCTTTTCCAAACTGGTAAAGACTATTGCAGTGCTAATTTCAACTATGAATGTTGATAAATTCATACTTTGACTGTAGGACCAGGACGAATCATTTTTGGTCTTCTGCCTTGGCCTTCCATATAACCCAGAAAACTTTCTTTAAGTAATTCTTGCCTGGAACATTTTTTAAGAGGGGAAAAACACCCACTATTAATTTAAACATCACAATGATATACCACCACCTTTTCTAAGGTGATTAAAAGAGGTGATGGCAAATCATCTTAATTTTTTTTAAAAAAAGCTGTTGTTTTGATTTTGAGTTTGTGAAGCTTGCTGCGCTGGTCATTGGATCTTGTTGTACTTTGTTTTACTGCAATTAGCAGCCCCTTGAATTCTTTGGGTGGGAAACTCTGGTCTGATGGTACCATGTTTTACACTTATCCTTGATACACTTATTAAGAAAAGCTCTGGTAGTCATTTCCTTCCTCTTACCATTCACCATGCCCTTCTCAGTTTCTCAACGTAATTTCTAAAGTGGGAATACAGAAGAGGACAAGCTCTTCTGGTAGTGATCGTAGAAGAGTCAAACAGCAGTAATTGCTCTTCTACATGCACTAAGGTTTCACTAGTTTTCATGTCAAGCTAACTCTTGTCCACCCAATTGCACTCCAAAGTTATGTGTTGTTGATTGTCTGTTATGATTTCCCCCCCTCTGCTATGTTCAGTGTTGCTACTTTCCATGGGACTCTCAGAAATCCCAGCCTTTGCTCTTTCCCAGATATCTGATTACTTTGGTTATTTTCTTGCACTTACGCTGCCTGTTGGTCGAGACTGTTCAGTATCAGTGGCCTTTTCTCTGACAGATACCATTCTTTTATCTTCAGTTTCATCTGCAGTATCAATTTTTCTTTGTTTTTCCCTAGGCTATTGATAAATGTATTAAAAGGGTCCAGGGTAAGGAACGAATCTCTTTGAGGCCTCATGAAAGAATGCTCGGTGATCTCTTTTACAGTTACACTTACAGGACGGATTATCCAGTGTTTAATCCATTTAATGTTGCTATGCTAACTTTGTAGTATTCTAGCTCATAACTGCATGGTCTTGAGGTACCAAATCAACTGCTTTGCTGAAGTGTTAGTATATTGCACCAATGCTGCTGCCTTCATCAGCCGACCTTGTAATCTTGTCAGTGATGTAAAGTTAGACTGGTGACATCTGTTGTCTAGAATGATATTCCTTAGCTATATTTTCCCCTACTACTGCCTTAATAATAGAGTCCAGCAACAACTTCTGCGGTACTTCTCACGTGGTGCCTAAAACAGTGAAAAGTTGGACTCTGCAGTAAAAGTTTAAACTTCTACTTGGATTTCTGTTATAAAAATTTGTATTAGCACACATGGTTTTTTAAGAGCTCCAACTGTAGAAGTTTTAACTTTTCCACTGCAAAACCGTCAGGCAAAAATTATGTAGTGGTGGTGGTGTTTTATTTCATTGCAATGTGATCCCCAGTGTCTCCTCTTCTTACCCAAATGTCTGTCTTCAGGTCCCAGTGTTCTGGACTTGTAGCTTAAACTTATTTTCAGTATTCAGGCCTCTGGCTTAAGCCTTTTTTTATAGGACAACTCCTTTACACCAACTGTCTTTCTCTTATTCCTTTGTGGACCTGTGACGTGGCTTTATTTGCCTATCAAACCCACTACTAATACCCATAGATTCATGCTTGCTGAGGTGGAGTTGTTTCCACCTCTCCAAACTCTTTGATCTGTATTTCTTAATTCAGTTTTTCTAGCATATGCGTTGAAAGCTTCTGGGCTTTGCATGGAGTTTCAAGCCAAGGTAACTCAGCACACTCAAAACCATGAGTCCACTATGCTATCTCTAACAACTATCCCAGCCATGCCCTTGAAATGAAATAACAAGCAGCATAGACAAGGAATCAAAACGCAAAGAATTTGGTGTCTAGCATTCTCCACGCTTCCCATTATTCTCAGTTTAAATTGAGCTAAAACTGGTCAAATATATCAGTGTGTAATGGGCTACTGGTATTATTCCCTTTAGACCTTCCCTGCTACCAGCAGTAAGCAAGAAATAGAGTAAGATGTTTTGATGGATCCCCAATCCACACAACCCAGTGGAGTTTCTTAACCCGTTAGCAGTGGAGAGCTGCTAACAGAACTTCTTTCCACTCGGTTCCTACATTCATAGTTATTCTCTGTTGTGCAAGCACCTGCATAATGGAAAAAAAAATTAATCTAATGCTGCAACCCAGCCACTATTTCTTACTTAATGAAGTCCTTCAAAGGAGGGTTTTAGAAATGGCTCAGGGACCACAAAGTTGGAAGAGGCTTCTTTTGTATTTGGCTGTCTAAGGAATGAACAAATAAAAGTGATGGTGAATTTCCTGATGCAAATCACTAAATTTATTTCAACAATATAATAAGGCTGGAAAAAGAAAAATCATGAATTCCAGCGTGACACTTATTCTGGCCATTTAGGATCTAAGGCAGGAATTATGCTTTTGCTCTGAGGCAGAGTTTCACAAACAGAGTGATATTTAACTGCTTCTCTTGCCCTTCATAACCTCTCAGTACTCCTTCCCCCATGCATGATTTAAATTGTTCCAATTAAATTCAAACATCATAAATTTTAAGCCAATTTTGGCAAAAAAAAAAAAAGTTGCCTGAAATATCTAGTACTCACTGCAGCAGAGGATATACACACAATGATATTTAGCTAAAGGGCATCAAAGGACACAGTCTTTTTTCAAAAGTATTTCCCTAAAAGATGAGATACCAAGTCTTTGAGAAGCACTGAATGAGTAAAGCCAAGATTAAAAGTTAAATGCAATAACATACGTCTAAAAGGCAGCAAAAGATTGCAAATGTTAATAGGCAGCATTTAAAAGAATGTGACTCATTAATGCTATTATTATGCATACTTTTTCCTGTGACAGTTTCATTGTTGTCTTTTCAGTGCATTTATCTATGATTTCAAATATCATTAAGATTTTCATGGTAAATTAACTTCTGATTATATTTAGTCTGTTCAGGGCAATAGAGGCTAGGAGACATAGCATACATGCCAAAAGACTATTGGTTGTATGCTCCCTTTTCGTGTTTGTAACAGGAATAGGCAAAGTCATGTTACCTAGAGAAGACATTTAGAGTGTTTTAGTTCTCAATAATAAGGAGCAAGAGTTATTCTCCTCTCAATTTTAGTGCCCTGATAGTGTTTTGTCCGGTGTTGTTAGAGCAATCTTTTCATAATCTGCTAACATGCTAAGCACACTGAAGTTCCTCTAACAGCGATTCAACTCCCGGCAAAGAAGAATTTGAGAATCCCCTGTAATTCTGTCATGGGAATAACTGGAATTTTTTGATAAATAGGGGAAAAAGCAAGGTACTACTGGTACTTCACTGTCCTGTTTTTCCTTGAAAAATCTAACTCATCCCAACACCTTTCTGCACCAAATTTAAGAAGCATCTTCTTTCATAGTTGCATGGGATCTGAAAATGTTTTCCCTGAGAGCAACCCTGGGAATTAGCCACATCCTTAAAACAGCACAGCAAGGCTGGAATCTGCTCCAGTGTATGCTGGTGGAGATAGCTGAATACAAGGGGGTTGCTGCAATTAATGTCTACATTCCCATTGAACGTTCATACCTCTTGAGCAGTAAATAGCATGTCAATGGGAAGAAAAATATTTCCCTGCAGTTTGTTGCATCAAAGTTAATCTTTTGTCTTCTGAAACACTTAAAGATTTAAGCTGCCTTTTATTTCTGAAAGGAATCAAAGTGCTTTTTATTCCAAAAGTTTCCAGCAGGGTTGGTTTAAAACCAGGAGCAATTGGTTGTGACAGGGTTACGTCCCAGCTGAGATATGCACATACTGTCCTGTCTTTTATTCCATTGCAGCTAAGAAACTTCCCAGAGGAATTTGTTATATTGAACAAAGTATAGATGCAGAAAAGGGACCAAAACAATATTTACATAATTGATTGAATTATGTGGGCTGCATTTTCAAAGGCTATTCCATTTTCTTGTAAATTTAATCCTGTTCTGCCTGTTCAGTGTTTGAAACGCAAATCTCTACCCCCTGCCTGCACTACGCATACATACATGTGCACACACATGCGTACATGCTTTTAGTGAAATACACAGGTGCCCAAAAAGCAAACTCATATGGGTACGTAGCTAATTGTATATTAACTTGACATACAGTTGGAGATTGGTTTTGACGAAGTGTCCTTAAACATTTGCAAAAACGAATTCTTCATGTGAATTTTGACATGCTGAGTTCAAAAGAGGTACAAAGCTTACTTTTATTGAAAAAGAAGATAATTTAGGAATTTATTTTGGAAGGTTTTCATTGGTTAGAGTGAGTTGAACAGAACTCATTCATTCTTGTATTTATTTTATACTGAGTGTGATAAATATAGTCGCAACTGGTGGCCCTTTACTTTGCAACTTAGACTCGTTGACTTTATTGGGACTTGTCAGTTTTCCCTGAGTAGCTGTTTTAAGATGGAAGTCAGCCCTTTCAATATGGGGAAAATTAAGGTGGTCTATTTAAAATTCAGTACCACAGTCAGAAGGAAGGAATGAGTTACTTTCAGCAAGGTCAGGAGACTCATACATGTCCTGCTCTTTCATCTCTACAAACAAGATTTATTGCTGTTAAAAGTTGTGGCATCTACACTTTCTGCCAGTTAGTTGCCTCCTTAATATAATAGATGCGGTTGGAATTTTCTTGTTATTTCCTGTTGTGTGGCTTCATTATCATTCATTTTCTCATAAGGACTGGACATAACATTTTGGGAGCATGTGAGCTCAGCTGCTTTAAGTCCTTTGTTTTCCTGTTTGTGTAAAGTTAGGAATTTTATTTTTTTTTAATCTGTTCTTCATATTTTAGCATATGCTGGCTCAAGAGCGCTCTCAGAGCAATTGCATAAATATTATTTTCTAAAGGATGGTAGTAAATTGGCCTAAAGAAATCTTCAGATATGAAAGTCAGAGACAGAAGAATTGCTGCCTATAGTAACTTTCTGTTGCAGGTTACTTGAGGACAATACTGTCCATGAATAAAATAAGGGGAAACAAAGAATTCTGAGAGTAGTAGTCATAACCAGGTTTCAGTGTTTCTCCAATGCTTCTACATTTGTGCCACTTGATCAATTTTTTTTAATATATATAAAAGGATGTTTTGGAGCTTGGCAGCACCCAAGAACTTTTTGAAAACAAATCATGTTGATGGTTTCATTCCTCTTGTAGCGTGGGGAATCTTGTACCATGGAACAGGGAACCATTTGACCAGAATGAAGATATACCATTTGTATTTGTGTCCACTTCTAGCTTTCAGATTCATCCTGAGGAATGACTGTGTGCAATAATTCTCGGGATTATCTTAAAAATATTAAATGGTGATCGTGTTGGAGATTCAGTGCTGTTGAGTCACTGGTGCTATCAATATGTGTGTTAAAGATGTTCAAGATGCTGAATCCAGTAAACTTTTATCACCCTGTCAGAGAGCATCTCTTACTTCTTTTGAAAACCTCTTCATGTCTGAGAGGTTATACATTAGGTGGATACTCCAGGTTTGTCTCTGTGCCCACAGATGTTACCAATGCACTCCAAAGATTATTCTATGATGATGAGCTAGTTTTCCTTGTAGTTGAGTTTATTGCGAAGTAGACTGGCTCTGTCAGATGCAGGAATTACATTTTACAAGTGTAGGTTTAAGGCTCGTCCTACCACTATTTCCCACTGTGAAGTATGACTTTCGTTGTGAATAAGTAGGAAAATATCAACTAACCAAAAGGCTCTATCTTTTAGGAAGGAGAAACTTTCTGCTCCCACCCCAGTACTGTATAAAGAGGGGACCTCAAGCTATAACTTTTAAAGACATCTTGATCATTCTCATGTTCTCAGACCAGCCTATTCACACCAGAATAGCCTGTGTCTCTACTATTAAATGTTCTTGGTCTCCCAGACAGGATGGCTGCAGTGTCCCCACCAGGGATGTTCTTTGGTCTGTTTTGACTCCTGCTCCATGAGCAGTAATTGCTTAGAAGAGTGCTTTGGCTGGGGACAAAATCATGCCCCAGATCTTTCTCCAAGTATGGACCATTGAGTTCCGGAGCATGGAATAATTCTTTGGCACTGTTCAATTTACCAAGAAAGATGTAAATTTGGGCATACCAACATGCCACTTCCAATTCCAGGCCAGCTTTATATTGTGAAATACAGAAGCAGTGTGGGTTTTGTGCGAGAACTGCCCAATGAGTGCTTTGTGGGTTTGTGGCATTCTCCTTTCCTGTCGTCTTAGGTTGCCTAAACGGCTGTACAAAGGGAAGTCTGGCTGGCTCATCATTCAAATATGACTCATAACTCAAGTCAGGCAGATTCAACCAAAGTGGACATAAATCACAAAGACTTAAAAAGTCTGTCAGCTAGTGGGAAAGTGGAGAGGACAGAATATGCTAATTTAACAACAAACTCAGAAACCCCAAATCTGCAACAGTCAGTAATGCTTTCACATCATTACTTTAAACAGTTTCTCTAGGATGCGGTGTTGTCCTCGATCAAAACTTCACAACAAATTACAGTATAGATGGAGTGTTTTGATCAGAAACACTCACAGCAGTGGAAACTGACATTGACCATATTGTTCTTTCCTTTCAATCACTGTCAGAGATGAAAATTTTCCAGATTTTGGTGATCTACAATACCTATTATAAAAATAACTTCAAACAATGGAGTATTGTGGATATATAAATTGTCACAATTTTTTTAATTGAGCTGTGCATCCTTCTACAGCAATCTGCCCTGTGGTTTGTGAATTGCGACTTGCCTGTTCTACATTAAGAGGCACAGAATGTCTGTTTGTGTTGCTGTAAAGGTAATAAGCTCTGTCTTTAGCGGAGAAGAGCCAGACACGGTAGTTATACAAAAGTAACTTCAGTTTTATTGTCATCACCCCCATAATTACAAATAGCATAAATGCTAGTTTAACTTACAAAGTTATATGCATATTCAGTAAATGGACTGGGAATGAAACGAATCAATGGTCAGCTCTGGAAATGGAAGAATTAGAAACCTAGGCCAACCTTACATACAAAAAAAAAGGGAGAGTATGTTAATGAGTCTACAAGGTCATATACACTACTCTGTAGTAGTTACTAATGCTAATGCTTTAGTGCCATTACTGTATACAAATTCTCCAGGAGAACTTGATGTTTTTGATCAGACCTTTGAGAAAAGTTAGTTACATATGTAGTGTTTTGACAATAAGACAGACACAAACAAAAATTGTCACAGGCATATTGTTTTTCTGATCTCTTTCTGTACTGTACTACAAACAGAAATCAATTTATCATATAAGCAATGACCAAGAAAAAAAATTTGAAGGAACCAATTCTGCTAACAATTGCTGGTGTTCTCACTTGACTCTACTGTGAAGCTAACTTGAAAGAACCTGAATCCCCCAAATTCATGCACGCTTATGAACTCCTAAGTGTTGGACAAGCTAAGTAGAGCCAGCAAAAAATTCAAGTGAGCCCACCTGATCAGCTACTGTCATTGCCGCTCCATAGGACAGAGTGTGAAAAGTATCACTCGCAGAACAGAACTGGCTCCACTACTGAGCCCTGGGGAACACCACTTGTGACTGGCTACCAACTGGATTTAACTCCTTTCACCACCACTCTCTGGACCTGGCCATCCAACCAGTTTTTCACCCAGTGAAGAGTACACCCATACAAACCATGAGCTGCCAGTTTCTCCAGGAGAATCCTGTGGGAAACAGTGTCAAAGGCTTTAATAAAGTCTAGGTAGACAACATCCACAGCCTTTCCCTCATCCACTAAGCAGGTCCTCCTGTTGTAGAAGGAGATCAGGTTAGTCAAGCAGGACCTGCCTTTCCTAAAGCCATTCTGACTGGGCATGATCGCCTGGTTGTCCTGTACGTGCTGCATGATGGCACTCAAGACTGTCTCTTCCATAACCTTCCCTGGCACCGAGCTCAGACTGACAGGCCTGTAGCTCCCCGGATCCTCCTTCTGGCCCTTCTTGGAGATGGGCATTGTGTTTGCTAGACACCAGTCAACAGGGACCTCCCTGGTTAGCCAGGACTGCTGCTAAATGATGGGAAGTGGCTTGGTGAGCATTTCCACCAGCTTTCTCGGTATCCTTGGGCGGATCTCATCCTGCCCAAAGGCTTGTGTGTGTCTAGGTGGTGTAGCAGGTCAGTAACGATTTCCCCTTGGATGATGGGGGCTTCATTCTTCTCCCCGTCTTCCATCTCAGGGGGCTGGGTACCTGGAGAACAGCTGGTCTTACTATTAAAGACTGAGGCAAAGGCAGCATTAAGTACCTCATCCTTTCCCTCATCTTTTGTCACTATATTTCTTCCTGCATCCAATGAAGGATGGAGAGTATCCTTAAGCCCTCCTTTTGTTGCTAATGTATTTGTAGGAAATTTTTTTATTATCTTTTATGGCAGTAGCCAGATTAATTTCTAGTTGGGCTTTGGCCCTTCTAATTTTCTCCCTGCATAACCTCACAACCTCCCTGTGGTCCTCCATCTCACAGAGGAGACGTGCCATTGCCCCCTATCCCTTAAGTCACTGTGTTCAGCCAGGTGGAGGGAGGACATGGAACCCTCCGTATCATGCGTCCTGTCTGCCTGTTGGGCCTGTCTCAGGGAAGGCAGGTCGCAACTCCATTAGTCTCTCTGTCTCTTGCTCTCCCTGATGGCACTCTGTCACCAAGCCAAGGAGTTCCTCTCCCTGGGTGCACCTCCCACAGGTATGCTCATTTCTGCATCCAATACTGGCTTAAGAGTAGAGCACAGTCTGCAGCCTGGCAACTGGATGGAAACTAGTTCCCACTGGAGCTCTGTCTGCAAAGCTGTGTCAGTCATGGTGGGTGCAGCACTTAGAGAGGCCATGGCTTTCTGTCGGTTAGATACCACTGCTGCCTGGTCGAGCTGGCAGAGCTTCAGTGCCCTTTCTGCACACCCTTCTGTGCAAACTGCCACACCATGCCCTTGCTGACGTGCCATGCCCTGTTTGCCCACCCTGGTCACTAGAGTTCCCCAAGGGCTGCTTTTATATGTGGGGGAAGCTTGGCTGCTGTTTTTCCTTGCCCTGCCCAGGTCTCATCAGCTGCTGTCGCATGAGCTGCGGGCTCCTGGTTTGGCAGCCCCCTCTTTGCACTGCGCTGGAACGCTCTGCTGCAGATGGTTGTTTCTACTTGTCTTAGATTCCTACTCGGGATGAGATGAATTATCATTTAGAAGGGTCAACATATGCTGTTGAGATGGAGGCTAGACAATTTGCGTAGATTAGATGTCTAACTTTTAGTTGGCTAGATTTAAGTGAGATGACTCCACTCCTGTATGTTTTTCCTTTCCTAGCCTTCCAGAAAGGATAGATTAAGTCTTCTGAGAAAGTATCTGCATTGTGCATATCCCACATCAATTATGTTTGTTATAGGTGGGTGGGTGATATAATATATTAGGGTGAAATCCCTGTTCCTGAGGTTGTATATCATTGTCAGATTTCATTCATAAGACTTGACACTTTTGAGTTAATCTACCCCTCCGTATGGGAATTCTCACAAGTGTGATTAAGGTTCCATGTTTTATGCCTATTATAATCCTATTTATATCACTCACATCACTGTATTTCCAATATTGGGACTGTAATGCTATGCAGTATATGCTCCCTGGGGTTCAAGTACAGTAGAAGATCTGCTTAGAAGTAAAGTATGAGGGGGATATAAATAAACGAGATCAGAGAAAAGTGTGAAATATTAGCTTCAAAGAAAGTTCAAAGAATATAAATGTGCTCAGGGAATAGTAGGAATGATTAAACCATTACTGCCACTGAGAAAATGAGCCATCTCCTATGTTGGGGCTGTGAATCAACCTTAGCCTCCAGTGAGCCTTAAATGCATGATAATAATCTAAACTTTCAACATTATTAAAATATCAAGGAAGTAAACGAGTTAACTTAGCGGTTGTTATGTATGCAATTCCTAAGCAACACATAACTAAGACTAAAAAGACCAAATGGAAAAAAGTTGAGAAATGCAAAACTGAAATTGCCACTCCAACAATCCAGACATTACCTCTGTTGGCTATACTTACTGTCTCTCTCATTTGAATTTATTTTCCTCTTATTCTTAAGAATTATTTAATATATTTCTACAAAACCAATTGTCTGCCATAAATCATGCAGGCTGATCAAAAGAAGAAATGCAATAGCACTGTTAGCCATGTTACCTCTTCCTTTTCCAGGCTTTTCCCTCTAAGAAGTCGAATCTTACCTCATGGAATTTTACATTTTTATGAATTCAAGCAGAGTAGGCTGGCAATTGATAAAGACAGAAAGAAAGATAAGTGCAATATTTCAAAGTTATTTTGTGGTTTAGGAAATACAGCCAATACTTTGGAAATTCTATAAACCCCCTCACTCTTAAGGGTATGGGCTGGTCTCTGCATCAAAAAAAACCCTTCCCTGACGTAAAGTATTTGTGACTGCTATCTATCAGGAGTTTTTTTGTTATGAGATGCTTTCGTGTTTAGTAGAAGAGGATCAGAGATAAAAAGCTCTTTAGATACTAGAGTACTCTTTGGGCTTTTTTTTTTTTTTCCCCAACATCTGTGACAAGGTATTATATACAGTGTACAGGATAGATTCTGCAAGGTAGAAATGGGAAGCTCTGCCAGCAAATAGTTAGCATGTGGAGTCATGTAATTTCATATGCATCAGGCATGGAAATTCAGGTAAGACTGTTGCAAAAGATTTGTGGCATAGTTACGTTACAGCTGTCTTTGTAGGGACAATGCTCCTGTGATACCTATTATATTTAACATATATAAATGATATGGACACAAAACCAGTCAATATAAAAGAGAACAAGAGGAAATTTGAGAGAGGTGCAGAAAGAGCATCTTTTTTTTCTTGGTATTGTTGATTCTTTCCTACTTACAAGCAGTTGTTTCCACTTGTGAATGTCTGACAGAAACAAGCTCTTGCAGCTGTGGTTTTTTTTTGGTTCCGCTTAATGGAGAAAGGCGTCCTTTGAACTCGACAGAATATGCTGGGTCTGACCCCTTTATTTCCCAGTAGAATGGTGGCTACAGACAAGTTGCCCCTTTGTAGCCCAGTCAATGTTGCAACAGAAAAGGCCAAAAAGAAGGCATGGATAAGCTCCCTGTGCAGCAATCCTGAGCCCTGAAAGTGAGTGGAAGAGCACAAAGAGTGTGAGAGAGACATATAATATTTGCTCCAGCAATCCCTAGTGCACTGTACATTTATAAGTACTACCTGGTAGCCTGGAGCTTTGATGTGCCAGACAGCAAAATAGCCATGCTCAGCTTGCAAACCTCCAGACAGACAGGAAAATAATTCCTCTTCAGCGTCAAATAGGGATGAGAGAATACCTGTCGCTGAAAACTAAAGTTGAGATGATTTTAAATAGCAAATTTCTTTTTACCTGACTAAATTCTTATTGCTGTCTTGTGTCATGCAATGAGCATTAGACAGAAATAGTTACACAATTGCCTCATCAACAAGATGAAAATATTTCACTTTGTTTATTATTATGTAAAGCAAATATTAGTAGAGTTAATGTAATCAAACTCATTTAAAGTCTCTGGCTCATGCGTGGTAGGTATTACTGCTCTCCTGACAGTAATATTTTTGACAAAAATTGCCTAATAAGTGGGGTAATTGTTATCCTACTGGTAGGAGTTCTGTCTAGGTGTTCTGAATTTTGCTTTTCTATGATGAAGTCTAAACACTAACCTCAACCCTTCTGTGTTTCTGTCACATAGCATTGAGGACTTGGCCACCAATGTCACCTCTTGCTGCAGCACTTTTCTCCTGAGGCTCAGCTTTCATTTCCATGTGGATCCTAGTCCTAAGAGCTGCCAATGAAAGTGAGTGATGCTCAAACCAGCACTGTCACCTGTGCAAGCCACGTAATGCTTCCATGTGTGTTTAATTAAGCAGGTGAGTTACCCACTTAAATCAAGGACTGGGTTAAGCAAGGGTGTAATTTTTTCATGAAACACAGCCTAAGCCAACAGCACTGGGGAAGGGATGAATTGCTCCATTCATCAGCAGGGGAGAAGTTGGTTCTGAAATTTAATAATGTTAATTTCTGTGCCAAATAATTCTAGTACTGATGGTTTAAGACCTGATGTAATATGCATAATTTCACAGATCTAAATGGCTTCCAATACTCATAAAAGTTGCAGTTCTCCTCAATCTCATTCTCAAAATTACCTCTCTCTCCTTCTCTGATAAATTCCATAACGTAATGTAAAATTTCACAGTACTTCAGAAACATTAAAAATGTAGTAGCGGTATAAAATTGAAATAAATATCAAATTAAATACACAGAGGATGCTGTAGTGATTGTGTTATTCATTTTTATTTTATTCAAGAACACTCTTCACTTCAAAATTTACTGAAGGTGCCTTTGAATTTTCACCACTGAAAAGCCCAAAGTAAGAATTTAGGCCAAACTGGCCGCTGAGAAACCCGGAGCCTCAGCCATAATGGATTTACAAAGTTTTGATTTTCCTTGTTGATATTTTCTGTACTGACATTTCTGAATGAAACAAGTATCAAAACATTTGATCTTCTGGCCTAGTAGGAGTAGCGTAGGGGTGAGCAGCAGGAACTACCTTATTCTGAACCATCTGAGGGTATAGGTGTGATAAACCAACTCCTGAAATATTCACATGAATATCCCACTTGATGCAGGAAATTTAGGAAATGCTCATGTGCTATGACTCCACAGCAAGTAGGTGATTTATTTCCCCTAAATACAGGCTCAAAGTAGGTTTTCCACTTTCTAGACTTAACCTCTGGAGAGCTAAGAAGACAGGGTTGTGTCCAACGTAGTGTCAAAACATTTGGCATTGTGATTCATCAGCAGCTGCCCTGGTGTATGGTGTGCTGCCCTGGGTGGCAAGTCCGTGCTCTCTAGGTCCTCTCAAGTTCATCCAAGCCCAGGAGGAACCTCTGCTTCACGTGTGGGGAGAGGGCTGCCCACCCCATCTCACTTCAGGCTGCCTGTATGACAGTGGGCAGAGGAAGGCTCTTGACTGTGCTGTTCTCTGCTGCCTTCTGGATGAACCACCCTTCTGCCCACTGATTTTGAGGTATTTGAAGTAGGTGCTTTTCATTAGACCTTGGGGGGGGGGGGGGACCTTTCCCCACCCTTTT
>VYZM01015412.1:126324-151665 GCA_013398915.1 Dromas ardeola
TACCTTTCCCCATCCTTTTCCTCTCTGAGGAACATCTTGTGTCATTTAGTTCAGCATTTCCAAATAGTAAAGGGGAACAGTTGTTGTGAGATTGCAATGGATCTTGTAAACGTACCATTTCTGTCTTCAGAAACCATATTTCAAGAGGAAAACATGTTCATTCTGACCCTTGTGTTTAGCTTCCTCTGGGATGGTGCAGGTTGTAAGAGACTCAGCGATGGGCTGTAGCCCATTCCCCTGCACTAAGATGAGATGAGCCACACCAGTTTTTCTGACAGTTCCCAGTAAGCGAGATCCCACAATCTCCTAAGCAAGCTATTCCAGTGGGTTTTTTTGCCCTTATTGTTAGTCTGGTTTGCCTCATGTCTAAATATTTTTTTGCGGAAATTTAAATGCTTTACTTTTTTGTTCTTTCCACTATTAACACAGAGAATAGATTATGTCCACCCTCTGAAGTCTGTTGCTGCATCTCTCTTTAGTTATTTCTTTGTTAAGCTATGCAATTCCAATTTGTTATGTTGCTGCAGGTATTGTTTTCTAGTTTTATGATTAATCTTTTTTCTCCAGACTCTCTCCAATTTAACCCATGCGCTTCCTGGTGTATATTGCCCGTAACTGGATATAGATCTATTGTGGTCTTATCAGAGTAAATTAGAGGTCTTCCTTAACGTGTATCTCAGAATATATTCTGGTTTATACATTGCAGTGTGGTATTTGCTTTTTCACAACAGCATCGTATCTTTTGCTGGTGATCCTGCCCGACCTTCCAGCGCTGCCCCCAGGCACCTCAACACCCTCTCTGTGAGTTGTCATCTTTCATGACAGTTGTAAAAGAGAAAAAAACGCTTGTCTGAACCGCAACTCACCCGTTGGTTTGTGCAGGTGCCCAGTTGCACAGAACTGGGAGGGCAGAGTTTGCAGTCTGGATGAAAGACAGCATCCAAATGCAGCCTGGGGCCCAGCTGCTTGTTAGTGTGTGGTCTGGTGTGATGAGACCGGACTGAAGACAAAGAGATGCTTCCCCCTTAGCTTCCCCTTTTCTTCTGCTGCGTGCTTCAACCCGTGGCCATAACTGAGACCCCTTCCCAGCTACTGCCACCAGAGAAGCTCCTTGGAGCAGGGTAATCCAGCTGTCCCAAGGCTGCTGCTGCCAGGAAAAGGAAACTGGTCCGAGTAGCTTGGAACTGCAGTGAGAGAGGTAGCAGCCCATCAGTGACAGGGACACTTCCGCACATATCAGTACTCCTTCTCTCTTCCCCAAGATTCCTGTCCCACCCTTAGTGCTAGTTTTGGTCCCATTCTGGAGTCCAGAGAAACCTCTGGGAGGCTGGACATGCGCTACAGGGAGGTTTGGAAAAAAATCCCTTGGGAAAAGGACGTTGGTGTTTCCATCTTCCGGGGGGTGGGGGAAGGACATCATAGGGATGATTATCCAGAGCTCCTGGTAGACAACAGCTCCATCTTCTTCCAGCACAATGGTACCATCTTCTCACTCTACAGGTGAGGAGAGAGGAGTATTGCTAGAGTGAACATTTTCCTATGTATACCAAGAAGTCCTCAATTTACTCCTTGGGAGTTGTTATGTCCATGTGCGCTCCCAGAGCAGAACTGAGAGAGAAAAGGGGGCAAAAGGCCTTTTCTTTGTGGTTAGGTTTTGGCCATTTGGTGCAATTTCTCTCCTGTTATGGGTTTTAGTTCTTTGGGAGAATTCTTTTGTTAGCTGATAGGGCTTTACTAAACCTGTTGATGATAGGACAAGCTGGGCAAACTTACTGGAGGAGTACGCTTTGACGGTGTTAGGGAATGCCCATGCAACACTTGACATGTTTTTTGAGTCCTGTCTTGTTCACTGCCGTAAAACCATTTCACAAAGTAATAAGTGGGAACAGATATGATAGAGAGACATTTGTGTTATATATATTGGCATCCCCATACTGGCATATGGGGAACTAAATCCAGGGAGTGCTGCCAAAATTATTCTGAAGAAGTGTTTCATTCACCTTGTAGAGGGGGAGTGATATAGTGTCTGGTTTTCCCTCTTGTTTCATGTGAATTTTAAGATACCCATCTTAAAATTTAAGATATCCATCTTAAAATTCCACTCTGGAAAAGGAGGCCATAGAAACGAGAGGGGAAAAAAAAAAGGCTTTAATGGTGAAAAGATGTATGAGGATGGAGAGAATGATCGATCTTTTTTTTCAGGTTCTCCTGTCTTTATCCTTTTGTGTACTTGTACTAAATTTAGCCTCAAATAGATCAAAGCAAATCTCATACTTATGAGCTTTTATGCAAAGAGGTGGCAAAAAGATAATCTTAACTTCTTTCAATGACTTGGCAGGGGTTGAAGGTCAGGTATTCTCTTCTTCATACTTGAAATTAAAAGGTCATTAGGTAACTGAAGGATTAGTTTTATGGTTTTTTTTCCCCCCTTTCCTTAGTTCAGGAAGAGGTAATAGCAGGTGGGGATGGAATTTTCTGACAATGCAGCAAGATTATTTTATACATTTTTAGTAACAGAGAGAAATGAATAAATTAATAATCTGTCCAATCCAAACAATTGGCCACCTGGGAAGTGGGAACCTTTCCAGTTGTAGAAATCAGAATCCACTGGAGAAATTTTGACATACTGTTGCAATGTAGACAATGAAAGACAAGGGTTAGGATCGAGCAACATGATGGCAGGGGTTATTTCTCTCCTATTAAACTTAAAATATTTTTGTTAGGTGTTACCAAAAATTGTCAATGCTGTGCCTGTACCTTTGTCCTTAGGGCCCTATCTGACAGAAAAACAGATTTTGTAGCAAGAGAGCTGCCAGAAGGCTGGTGAAAGGATAAGATACAGGGGAACTTCATAACAGTATAAATTAGTTGCATATAGAAACAACATCCCTGTTTCTTTAATGCAATAAGCCTTCATTTCAGGACAAATTCAGGACAACAGTGAATGGCTAATTAGGACTCTCAGTTGATGTAATTCAGCATATAAACTTGTCATGTACAAATCAGTGGAGGTGGAGATACCTTCTTGGGAGACAGCATCAGGATCCACCTGTGTCAGGCTTTCTCCCCCTGAATTCTTGGGAAATCCAGTCAAGAGTGAGAGTGTTTGAAGTGGGAGAAGACGAATGGGTATGGCGCTGAACTCAGTGGGCACTCTGCCCTTCCAGGGCCACGTGCTGACCCTGCCTGGCTCCCACTGGCTCCCAGCGGGGGTTGTGAGGTGGCTGGCCCTGCTGCCAGGAATGTGTGGGAACCTGCTCTGCAGCTCCCGCCGGCACCCTGGGGGAGGTTGGGGGCTGCTGCCTCATCCAGAGCACCCACTGGCCATATCAGAAATGCTGGCTAGGCAGTGAGCAAAGAGTGTGTGCTTCTTATTGCCCCTGTTTCAGAGCTGTTTCCCTCCTGTACCCCTCTACCGCACTGTTTAAAGGATGTGAGGTCTACAGCCCTGAAGAGGGTGGAGCAAATTAAGTACCTATCACTGCCACATAGCAGTTGCGTCCTGACTGACAACAAGATTCTTCTGAGTTTGGGAGGAAGGTAACACTTATCCGACTGATCTTTTGACCTAATTTTTCAATATAATGATTATCACATTCATTACTCCCATGTAGTGTATTTACTGCAAGAATAATATTATTCTGGACATGTTTTCCACTGAATCATGTATATCCAAGCACAAGAGGAGGGAGTGAGTCAGGAGTCTGGTTTTAAAAATAATCTGGAAGTTTTCTAAAGCTACCGGATATTGCTCTTCATAGAGAAAACTAAAAAATATCTGAGGTATTTGGGTTTGGCATGCTGGTCTCAAACATCATTTACTCAGAATATTTTATCTGCGGAAAAGCAGTGGGGAGGAAAGAGCACTCCCCAGACATGTGTCAACTGACAGAAAATAAGTCAATCTGTATGTGTACTATCATGCTTTTCCCTTAAAAATAAAACATTTTCCTTGTGCTGGGGACAATAGTTTAGTATGTTAAATTATGTGCTGCAATCTGGAAGGTAAATCCTTCCATAAAACTGTCAGCGTAGCTCATAAGCCATATCACCATAACAGCGCTCTTTTCAGCTTCTACAATATCCTTCTGGTACAACGTTTGTTGCACACTGCCTGTAAGTGTTTTATGTGAATGATGCTTTGATAGTGCATGCCTACGTTTACAGCATCTTTGCGAGACTTCTAGTCATGGCACCTGTGGAAGGTGGGGGCCACAAAAAGCAGCATAACGAATTGTAGGCAGATGAACCTTGATGAGAAGATCTCATATTCCCTTTCCTATTTGAGAGCACATTGGTAACATGCATCACAGATAAGATGCTCATTTTCAAGACATCACTGGAGAGAGATTTCTGAGGATAAATAGGGGATTAATTTTTCATGGGAAAAATGCAGGACCAAATAAAAACAGTTAAAGGATGAAATATGCCCACCATTTCCCTAGCAAAATCAGTTATTCTGCAAATTGCATGGATACACTTGAAGTAGAAGAATAAAACACTTGTGAGACTGTCATATTTTTTTTTTAATGTAAGACTTCACCCTAAAATAAATATTGTAGATGTGAAAGATAGTGAGTTCTTTTTCACTTGAACTTTAAATTGGCAATGAGAGCTAAACTCAGATTTTTACCTTGCAATTCTCACTTAAATATCTTAAGATTCAAGGAAAGATGAAATAAGGTCCAACCAACCTTTTGGCTTTGAAGTTTTTCTAGATCTGTAGTAATAAAGTGTACAGTTTCAGCCTTTTAAGCTATTGACTCTGGATGAGAAAGAAGTCTTTCTATCAGTTTCAAAATTACAGGCTGTTGGTTTGACACTGCAGACCTCTTCAACTTATTGAATCAGCAGTGATGGAGGAGTTGAGATGAAGACTTTATCGATATTCTTGTATCCAAAAATATTCCATTTACTAACAACTATTCAGAAGTTGGGGAAAAAAAAAAATCACTGAATTACATGGGCTATTTCTAGAGAAGTATCTATCATTTACAATAAAATTTGTATTTGAAGTGAGTATTCAAAAAGCAGAAGGCTATTATTTCATATAAATGTGACGCCTAAAATATTGTTTGTAAAGCTGCATTTTTTTCTGCCTATCCATAAATCAGAGTTCAGCTCAATTCCACTGAAGGACTAGCTGTGCTTTCAGAGGGAGCCAGACTGGAGCCCAAGACAATAATGGAGAAAGAGCTAGAAGTCTTTCCATAGGTGCAAAGGAGTGCATGTGTGTTCTCGTTCTTTTGCAATGCATTTAATTTAATTTAAACACAGCATGATTCAGTTAAATAAAATACAATTTAGTCATTCAAGTAAATGCTACTACTTGCCTCCTGCGGAAGGAACTTTTTGACATGATATGATCACTAAACTACACTGGAAGTCAAGACCTGAAAATGTGAAAAATAAAAACTACTAAAAAATATTAACAACGCCAAATTTAGAATTTAAGTATTCTTCCTTCTCAACTGTAGCTAGAAGCCGTGGATTAAAAGTGTTGGAGGGTTAAATGATCTCCTGATCCTTATAACTGATCCTGTCATATCAGTCTGGATGACTGTAAGAAATGTACAGTGGTAAAACTCGTTCTGTGGTTGCCTGTACTGTTAAATCTTCTGTGAAAAAAAAAAGGAGATTTCAGTCCTTGTGTCTGGACCTTTCATGAACTTCCTAAATTTAAATCTAAACTTTTCAAAGATGGCATTTTTGAGATGTACATTTAGGATGCCTTGCAGGGAACCTGTTCTATAGAGGTTTGAGTATCGGCATTTCTGAAAATCATGTTATTTTGAGGCATCAGAAGCTGAGGACTAAAAACAGGTAGTCATTTTTGAAAATATAGGCCTGATATTTTAAGTCAGAGATTTATTTGTCATAGGGAATATATTTAGAGTATATTCACAGGGAAAAATTATGTTACTGATACACTGTGGTTGATACAAACAACCCTCTGTTTAGTTTTACAAAGTGTTTTAGAGAACTGCAGTTCTTTTCAAGTGGATTTTTATTTGCTAAGAACAGCTTTGAGTTGCATATGCGTTGACTAAAACTTAGATCTAGTTCTACTACAAAAATTTTGCTGGTTTATGTCACTTCCAATTTGTTATTGGCAATAACAAGGAAATGCTTGTTTTTTCCCAGGGAAGTGTCTTTTTTCTTGGCTTAGTTCTACGTAGGGCCCCAACTTCATGTCTGCCACACATATTCCTTCTATGTTGTGGCTCCTACCAACTTTTATATCAACTGTTGAACAGTTAGTACACTTAATATGATCTTCCTTCAAAAGATAATGAGTTTTTCAGTTGTGTGCCTTTGAAGTATTTATTCAATTGCTTTTGTGCCTGGTTACTTTTAACGTGTAATATTTGAAACACCAGGAAAATGGTAACTGAAAAGCTAACATGATGTTGCTTCAGAGCTCTCCTTCATGGTAGATTGTTTAGCAATATCCTAAATGTGTATTTTTCAGTGACTCCTTGTGAAAGGAGCTGTGCCTTGGCTTATGCACTAATAGCTCAGTGACGCCTGGCTTATTTCAGTGATCCTCTATAGGAGTATTTACATTGTGCCGGTGATTTGATGTGGTCTGCCAATGCATAACTATGAGGCAGAGAACTCTAACTGAGCCATTAAATGCTCCTACAACCTCCTTTAAGTATCAGAATGTCTTAGCCTAATTCTTCTAGGGAAGGACAGACAAGGACAATGCACTTATGGGCCTGCCAATTTCCCTTTATGTTTGCACTCCCTTATCCCAAGGATATAGACAGCTGTAAGTGCCATTTTTAACAATTGAGTATAGCAATTTGGAGATATTCCCTTAAAAAGGCCCACTCATGAATTTTGCAACAGCAAATTGAAATTTGCATTTTTATTGTTCTTTTATCCCAGGATATTTTGCTAAACCTGGTCAAAACTTTATATAGAAAAAGTCTCACACACTGTGTAATGACTTTGCAAACAGATCACACTTTTTCTGTCTCAGATAACAAATTAGTTTATGCTTATGCATTTACAAATGCACAGGTTACAATGAAAGTAAATATGTAATGTTTCAACCATGGTAGCCTTGAGGATAGTTGAGGTATGTAACATGTAGATGTGGAGAACCCTCCCTCCTTTTCAATTTTACTGAAGGTATCTGTGCTTTTTAATAGGTTGCATCACTGGTGGAAGAGGAAATGATGATCTTACTGATGTTAGTGAGAGGTTATCCAATGACGCTGGTGGGTCATGATTCACAAGCTATGTGAAAGACACTAATTGCATTCTTTACTGGAATTCTGCATAGCTGGAAAATGTATTTCATTGAAATCACACTAGAAACCAAATACTGGATACAGGAGTAATGCTATATGTGGTTTTATGTAGATTTTACTTCTGCACTGCGTTAATAATCAGTGTATAACCAATTGGTAGCCTGCTGGCATCATCAAAGATATAGGTATTTAGCTGCCATGCCCCATGTACAGCATGACAGCAGAGGCAGCAGAGTGGAGAACTTTTGAAGTTGTGGTACGCACGGAAAGCATGGCAGGTTGGCTGCAGGGGCGTCCTGGAGGAGATCTGCCTGACTCATTTGGGATTTGTTTTCAGGTTTCCTCAGAGGTTCCACTGTCCTTTCCTAGTTCCTTGGCCCAACCCAAGTAATTAACTCCTTTTTCACTTGTGCAGCAGTAGAAAAGACCTATAATCCCTCACTTGGATCTGGAGGTAAGAGAGGAACTGTTTGTGATAATTTCTGTCCTACTAAGAGGAATTATTTGTGATAATTTCTGGCCTCTGGCATAATACAGACCTCTTTGTTTCTTACTGCTTTGAGTGCAATGGCATGTCTTGTAGGAAATACATCTGGACTAAGACATTTATTATTATGGAGAAGCCACCACAATCCTTGATAATGACCCACAGTATCTTTAAACGATGATTTATTACTAGTGTGACCTTGCATACTTCCTCCATTCACTCACTGTGTAATTTTCTTGGCTAACCTTGAGTATCTTGCGTTCATCTGGCCCACATACTGGTGGGATAACAACTTGCAACTTCCTGAAAGTACCTGGTTTTGAAATCACTCATTTCTTCAGGCAAATGTGGACACTGGATCAAACTTTGAATTGTTTGTGTAAGATCATGATCTGGGGCAGGATTCCTGAGCCTCTTCACACAGAATGCTTTCTGATGGCAACGGAACTGTAATTTCATTTGCAAATCCATAATTACGATAAAAATGAACATGTGAAAAAGATGCTTAAAAATGTAAATATATTCTCACAAGGCTGAACTTCTTAAATAAAATAAGGATCTTCTGAAAAGTAAGTGTGGTTAAGGCTTTATTATACATAGCTTTCATTTAGGTTGTTGAACTTTAATGCTCAGACAGGTCTATGTGCATGTGTGGTCTATATGTGCAGGGATGTATAATCACTATATATGGAGAGAGGGAAAGGAGAAAGAGCTACTGAGGTAAGGGCAAGTGGCAGTCAGGACTGATGTCTGGTAGCAAGATAGATACCTGCTGTCTACATAGGTCCCATGTTACAGTTCTTCTGTGGACGTTACAGTGCACAGGCTGCAGCACTGGGGAAATTGCTCACGTGAGCTCAGACCAGTGCTGAGATTTTCTGCAGAAACATTGTTTGTCTTTGTAAATAAGCATGAGAAGATAACGTAACAAGCAGTTTTCCTGTTTCTCCTCTGAAATGGGTCATCAGAGCGTGAAAATATGCTTGTAATATGGTTCTCCAGAATTTAGTAAGGTGTAATGTAGGTCCTATGGCCCATCTTCACAATAGCTTTTTAATGTTTGCATGTCAAAACAGGCTGTAAATGAACAACAAATAGAGTAAACTTGATCACTCCAGTCATACCACTCCTAGTTCCCAAGAGATGCAATTCATACAGAGGCACTGCTGTGTTTTCAGGTGGCCTGAAGCCAGAGAAGGCAGCTTGAAGTCTATAGGAATAAAGGCACGGAAAAGAGAAATAACATGGGATGGGGAGGAAGAAGCATTCTGCAAACCTCTGAAGGTCCTGTTTTCTCAGTGCCAAATTGCAGAGAAGTACAGGCAGGTAAACCAAAATGGAAAAAAAAAAGAAGGGGAAGGCATCTTAAGTTAAAAAGGAGAAGCTGTCCAGCCCACTTGCTCCAGTGGCTATAGAACTGACTCAGAAGCTAGCTGAGATGCTGGAGCATGTAAGGATATTCCACTTTCTTAAAAATCTTTATAATGCATTTGTTATTCTATCTTTTGAGTATGTATTTCATCATAGCAAATCCAGATATCAGTTTATCCTCACGTTTTTTTCCTACTTGCAAAGTTGCATCTTGGCAACCTGATGCAGGAAAGCCTTCCCTCTCCATGGGAGCAGCAATTTGTTAAAATACTTTGTCAGTGACCAGTACCATAATCCATTTTCTCCCAGAGTCTGAAGAGTGAGAAGAGGGATTTCTGCTTAATTGTGCAAGCTGACCTGACATATGCTTATACAAAGGTTGGGGAGGGAAATGTACCTTTTGGAGGCCAAAGTTAGCAGGCGTGCAGGCAGTATTAGGGAACACACTCCAAGGAAGTTCTTAACAGCATTGCCAGGAATATCTGATGTTTCCAAGAGCTGGTACAACCATAACAATTTACTCTTGGGGCGCTCTGCCCAAAAATTCTTTTGATCTATTAACAAGTATAACAGCCTCACTTAGTTTTCCTATGAACACATTGTTCCATTGCTAGGTTACAAAGGGGATTTCTTTGTAGTATAGTATGGTTATCAGACTGAAAAAAAGCTGAGCCCTTGGGATGGTAATCAGTAGGTTTGAAATTCATCAACATGCAAAAACAAATCCTCTTTTCTTGCTGAGGAGTAAATTAAGAGTAGTTTAGGATATTTTTCCATAGGTTTTGTATGTTGTGAGCCTGTTACATTCTGTTATTAGTCTGAGATCCCTCTTAGTATCCCAAAAGGACTGTTAATTGGAGTGTTCATTTATAGGGAGGGATCAATACATTCTTTGTGGTGTCTCTATGTGTCCATGGGAAAATGCTGCTTACACATTGTCCTTGTTGGTAGGATTTTATATGATATTAATATTTCACCTCTGGGCTTCTGTTCCAGAAAATAACTAGGGAAATTAACTAGTAAAATGTCAGAGTTTTTTTATGCAGGGATAAACCTTTGCCAGCTGCTAGTAAGTAAATTTCAAAACAGCAAGATAAATGTGAATCTTCCCATCTCACCTCCCCCAAAAACTGACTTAGGAATGACTTCTTTTACATTTTTATTTCTGCTATAGAGTACAGTTTTCTCATTGGATGACTTATAGTACTCTGCCCTTTTCTTGGTTACAGAAACAAATAACGCTGTAGGTTGCCAAACAGCAGAAATTTCTTCTCCATCTGAAAATTTTTTGTGATTTTTTTTTTTTTTAAATTAACCTTAGTGAAATGCAAAATTTTGGAACACAGCAGCAGCAGTAAAAAGATTAGTTAAAGTACTCCTGGAGCCAGTGAATTTGCCTTAGGCAGTAAAAAGTCTTGAGTTTCATACCTGAAAGGGTTGTGACCACAGCAAGTGACCTCTAGGTACTAATCTACAATTTCTGTTGGAAGGCTCACATTAGAGTTAAAACAGTCAAACAAAGTCTGACTTCTTGAAATCATGCAATTTCAGAGCAGTCGTTGAAGAAGGCTTCTTGCCTGCAACTCCCCCCTGCACAAATCTGATGAGACAAAGCCTAAATTTAAGCACAGGGTGCTGAATTTCAGAGCGAGGACCATCTCACCGGCAGGGCTACCCCAGCTCTGTGGAAGCATTTTTGCTGAGAGCAGCCTTCAGAGAATTGTAGCTCAGCTGCTGAGTAAGCAGGCCAGTAATTAAGCTCCAGGTCTCATTGTTGTTTATGTTCACACTCATCAAAATTATAAACAGGATAATTCTTTTGAACTCTGGTAAAATAGGCTTAACCTGTCAGGCCAGAATGGGAGCAGTGATGCCTGTTCCTGCTCTAGGAAGATGCATTTTGATTGTTGGGCAGAACTAAATTTTGGCAATTAACTTCAAGGTGATGAAACGATGATTTATCTGATTCAGAATCAGCCTATTGCCCAAAATTAGAGGCAGTCTTGCACTATAATGATACAGAAAAGTGTGCATTACAAGCTGTAATACAGACTTTTTTAGTGCTAAACTTTCATACAATTCAGGCAAGCTGATTTTTCAGCAAGTTGTGAGTGCAGATTCGCCAGATGTGATATATGACACAAGGAACAGTTTTATACCATTAATGTGTTCCCACGGCAACACATTAACTTTCCCTGTTAAGCATAGCTCATGGATGTGTTCTAGCTTCTGAAGCTCTAGTTACATTTTAAAAATTGCATATTTTTGCATTTGTTTGCACTCCTTTGTTTTTTCCTGTCCATGAATATTCAGCCATAAGTCTACTGGCAGGAATGTTCGTAAAACAACAAACTATAAACTAACATTAAAGGGTATTGCAATGCTCCAAGAATGGGACCATGGGAGTTACCTCCATCTGGGCATGGAGGAGGAACGATTCCTTGCAAAAATATTAAGAAACAGACAAAAATTCTGTTTTGAATTTTCTCACTAATCTCCTTTAGAAAAAAAAAATCACTAAATTGTAAAAACAAAAAAAAAAATTAGCATGCTTGTCCTTCAGAAAATTCTTATTTTCACTTATTTTCAACAAATCCCTGCTGTTATAAATCTGACAGCATCTGAGACATAATATCAGTGCGAAAAATTTCATGCAGGTATAGGAAAATGTGAAAGTAAATGCAATGCAGCAATAACATTACACCTCCGAGGCTGGTTTCCAAGGCTGCTCCATTGGTGTGTGGTTGAGAAGAGCAATAAAACTCTTAGTGTGCTTCAGGCAGGGAACAGCTGAGAAGCAAATTCCTTTGCTCTGCCATGATCTGGGTGCGTCTTCAGGAGCAGTTTTGCTCCCACTGGTGCGTATTCTGCAATTTCCTGATGATATATGATGCAAATGTTGGGGTTTTTTAGGTCAGCATCTTCTCCATGCTGTCTTTTCCTTTACAGAGCCCATTTCCGTCAGGTGTTTGCACCAGACAGGATTAATTTTTCTTGATTGTTTTGTCTTTACTATTTTGACTCTTTTGTCCCTTTTCACTTTTCATTCTTCATGAAGCTGAATGTTATTGCTTAGCATCCCTTTCTTTTTATCATCCTCATTTCATATCTGTCCATCAGCATTAAATACTGGCAGGTATAAGCCTTTGAATGATCAAAGCTGTTCAACATCTCTCTGCTGCATCTGTTTTCCTTTGTTACCCATTCTTTCAGTGCTCCTATCATTCACGCAAGATGGAGCTGCTTTTTCAGCCTTTCACTGTGCTTCACGTAACTCTATTTTAAATTTTCTAGGCCATCTTTCCATTCATTTCATGATTCTCACACCTCAGATTTTGGTTTTAACCTTGAGTATGTGACTTTGTAAAAAATGCTTTCTGAAGTGAAAGCAACTTCATCATGTCAAAGGGAAATCTTCTGATAACTGTTAAAGCATGTCATCTTTTTAATCTTGAAGGTGATTCTGTTCATTATCTGTTACTATTGGCCTTCTGGAGACAAACCACAACAATCAGAAGGAAGGATGTTTGAAAGTATGTCTCAAAACTGTGAGTGTCAAATCCCTCTCCTATCCCAAAGTTAATCAGGCATGTTTCTTCTTGACATTCTGGATATGAGGGCCATCATATTAATAGTCTCACCTTTTAAAGCTCTCTTGTCCCCTGCCGTCAGGAGCTAGCCCACCTCTTTGTATCTTGACCATCCTCTCTGTGGGAATCTGCAGAGGTTTTACCTGGTCTGGACAACCTCAATTGTGGAGAGAATCAGCAGGTCTGGTCCATCGGAGGTGTTTTGAGTGGGGATCCAAAACAGTGCTGGAGCCCAGGTACGTCAGGATGCAAACTGTCTTTTGCCGTGGTCTTCGTGAAAGCTTTAGGGCAATTCTGAGAAGAAAGTTGGGACCCTTAGTACAGTCACTTGTTCTGCAGTATTACAGTTCCCTTGCTAATGCTGCTGAGCAGGCTGAAGAGAGGCAGGGCTGTTCTGCCCTTGAGTACCTGCTCCAGGGACTGGCTAATTTGCACGTTTTAGCCTTTAAAGGTGCAAGATGTGATTTAGTTTTGTTATTTGCTTTTAATACGTAACTGTCCTGCTCTGCTTTATTTCATGGTGCTGTCTACTCAGGTATGTATGAACAGGATGTCACTTCTAAACTGCCCTGCTTTAAGCTTCAATGTGCTGCTTGGCTGAAAGTGGTGCCGTAAAACCCAGAGTTCATAACAGCCTTTCTATGTTGAAACACTAAAATTTTACATTGGTCTAATATATTTTCACTTGGACCTTAGAACTCTCATAAAGTATTTGCTCATGCTGCCAATTTTACCTGTTCTCCTAACATGAAGAATCCTAGTTATTACTTAGTCTGACACTTCAGGCGATGAATTTCATGGTAATTATTGTTCTTACCCTTTGCTTTCTTCCCTCGTATAACATTGCCTGACACTTTCTATAATTAACCAGAAAAGCTTAAATATTATCCGTGATTCACTGGTTTCTGCCAGAGCTAAACCTTACTCTTCTTTCCCTGTCTGAACGGTTAAGATGCTCAATGTGCTCCACACCAGCTTGATGAGTACGAGGTGAAAGGGACCTCCCTCTTGGCTGGTCAGTAATTTTTGTCATCCAGTACTAAAGGCACGTTGAATTAACTATCCTGGACTTGGGTTAATGTTGTGAACTACACCCCTATTTTTCAGATTCATTAGACAAATAGCTGCATTCTTAATGGAAGATGGTGAGGGACAAGAATCACTGCTACATTACGTATTTACTGAGTACTATAAAATCTTGTTTGAAAGTCAATCCTTGGAACATAAGAGGATGACGTTAACCCAAAACACTGAAGGCTGTCATACCAGGACTGTGTAATAAAGAGACTTTGACATCTTGAATAGGGTCCATGGGGAAGGTCAAGGTGATTATTTTGCCCTGAAGAGCTTTGTATTGTTTCAGTCCAGGCTTACTGTCTTCCCTGTCATTCCACACAGAAAAGGTAAAATTTTTGTGGTCTTGGACTAGAGCAGCACGAAGTCCCAGGAAATCCATCTATAAAGGGTTTTCTAACTTCTCACTATCTTTTGGTTGTGTTGACAGCAGTTCATATGAGGAATGTGCGCTGCTTTTTGGCGCTGAGAGGAGTTTCTGGATGACTGTGCATATCTATGGAGAAAGGGACTTGATAAAGAGTTAGAAAATGTGTAAACTAATGTATTATAAACTTCTTACTCAGCAAAAATGAGGTGAGGTCAGGAAACAATTTCTGTGGCAATTGTTTGCATGTTAAATCTGAGTGCTGGGGCACTCCAACATCCTTGATGGAAAAATCCATAATTGCATAAAAAGTAGTAAGAAATGTTTCTTCTTACGTTCCCTCTCCAAACCTACGTACTCTGGAAATTACACTGGTCTGAAATATAGGATGAATCATAGTTTGTATTTGATTTGTCGCAAATTTAAGATGTACTGTCTTCTGAACTCTAGAAATATTACTTTTGTTCATGTAGAAAAAGATCTTCATCTGCTTGAGGTAAACACTTTAGGAAGGATGACAGTGGTCACTAAATTAACTATAAAAGCTTATACAAAGACCGTGGTGCAACACCAAATGCTTCAGAAAAAGCATCCTTGCTCAATATTTTTCAGCCAGTAGCAAAAGAAACAAATGAATAAATAGACACAAGGAAGTTAAAACAGTTGGATGGTTAATATGAATAAGGTGAGAAATAATCCTGAAGATGAGAAGGCCACCATCTAAATAGGGCATGTCACTGATAACACCACCTAGAACAACAAGTTTTGTTCTACTGCTATGTCTCAGAAAGGATTTATCTAAAATAAAAGACACTGACAGAAACAAGCACTCTTAGCAGCATGTGAAAAAGAAGAAAAGATTAAAAGCAACAATAAACAATATGTCTGTGACACAATCAATAAACAATAGAGGACATGTTTCCATTTCTGTTCACCCTCCCGAGGATGCAGGAACAAGTAGCAGTCAGACAATGAAATGAAAAAGCTGCAAATCCAAAGAGGGATTCCTTTTTGATCAATAATTTGGAGACCCATAGCTACAGACATCTGAATAGATTTTTATTACATTTATCTGACTGTAAACAAAAACAAAAAAAGAAAAAAGAAGACAGAAAAAATAAATCCATATTTTAATCAGAGAGGAAAAACAATTTCTGGGTTTGTTTTGAATGACATCCCTTTTCACGACAGCATTTTGGCACACGCTTCACTCAGCACTATGATAACAAGCAGCTTCCAGGAGACATGGACTTGTACATGTATTCAAATGTTTTCCTGAATCTTAGGTAGATGAGTCAGATGTTATCAGATACCAGTTGCTTCAGTCTAGGTTTTATGTGCCTCACCACAAGTGTCTATTTCTGGCTAAAGATTGTAGTTAATATGGATGCGTGGCCAGGGCTGGTGTGACTGTATTTTTTTTTTTTTTAAAGTCATCTGTGGCTTATAAGGCTTGATAAAACTCCCAGTTTACCTGAGGTACTGAGGCACTGATTGCCAAAAGCAGGATAGTTTGTCTGGGACCATATACTCTCTTCAGTGCTGTAGAGAGGATGCCTTTGATTCTACCCACCATGGCTGTTCTTATGTTCATCAGGAAACAAGATTTTTGCTTTCTGCTTATTACATGACAAGGAAGTAATGTGAGTGTAACTTTTATAGTTAATGCATAATGCCTAGACTTTAAAATAACTGAGAAGGAGGCCTCGTTATTCAAAAATAGATCCTTTAATATAGATTTTATCGAATTAATAGTATCTTCATTTGTGGATATATTCACTGTAAATAGCTTAGTCCTTTTTTCTGATGCCAGAGTGCCTCTTATCTGATGACTTCTTCTGAGCACATTAAAAAAAGAAGGTGGCATACTTGACAAGTCTCTATGGCTTCCCTAAGGAGGGAAGAGAAGGGAACGCTGAGGGATTAGATGTCTGATTAGCGCATAATGAAGAACTTTACTTTCTAAAATAAAATTAGAGAAATTATAAAATGACATATTCACATATCAATGCAATGCAATGACTTTACTAAGGTTGCCATAGAGCTGGGGATCACAACCACATGGAACTATCATAATTCTGACACTACAGTGAGTTTCTGTGGCTGAAATATTCTAGTAGAGAATTCTCATCCTGCGCTCTGAGCAGTGACTGAACCTGCTGCCTAACTAATGGAGGTGGGAAGGGATACATTCAGCAGCAGCATAAACATCACTGTTTTGAATGACATGTGTCCCAGTATGCTCATGTTAGGCCAAAGGCATTTGCAAGGGGCATATTTCTTAATTTTGCTGTTGTTTTGCTTGACACTTTCTAAATCTTTCTTTCTTATGCTTCCTCTAGCCTCTCTCTGACTCTTCCCTACATCCTGATGTAGTTTTAAGGACATACACACCAATGACATCGCTCGTTTGGACTACCCAAGACCTGTCGACAGAGTCACCCATACAGATGCTTGACTTAGAGATTGCAACCTGAAAGCAGTCTGGCACCATAAGAAGAATATTGAGGCAATGCATTCTACCCTAATGCTGACCCTGGCCCCTAGTCTAGACAGGAACTTATTTCTTTTTCCAGGAGGCACTGACTGTTAGGGGGACTCAATGCACAAATAAATGTACTGACAGAGCCTCGCTAACTTCAGGGGGAGATGAAGATCCTTGTGGGCAAAGACAGCACGAATGGTCAGCAGTGCTGTCCACAGGAGTCCTGCCCTGAGAAAATGCATTGTTAATCCTTCTGTCCAAATAAATATCCTTTCTCTCTCAGCAAAAGAGAAAGGATAAGATGTCTGCAGGGTCTTTTTTTTTTTTTTTCCTTTTAGCAATATTTCGTTGATTATTCTAAAGCATTAAAGCATGTTCAGCATAAAACCAGTAAAGCACAATTCTGCTTTTGTTATTTGATATTTGATATTTATTCAAATCTCTTTAAATGGGGCTATATCTGATACAGCAGACTATTCAGTTCTGCTTAGCATATAATAATTTTTTTTTCACCACTGTATTATTACAACCTTATTATGGCTCTATAACCTTAAAGTAGGGCTTGGATCTATCAAGGTCTTTATTGGGCAATAAAATAGGAGGGAATGTAAAATCTGTTCATGCTGAGATTTCAGTTCATGCAACCTACCTGCCAGAAATACTTAGAAGAATATTTTTGTAGAAGAGCAAGAATCTTAATGTCTGTACATGACGCATCATTAGAAAGGCAAAACAGTAAGAGAAGGGCAATGAATTTTTGGGAATTCTATCTTTGAAATGACTGATAGCCCAAACTGGTTTTAAATAACACACATGAACAACAAGCTGCAGAAGACCTCCAAAAAGATGATCCTCCAGCTGTTGGGTGGGAAATACTAATAAAAACACTATTCCTTGTTGTTATTCAGACCTTAAATCCTCAGATTGTTTTAACCTTCATGGCTATTATCACCTGCCTCCAGCTGATCCTCTGAAACAAAAACCTGAAGCAGGAGGTAGTGAATTATCTGTTGAAGTTCAGAAGCATATTTTTAAGGTGAAAGGAACTATACAGTCTTGAGATATTAAAAAAAGGCTGCTTCTCCTTCCTGGCTGATGGTGCTGTTTGGAGTGCAACTCAGATGATGTGCTAAGGGGTGCTGAGTGGCCCTGGAGCTGGGAGCAATGTGGGTCTGGGAAACTACCTCTCCTGGCCTGGTCTGCCCAGTCCCCATTGCGCCCCTAAGAAATCAGACTGGAGAGGTCTTGGCCTTGCTTCCTTTTTCTTTCCTTTTCAAGACCAGGCTGGATGGGGCTTTGAGCAACCTTGTCTAGTGGGAAGTGTCCCTGCCCATGGCAGGGGGGTTGGAACTAGATGATTTTTAAGGTCCCTTCTAACCTAAACCATTCTGATTCTCCTGACATACCCAGGATCAGACAGATGGTTGGCTTGGGCTGTGTTTCCTTTGCCCATCCCAGATAAGGGCATGTGGTGTCCTTGAGCACAGACCTCCTCATATATGTTCAGTGACACTGCAGCTCGTAGCCTGTCTCCTGGACAGCTTTTGGGACAGCCTGCCTGTCCTCTGCATGGGCCTGACAACACAGCTACCCCCTCCTCTTGGGGAGGTTTTAATTGACTAATCCTGGCAAACTTCTGACCTAAGATATAAGGGAATTAAGAGGATGCTTTCTGGTTTATTAATCTTACGGTTATTTAGTAATTTTATAACTTGCCACACCAACTCTAAACCAGCTGTACAATGCAAGAGTTTTCCCTGCTAAATACAGAGCAGATTTGCCACAAATGCAACACAGAACAACACACAGATAAATATGAAATTCAGGTCTTATAAAATAGTCCTACCCAAAGGGAAACTTCATTTAAAAAGTCCACAGTTGTATGCTGTTTTGTATGGTAAAGTATATATTCATTTGAGGTAGAAATAAATGATTTATAATTCTATATTATTGTAAGGAAAATCTCTCCACACTTTTCTTGTTTATGCTTAATTTCTCTGTATGTTTCCAGCTGGAAAAGAAGCGTGTCTGCACCGAGGAGCAGAGTGGTCTAACTCCACAAGTATCTTGTAACTTCGATGAAGTCTTGCATTGTCATTTTGCCTTAAAGGGACATGCAGAGGTGGCATAACACAGCAGAGGTAACTACAAACTTTACACAAACATAAAGTGTAACATGTTTCCATGAAAAAAGCCCTCAGTACACACATATATGAAGCTAGTGCTTGAATGTATTACAGTATTCTTGTGCATTTTTGCACAAGAATAAAAGGAAGGTGAAAGGAGGTCTCAAGCAGCAAATACTTACATGGGACTTCTTTTGCGTCTCTCTACAGTGTTAGAAAGCTGGTATTTTTGCTGGAAGCCCCCAGACCTTTGGGTTTGTCCCAACTATTCTTCTCTTTACTGTGGCACCACTTTCCCTCCCTTGGTGCACCCTATCTCTAAGGAATCTCTGTTCTTCCAGCTTCACCTGTGTCAGAGACCAGATTCTCCACAGCTTTTTTTGCAGACTCCTCACATGAGGACATGTAAGCCAGTGTGCCAACCCGCCTGAAACTTTTTTTTTCCCCATTCCTTGGGTCCATGTGGGTCTTGCCTTGAGCCTACACAGATTTGCAGGGCAAGAGGAGTTTGCACAGTTGGCAGAGACATCCATAAGTTACTGAGCTTCAGTAGATAGATGACTTTCCCTTTTCGGTTATTCCCCTTTAATTCAACTCTTCTTTACTCTGTTCTACTCTTTTGTACATGACAAACATCCATTTTCTGCAAGGGCTGCTTTTTACCCATGCAAAAATTTATAGGCTAATATGCTTGCTGCCCTGTACTAACTAAAGCTGGAGTTAGCCCAGTCTCCTTGATTAGGGCTTGTATGCCTTCATTTAGCTCAGCTGCTTGGAGGAAATCAGTCTTACAGAGTGAGCCGTCTCCTGCATAGAGTGCTGCCCTGCACTTTGGATGCTGCTGCTGGGCCAGGTAGGGAAGTTGTTTTCTTTTTTGTTGCCCTTTGCAAATGAGGAGAGATGACATCCAGGTAGAAACCAATAGGGGCTCATCAAAGGCTGTTTTGGTTTCTTTCCTCTCCAGGTTCCTCAGTTAAAATGGAGGGGAGAAAGCAGGTTTTGTCTTTAAAGTTTTTCCTGAGGACCAGTTGGCATTGTCTGCCCAAGGCTGGACTGAATAGCTCTGTATCTTTATTTGTCTTTGTTCTGGAAAGAGGCTAAGATTTATGAGCAATCTTCTTATTCCCTGCTATGTTTTGGAATGCTTGTAGTTACTGTGTATTGCAGAAATAGGGCTTGAAAGTCGTTGTTGTATTACCTCGTACAGATCTTGTAAAAGTGGAGTGTGCTTATTCAAGCTGCAAGTGCAGCAGTGCTCATACTACAGACACAGCTAAAGCACACATTAAACTGAGTAGCTTGGCTCCTACTTGTAGAGAGCATCTGAAAAGCTGTGAGCCCTGCTAGGCTAGTTAAAGCAGGCTGTTTCGGAGGCAACTCGGTTAAACTACTTGCTACTATCGCAGAGGGCCCCTCCTGGTAACCTCCTGCTTCCTAGCTCAGAGCCACGTTTTGCCTATGCTTGGCTTACTGGAGAACTCCCGCTTCTCTTCCCTTCCCTCCTGTCTTAGACATAGATGTAGAAATAGAGACTCCTTTCTTCACCCCAGGCTGGAGAGGGAAGGATGGGCCACCGCTGTGATAGATGCCTGGCTCCATTTCTGGACAGGGACACAGGGAGACATCTGCAAGAGCAGAGGGCACTGGTGCGGCTGTGGTGGCTATCTGTGGAATCATGCTGGTGGATGAGCGAGAAGTAAACCTTGCCTCTTAATAAGATATTGATGAATTTGTTCCCACAAGTATGTCTAGATTTATTTCTCGACATGTTGTAGATATCTATATGCTCAATGAGTTTAAAAAAACACCAGGAAAGGAAGCCGTTATTCTGAGGGAATTGGGACAATAATGCTGCACTGAGCTGCCTAATTAACAAGGCTGTGAAGTAACTGGAGTAACTTAGCAGAGACAATTAATTTACCCTGCATCAAAATACACATTGGAATGCTGCAGAGCAAATGCATAATTTTCATCTCTGATTGCTTGAAAGAACTTATGGGACCTGATACTGAGATTACTTTCCCCTGATCCCTCAAAAGCATAGGGAGGCTTCTGCTGTTTTCAAATTTTAGTGCATGATGACTGGAATTTAAAGTATTTTTCTGGGATTTTTGCTTTGAGAATGGGGAGTGTAATCCCTGAGTAGCAGTGCATCTGCAACATTAGTTCCTCCTCTCTGAGACTCAGACTTTATAATCAAAAGATGCATGGGAAGGGGTGGTGGGGGGAATTCTTTATGACCTTCTCTAGGAATATGATTCTTTTTGCGCAGAACGTAGTTAAGGCTTGAAAGTCAAACAAAGTGATGTTTAAACTAGGTCAGATTTGTTGCTGCAGGAGAAAATGCTCAGATCCAATGGTTATTTTGAACCCTGGTTCAGCTGTACCCTCAAAAGAGCAGCTGAGGCAATTTACTGAAAAACTTGCACTACACTGGTATATCACAGACTGGGCCCATGATTACTACATGCTAATTACTCCGTAAATGTTGAGTGTTGCACAGATCTAAAACGCCACTTTTCTGGCCTTGTAAACTAGCTTTCTGCTACTAAAGGAGGCTCATTGTGCTTATGAAGATAAGTTATGATACCTCTGTAGAGTTCCTTGCTGGTATTTATTCTGAGTAGAGAATTTAGGAGTACAAAAGGTTATCCTGAAAGATTAACAAAGTGCACCTTAGAAAGGCACTTGATTGATTGCAGACCAACTTGTTCCCTCTTCTGCATCACCTTATTCTTCATTCACAGTTTAACAATGGCTAAATCCGCAGTTGCTTCTCTTCACATAACTCCCTGTGTTAAGATATGTCTTGAAGGCCAAGTCCAACCATCATAATGAGGAAATTTAAATCTGAAGTGGTTATATAAGCCACATAAATATCCACCAGAAGTAAGTGATGATTGGATCTGGGGAAACTTGTCTTTAGATTAATGGCTTTGGCACTTTTGTGTAGTTGTGTATGAGCAAGTAATTCAAGGCGCCTGCTGTTCTAATGATGGCTGGTAAGAGTAAAGCAAAACTCATCATTCACTGGATTAAACGTTTGGTGCTGCAGCAGGGTGATGAACGAAGTACATTTAGCTGGAAGACCTATGCTACTGTCTCCTCTAATGCAAGCGTGCCTTTGAAACTGCTACTATAAATTACATCAGGCAGAATTTGTATATTGGTAGACTTGGATCATTTTCTGAGTGTGAATTTGTTGATATAAGTAAAATGCTCTGTAATTGGGGACATCCTCTTTGGGCATGCTCTACTTACTATTTAAATAAGGTGCTTCTGAGAAAGGAAATAAAGAAATGCCTGTTTTTCCTCACTTGAATAGATCCTCTGCAGAGGATCTGAATGCTGGAGTTACCACTTGCACATTAATGAGGGGCTAGTACTTAAACTATACCAGTCTAATGTGAAGTCTCACAGGCAATTGCATGTAGGTACTAGAGGCAAGAGAAAACATTTGCTTTGAATAAGCACTCATTAATTTTCATTTCTTCACTGCTTGAAAAAAAACCACAACCAAACGAAAGAAACCAATACACCAAAGAAGCCCAAAACCACATACCAGAAAAGTATATCAACTTTACCTATTGTTTGAAAATATCAAAATATGTCAATTTTAGTTGCTTTTGACTAATTTTGTAGTCTTATCTTATGAAATGAATTGTTTATTTGCTTTAAGTCAAAAACAGAGGAAAGACATGCCACAATATTTTCCTCCTTCCTATTTGACTTTTACATTGTAATGTCTAATAGTGATTTAACAAATCCTTTCTGGATAAGATCCTTGCTATTCTTTACCAACACTTCTTTAGGAACTGTAAGTCTGGAATTCCATGATCTGTTACTAAGGCTCTGTCTCCATCAATGAAAATTACGCTTTTGATTTTATTTTTTTTTCCCCTATGATTAATCTATTTTGTAACAGGGACCAAAACAGTAGAAGTCACAGGAACGTAACTGGGAGAAGGCTTTTGGCTTTCAGTAAAAATTAACCTGATGGATATATTTTTAAAGTTAACATCATTAAGCAGAGTTTTTTTTCTTTTTCTGGTAAGAAGGATATGGAGAAAAATCAGTATATTGCAATAATTGTTTAGTTGAATTGATGTTCTAATTCTTAAAGTAGAAAAGATTTCATCAGGATTGTTTTAAGTATAAATATCTAGTAAGCTTTACTGATGGAGGAACAAATTTAAGTGGGAATGAGAAATTATTTCACTCAACTGCAAAACTGAACTCTTGAACTTGATGGAAGGTTTGACCTTCTTTCTTTTTATTAGTCTCATTTTGCCCTCTGTACTTCAAGTAGTTTGGCCAAGAACAGAAGCAGAGGAACCGTGATGCTGCATGGGAGGATATGTTTCCTGCAGAAAGCAGTGCTGGGAAATCCCACTGGATAGATATTTGACCTTTTTTAGGGGGTGGAAATTAGGAAGTCTGCATGTCATTCTGGCTAGATTCTCCTAAATCAGAAACCTCACTTTGACAAAATGCACTGAAATGTTTCAGAGCGAGTTGGCTGGTTGTGACCAACCTCTGCAGGCTTTGACTCACATTCATAAAATTAATTTCATTACAAAATAATAAAAAAACCCAAAAAACAAAAAAACAGTATTTTGACCAACAACCACATCCACCTTGTTTCCCCTGCGTCAAGATGGAATAAGTATTATACCAGGATACCAGGAATTAAACTCCTCTTCTGTGATGTTTTCTTTTTTTGTTTTCTTTGCAAAATATCCCATCACAGATGGGACTTTGAGATCCACCAGGCAACACTTACCAATATTTTGCCCGTATTTGTCTGGGAAAACAGGTAGACTTGAGGTAAAAGGGTGGAAAGAGAGGCTATGTCTTGGAAGAAAAGGGCACGTGGTAGCCTTGGCAGGGAAAGCCTGCTTGTGAATGTGGAATTATTCCTGGGAAACTCATTTAGCTTTAGCTAAGTCATTGTTGTAGGTGAAGAAAGAGATTGAGAGAAATGAAAATAGCAAGTATCTTACTGAGTATTTCAGGTGGAGCAGCTCACACTGAAAGCTTCCTGAAAGTCTCTTTTCACATAACCAGCTGAAGCCAAAATTAGATCTCAGCTTTAGTAATCTAGAAGAGAGAAAATGGGATAGTTGCTTTTGGGTTTTAATCTTTTTGATGGCATCCCCAGGAGGAAGAAGCTTAGTATCACATCAGAGTTTGTCAAGTATTTTTCAAGATGTTTAATGTTTGAGAGGAAGGGAAAGGTAAGACAAAATCCCTCAGTGAGAGCTTCCATCATTTCCTTTGTTTGCATTCTGATGACATCTGATTACTTAACTTATGAAGATATCCAAGTGGCTATAAGTACTTCACCAAGCCCTTGTGTGCCATAACTGCATAAACAGTTCAGCAATAAATACCGAGCAGAGCTTTTAGGACCTGTGAGTTTCTGCTCCTGCATCTGTTGGTGGATATCTCGGACAAGCTGAGATCTGTCTTGCTGAGGTGAAATGCAGATTTTCCTTGCTTGTGCTAATGAACTTGGCAACTGAGTGACAGGTGGTTTGCGGGGAAGACTGGAGTATTTTACTTTGAGGCATAACTGAGCTAGTCAGAGAATTCCAGAAAGCAATCTGGGCAGTTAAGGCTAATGGCAGCTTATCTGTCTCTTCCAGAAGTTCATTCTAAGTCTTCTCATTCATGCATTCATTCAGAAGCTCTGTCTAAATTGGGACAACTGATTAGTTGCTGGTTTTTTTCCAAATGTACCTTCCTTTTCTGATGCTGGCGTCTGTAGACGATGAGATGTCTGCTACTTCTATTAGTGCTGACTCCATTTCTAATGCTCCCAGGGATCCAAATCAGGCAACACAATGACTTTTCTTTTTTTAGAAGACACTGAAGATTTAATGTTCAATATTATTGGGAGCATTTCCTCTGTAGCCTCATAGTCTAGATTTGCTCCTTGCTTTTCACTAGCTCCGTTGTTGTAGTGAGTGACCCTGGGTCACAAATTACTCTCAATGCGTCTTTAAATTGTGATGTGTCAGTGTATAAACAGGTACTTCCATTACAGGTCTCGAGTGTATCATCATCTGCTTTTTCTTGATTGTGCCTGAGCAAATGTTTTTGCCCTAAAGGGGTCAGCACTAAAAATAAACATTTCACATTGTGAATTACTGCAATTGAACTGGTAATTTCTAGGAAGAAAATGAAAAAGAACAAAAGAAACTATACTGCTATCCTTGGCCATTACAGTGGAGAACGAAAATCACAGACTTAGGAGAAGAACAGTGAGGGAAGGCAATACTGAAACAATGCATCAGGTACCAAAAATACCTCAAAACAAAATATAAATATACTTCTGAAACACTTCTAAATGCATCTGTCAGTAACCCTATACAAGGATGCAGGAGTTCTGGGGTAAAATTTAATGGAAAATGTCTATCAGGAGGGTGATGAAAACACCTATCAACCTTAAATCTGGTTGGGTTTGAGGGTTTTTTTTGGGGTGGTGGGTTTTTTTTTTTGTTTTGTTTGTGGTTCTTTGAGGTGTTTTGGTGTGGGGGTTTTTGGTTTTGTGGTGGTTGTGGGTTTTTTTAAATC
>VYZM01015412.1:161334-250499 GCA_013398915.1 Dromas ardeola
ATTAAACTATTATTTTATATTATTACTTTGTATATATTATTTAAAAAGAAAAAAGTGTGACTTAATGTTTTTTAATTTTTTTTATTTTTTACCTTCCATATATTGTCTTCCTTGGTTTACCTCCTCTGGTTTGGTGTATGTCAACACATGCACCGTCTGCCAGCACCAGACTTCTAAAATGAGTTATCAAGTGCATTCTCATGACATGTCATACGCTCATTTTTTCTGGATTAAGATCTATCTTGCCCTTGTTAGCTGTCTGGGGGAGCGGCTGCTGAGCTCTTCTTTCCCCCTTCCCCNATAGGATAAGCTCAGAAACCCATTCTTTGTCCCACAGATTTGTGCTGTAACCAGACCAGCAGATCAGATAGCTTTCAACTTTCTGTTTTTCCTAAGCCTGAGTTAAACAGCACACAGAGGATAAAAAAGACATCTAATTTTCTTTGGAAGGAATCGCTCTATTATTGAATTTGTTTATTCAGGTCTGGCTTCATGTGACTGTAGTGGCTGCTTTTTGGTTTGCTTTTTTTTAAATTAACTTTTGTTTCACTATTACAGAAATTACATGGTGCATTTGCCAGAAAGCCCTTCAAAGGCTTTGATTTAAATGAGCTGTAATACTGCATCAGAAACACTTACCGAAGTCTGATGCGATTTTCCCCACACTTTCCTATGTTTTGGTCTCCATTTGCTTGCTTTGCCCTTCCCTACTCACTGTTGCTTTTGATTTCATTTTATTTTTTTTTCCTCCTTATTTTGACAACGCTGAGCAGAGGTAAATGAAAACCAGATGGTTCTCATTCATGGTCCTTAAGGCTGTTTCCAGTGCAGGTGGGCTGACGTTACAGGGAAAACTTACCTCCCCCTCTTTCCCTCCTCCCTCACTAAGATCAAGAACTAAAAAAACGATTGATTTTAGCAGTGTGATATCATGCCTTAGAGAAAATACCCTAGCTTAAATGCATTTCCAGAGGCTGAATATATGTGAAAGTGCATTCCAATTATCTGATTCCCTCTTGATGCTAATGAACTAAGAGAAGATTTATCCTTACAGACAGCGCTTGACTGCCTGCTGCTCTTTCAAAATTGTTGCTCTGTCCTACCTTCTACAGCTGCCTTCAGGCTGCCTGTGACAGTTCACAGACTGTAATTGTTTGGGTCATATATTAGCCTTCGGTTTACAAAAGAGGCTAAGTAATGTGAAAATTTCCATGGCATGCCTGCTGACTTTAATAATCTATTAAGGATTTCAGGTAGTCTGTGCTTTGCCTTAATTTTTCTGCACTAATAAGAAGGAAAAAAAAGTCAATACCATCATGAATTTGCAGTGGAAATTGAAGTGAATAATGTGTCGGTAAGGCAGAAGTCAGGACTGCTGGCAGAGGGGAAAAATAACACCTGATTTTTTTGAGACAATGTGACTGAGTAACTTGAATGATGCTCTGGGGTTAGGAAGGCTGGCTGTGCTTCCCTGAATATGCCCTGCAGTACCAGCTGTCCAAATCTCTGAAGGCTGAGTTGTAAGCATCTTTCATTAGGCACCAAAAGCCCTGGAGCCATTGAACATTTAAGTCTTGACCTCTCTGAATTATGGCTTGTCCTCTGTTTGTAGAGAATAGTTTCACACTTTTGTTAAAACATACTAAGAACAATGGATTAAAAACATCCTAACATATGATTACTAGCTTCATTCATTTTAAGGTAAGTAAAGTGTGATGCTTAACTAAAGAAGAGCTTCAAGGCAAAGTGATTTAACTTTCCTGATCTGGCCTTGCAGAAACACAGGGTATAAATAGCTGTAGCAAAGATGTGCCACTGGGGAGCCACGGCTTGATGGCACATATTTCTTGAGAGTCTTTGTTCATTTAACAGCTCCTCCATTCAGCGGCCTGTTGGCAAGTTGCTTTCCTCCAGGTCTGTGTGTGATTTCCAAAGCAAATGTCTTGTCTGTGGTGCCCTCGTTGGCTAGGAGGAGGACCTAGAGATAAGAGAACATCTCTCCCTGATGATATAATCACTTTGATATTTTTAAGTAGTACTGCCTGCACATTCACAACTGGAAATTTTCCATCCTGAGCAAAACAGCCAACATGTCAGGAGCTTCCAAACAGACTTCCGCTAGCATTTAGGTTAATGAGATTTTTACTGGGAACACATCACAGACAAACACCTGTGGTGAACATGTGTGTTGAGAGATCAAAAAGTGTCTTGTCTGGGTTTTTCAGTGCTTGAGCTTTTGCCAGCATCAGCTATAGCGAGCAACCAAAGAGCTCTTATGTAGTTGAACTGGGATTTTTCAGGCCAAATGAGACCAGCAGTGCATCATCTCAATTCTTGCTTAACAGGTTAATTTACAATTAAGAGAATGTCCAAGGGAGTCCACCTCTATTGTACAAATATTAATTATTACTAATGTTTTTGCAGAGGCTATATTTTACTCTCTCCTAATTCAGACACCTTCTTTCACTGTCTGACAATTTCCTCTTCCCTCTTCAGTCTCCACTTTTTGAGTCTTGTCCATTATTCTTAAAATGGATTTCTGCAATTGCAAATCATTTTAATGTTATCTTATTGAAAAAAAAAGTAGATTGTTTGTCAAGAAGCAAAATCTTAATGCATAAAAGTAAGCTGGATTTTAATATCCAACAGTACTAGCATGTACTGTATGTTCTTGTAATGGAAGTTTTAATGGAAGCTTTCTACTCTTTACCTGGAAAGCTAAACACTGAATCTTCCCTCCCTCTTTATTTCTGTTTGTTCTATGATGTTCTTCACAGAAAGACTTGGACCAACCTGAGCATCACAAGAATGAAGATAATCCAACCAGCAGATCCAGTTTGCCCACAAACGTGGGGACATATTTTCAAAATAACTCAACTGGAAGACTGCCCTTTGGAAACCAGTTCTTGCGGCTGCGGCTGTAGCTGGATAAGGAAGCATATAGGTCCAGAGTTGGCACAAAAGATTATAAAATGCTTTTTAAATGCAAAATTTGTTATGAAATCAACAGAAGCATCATCAGTCATCATGACAAATTCTAGACAACGTGCTTTGAAAAGTTAATCTCCCTTATTAAAATGATAAATCTAGAGGAACATGGAACTTGTCATATTGGAGTAGACTCATTTCTCCATTTGGTTTAGTATCTTGCATCAAAACATATAATCAGATACTATAAACCTGTGGTGCCTGGCCTCATCTTGCCAAACAAGTTTATTGAATATCCTCAAGTGTGAAGGTGCCTCAAACATCTTTGGAGCCCTCTCTGTCTTTGAGAGAGCTAAAGAGTTCTCTCTGCCTCTGCTGCTTTATAGCCATCGTTATAGTGACTGCCTCTAGACATTCATCCTGCTGAAATCTACCAGCAACATGTGCCTCAATGAAACTTACACCCCCTGATTGAGTCCTGCCTGCTAAACGTATCCTGTCAGACAGGACAGGATGGGCACGTCTTAGCTGACTGGGATGTATGGAGTCACCTGTGCTTTGGAAGGGACGCTGCAGTCAGGCATGCAATCCATGCAGCTATACAAGGCTGGTCTGGGGCACAGCCGCAACCTTCCTTGCAGGGTCCAGCACAACAACAGGTCCTACTGTGGACCTTTGTATAATTGTGGCAGATTAAAAGCTCCTAAGGGTAAATTTTAATGTCACTTACAGCCTTGTACTCTCCTAGAGTTAATTCAAGGTGCCATCAGCATATGACAACTACACCCAGCTGTGAAGACTGTCTGGAACAAAGTGGCCCGCACAGGGGTTTATAATAAAATTCTCCTTTCTTCCCTTGCACAATCATAGACTGTTGCTTCCAAGATTTTCCTTATTCCTTTCCCTTTTTGCTGCTCAACACTTCTGTTTCATTGTAGCCCTAGTGCTTTGCTGTGTGGAGATGTGCTTGTGGCTGCTGGTGGCTCATGCCACAGCTCCTCTAGGTTTTGTCCTGTTTCTTGCTGGAATCCAATACTGCTGCTTGCCATTCCAAGGTTGTGACCCAAAGTTTTGGCTCTTAAATGGTGCCCCAGAGCCACGTACTGTGAAGAGTACCAGTGGCCAAGCAGAATGTGTTAGGAGAGGAACAGAGTCAGGGAGAACGGAGTTATCTGAATGGCTGTGCAACTAAAAATGCTGTGAGCTTTGGGTTGAGGTTGGATGTGATTCTTCTTTGTGATGACCTGATTATTTTTTTTCTTTGTTCTGTTATATTTATAAAATGTTAGATGTTATTGAGAGGCAATGTACCTACTTCTGGGAAGTGCTGAAGGCAGTCCATAAACCCCTGACAGGCTCTGACCAGCCAAGACTTCATCTGAGAGGAAGAGAGCTTCTGCTTCTTGCCATCATTTTTGCTTACCATTTGCAACAGAAACAGGGCTCTGTTACAATCAAATGAAAGTATGTTTGTGGGAAAGGATGCGGGTGTTAGGGGGTGAGATTTTTTTGGCACAACTTTTTGATATGCGTATGCTCTGGAGGGGTGGGGAAATGAAGGGAGCCATGGATTTTTCTGTTGGAATGTGTTTGCCTTCCAACAATTTTATTTCCAGTAGTTAATTCTCCGGTATTGTTTAGGATAATGTGAAGCAGACAAGCTCATACCGAGTGCAAGAAAATGAAAGTAATCCCAAAATATCTGCCAGAGACATTTTAATCCTAATTAAAACTGAAGGAGGAAAGAGAAGGAATCAAATACACTTTATAGTCTTGACTTATGCCTCATCAAGTGAGATTTTTTTCCATTCCACAATGCCCCTGCTTAATTTCTAATCAGCCTTTCAGCCTTCGCCATGAGTGACAGAGCAAGGAGGAGAACGCCTGCCAGTATCTTGGGAGAATTTATTTAAGGTTCTTCTGAGCTGTGAAAGGGATTTGTCATTGTCAATATCGGCGACGTGGCTGATCAGCACCCTGGTCCGTCTTGTCACCAGGGAGGAACTAGTGTACACGTATGTGACAGAAAAGAGAGAGAGACACAGAAATTACTTCACAGATAAGTTACACTCATTCTAGCTATCCGTGTCTGTGTGTATTCTAGCTGTTGTTTCAATAATTCTTGGGGAAATAAAAATAAGAACAACCATTCAACTTACTCTTTAATTTACTTCATCGAGCACTTGGGAGACGAGCCTGTGAGGGAGAGCATGCTGGCCTGGGGAAAAGGAATGCAGCGCTCATTCCCAAGCTATCCTCTTTTACATGCTGTGAAATTTCGTCAGTTAATTTCAGGAGACCCAAAAGAAACTGTGATAAGTGAGCCTCTCGTGTTAAGAGGTTTGGGATCTGCAAAGCATACAGAATTCCAGGGGCTTATCTGAGCTTATCAGCAGTAGCTGGCGCTCTTTGATCTCCCAATTGAGCCAGGGATCGCTTTGAAACAGGTGTCTGTGTAAGGTTTTCCATTGCATTATGATTCTGGTCAGCTTCATGCCTTCTTTGCGCTTCCAATTTGATCTAAAAATACTCTTAGCTGATGTGTGCTAAAACACTCAGTTGTAGGTGAGGTGGTACTAGCTCCCCTAATTGCAAGATTCAGTTATTTGTAATTTCAAAGGTCGAGAGATACATGTCTCATAAAACAATTCACCAATATATTTGAGCATTTCTGTCACAAGCAGGAGGTTTTCCTTCCAGATCATAGATGACTGCAGAAGGTATTTTCTGTACAAAGGAGATTTCTTTCTCTGAAGCCTGAGGAGCCTCAGCCCCTCTATTATCCCTTTCTTTTTCTTGTTGGAGCAAAAGAGCTGCTGCATGCTAGAGAATTACAGTCAGCCTGTACAGCAAATCCCTCCCAGGCTGTTCCTGTAGCCAAAAGGGTATGGCTATAGCAAACGCAGGGAGTCCATCTTGGCTTCAGTGGAATCAACCACTAGCTGGCTCCAAAATAGTTGAAGTTGAAGTTTATTAAAGGGATGGCATAAGAGGGCAGACAGAATGTAAGATCCTCTTAATTTGATGAGTTGGGGCTCATGTCCTCCTCTCATGCCCTTGGACTCCCAAAATTACGGAGAGAAGGTATCAGTTGCATATTATCCTCTTCATATACTCATCTTTCTGTGTTTAGGTACTGCCTCTTTGGGTCCTGTGTTTGGTATACAGGAGAGCTTAACACGCTGTAATACCTACTGCCTTGTCAGCATGGAGAATATTCAAGGAGTAGGATTTCAGTCGGATATCTAGACTAGAAAATTTAACAAAAATCAGGCTATCGGAAAATCAAACATTTTTGTATTTCTTTTATTGTTAATTTCAATCACGAACCAGCTGTATCCTTTACTATATCATAGGATCTCCAAATGTTCTTGAGTCTTTTAGAAAAATAGCAACAAAAGCTGCCCTCAAGTTCTGGACTTCAATTTCATTGGCATATCCATCATAAGAGGCTATTAAGGAAATTAAGCAGTGATAGAGTGAGAACTAAATTTGTATGAGGCACTAGAAAAATTCTGATATGCAAAACTGTTTGAATAAATGGCTAGTTTTCATCATGACTGAAGCTCCGCAGCTGGTATCTAAAGCCCCAGCATACTTACTAGAGCTGCTCGGGGGTGGGGAAAGAGGGCGGTTTTGTTTTCTTTTTTTTTTTAAAGAAGGAATTTCCAGTTTGTCAGACTTAAAATGTTAATTGGAGGTAATTTGAAGTGATGATGTTCTAATGAAATCTAGTTTTCCATTGTGTTTGCCTATCCAGGACTGCATCAGTCAAGGCGTCCAGGTGTTATGACTCCAAGACAACTTGGAAGGTGGATTTCCCACAGATGCAGTTTCTGCCCCCTTTCAAAAGGGAAATGATGACACTTGGGGGAGGAAATTTCAAACAACCTAACGTTGCACTTAAGAAAGATAATGCCAGTCACTCTATGACTGAGACTTTTATAGAGCACTTTCAACTACGAACAGTTTTAGATCAAATTGAAAGTGCAAAGTGGGGGAAGAAATTTGGATGAAACCCACTTCTAAACTGTTATTCATGATTTGGAAAACAGGCCCACAAGGGAGAGCAGGTACATGGATAAGCTAAGCCTTAGCCATGAAGAACTGTAAAGGAATAATGAAGCTGAAAGTGGAAATGACTAATGCTTCCCTGAATTTTAAATTTTGGGCAACTTTTGTTGAAAATTATACAACTGATAAGCTTCCCTCTCAAGGATACTCCCTTTTTGCTTTTTTGGGGTTTTGATTGTTTAGGTTTGGTTTGTGTGTTGTTTTGGTGTTTGATTTTTCTTGAGGTGGAGAGTGTTGGGGTTTGGGGTTTTTTTGTTTGTTTGGGTTTTGGGTTTGGTTGTTTACTTGTTCGGTTTGTCCTGTTTTGCCAATCTGGTCTTTACAGCTGTGTGAAAAGACAGGTTATAACAAGTGAAAGTAAGTCTTGAAAAACAGTTTTGCTGGAAAAATAACTGGAACTGCTTACATGTATTGCTGGATTCTAAAATTGCCTGTAACCTGGGGGAGGAAAACAGAGAAACTCTTGGTCAGCTAGCCTAAACCATTGCTGTTAGCCACCAGAATTTATTACTGAAGAGAATTCATATTAATTGACTCCCAATACAGGGTCCCTACTGCTATATCTGGCTCCTGCTCAGAAGGGAAAAAAATATCTAGGCAACAAAATATTTTGCACTGCTTGGCTCAAACTTAAAAACAACAACCCAACAACAAGTAGCCTGAAGGCCGAAACTAATTGTGAGAAATCTTATCCCATAAACACTTGTCTTATGAAAGACCAGAGCTATGAAAAATAGGGCTAAGTGCAGCATGTCTTCTGCTATCCATAGCTGTGAAGTCCTGGGGGGTGACTCAATATAAATAGATTTTTCTCTATATAAAGAATCGTAGTGGCTATATGGATCAGCAGAAGAGGGTTTCTCCCTTCCCCGCTGAAGAACAAATGACTTTTTTTCCACAAGCTTCCAGATGCCTTGGATTTCTCCCTTTAAAGCATCATTTACACAGTGTTTTGATTGTCTGCCAGGAAGCTAGTGAGAAGCTATCTTACTGAAAGGAAAATGAACAGCGATTGCAGTTCAATCTGCTGATGTGGACAAGGGCCCTGTCATGCTTGTGGATTTTTCTCCGTCAGCATGGTAAGCACGCTCCACATCTGAGCAGGTGGCAAAGTGAGTCTGTTGTTAACGTCTGCTTGCTATTGTGGTTGTAAAGATATTCCTTTGGTGCGTTTTTGCTGACCAATGTTGTTTTTTCTTGAGCAATTTAGCTTCTGAGCGCCCAACAGGATGAACCCTAAACAGCATAATTCTGCAATGGGGTTTAATCCTGTAAAGCCTAGTAAAGTTTCCGCTCCCTCACATTAGGCGTCAGAAACCAAGTCACTTAAAATAACTTAGATGCAGAAATATTTGCAACTTTTTTATACCTGACTTTATGTTTACCTCATGGTCACATTTTGCTTCATCTTCACTTCATTTTATCTTACAATCACAGAATATTGGATATCGCTGTCTATTGACATCAATAATAGCTTAAGATGTATAAATGGCTCCACAGTGTTTCTGAATGCTTTGGGTAGGATTAATTTTTCCTGAGATTAGGCAATTGGTTTTAACTAGTCCTCCTGCATCCTCTCCAAGTCAAGACATCCTGTCCCACGGTGGGCATCTCAGATGGTTTGCCTTCTGAAGGGCTCCATCACTGGCCTTTGACTACAGATGGAGCAAAGAAACTTGATTAGATTAGGCTAGACTAGATGCCTAAATAGAGAGTGCTGAAGTTAGAAGAGATGAATTCTACCCCTCTAGGATAAAGGCAATTTTCATGAATGGAAAACACGGGTGATTCCACAGATTCAAATCTATGTATTGGATAATACAAGTAATACTGAATGGTAAGGTCTTAATCCGATTTTAATTGAAAGTATAGATTAAGTACATCCAACACCTGAGGGAAATACATATTTATTGCATGCCCTTATTGAGTTCTGGCAAACTTCTGAATCAATGAAAGTGCAGGTTATAAATTGTCTTCTGTGGATGATTTTCTCGTACATGCGTGTGGCTGGATTTGTTAAGGAACGCGGGTCTTTTTGCACTTCTCACAGGAACAGAGCATTTCCCAAGAAAGGGAAAGGTCACCTTCTTCAGATTGCAACTGTAAATAACCAATGTGGAGTTCAGTAATTCATAACTAAGTCATGTCTGACAAAACCGCTAAGTCTGCTCTATTGTGAGTACAAAAATAAGAGCTGTAGTTACTAAGCCATGAATGAAAAACTTCTCCAGAAAGGCCACTTAATATTACGGCAGATGATAACATATTTATGTGTTTTCTCAGAGCTGAAATGACTAACCATTTACAAATATATACACTTCTAATTAAGAAATAAGCTATTTGTGTCAGGAATTGGTGTTGCTGATATTTTTAATCTGCTTGCTTTTGCTTTCCGCATTTAAATGGCCAAGTTTAAGGTGTTGTGCGGGGTTTTTGTGTTTTGTTTTGTTGTTGTTTTTTTTTTTAAATATATATAGCATAGATAACTACAGAAAGTCAAATTCCAGTGCAAATATTATCTCCCAGCTCTTTTTGAGTCATATTACACAGCACAATCATGACGCCACGGTGCAGTGCAGCACTGTGTTAGAAAACCCCAAGCTGCCTTCAGGCAGTCAGCCGTGTCAATATGGCAGAGTGCAATGTCATGAAACAAGGCTGGCGCAGGTCCCCAGAGCCATGTATCCACATTACCTATTCCACAGCCATCTTCTTCCAGCTTGAAGGAGCCCCGCTGGCACCAGCACGGGGATCTCGGCACCACGCTCCATTGCTTGCTGTGGTTATCATTTTGTAGTTCCTGTAAGGCTGGTGAGCTACATGGATCACCCAGAGCTGCACGTGTTCCTGGCCTGGGTGACAAATGCAGCTAAAGGCATAGACTGAATTACGAGTATAATGATTTACTATAAAATTTTAATCCCTGGTGTGCTAGACTCACAGAGTTACATATGTGACCGTGAATAGTGATAAAGCTGGTTGCCGCACGAGCGTGTTACAGCGCTGATTAAATATAGAAACACCATTAAAGTTCTGTCTGTGGTTTCTTTTAGGGTCTGCTTAGAGATTAATTTTATCCTGAAGACATTCACCCCCAAAAATTTGTTTAAAAAGAAATCTGAGCACACAATTTATTTACATGCTTTGCATTCCTAAAAGGAAGTAAAATTCACTGAATGGTGCTTCTGTTGCTAATAACTCAGTCAGCGCTGTCATAGCTGTTTAGAGATACATGGACAGAAACCTAGTGAAAAAATGAAGATGGCAAACTTTCAGTCAAATAGTCAAATGTTTATCTACTGGCCCTTTTTGATTCAAACAAGATCAAAACAGACTAAACAGACTTTTTTTTTTTTAATAAGCTAGGTGATATTTTCAATCTCCAAGTTTCTCTAGGAAACCAAAACCTTAACTTTTGAAACTGTGCAGTGTAAGAAAGGAAATCAAAAGTAGAATCCACTCCTTCATTTTGTAGCACAAAATTCCCGTATCTTCTCTTAGTGCATCAGCACTGCAGCTATAAAGGAAAGCAAACATACAGTACACTTGGCAACGCTCACAAGAAATAATTCCTAGCAAATAAGATCATTCTGTGGTAGGGTCTTGTTTATCTTTTTGAAGCCAGAAGAGGAGTTATACAAACCTTGCCTCCTCCCTGCCCTTTGTCTGACATAGCATCAGCACAGTAGAGAGGAGCCACTCAACAGTCTGGGTTAACTTCAGGCTCAATGCTGAAGCTTATGTATGTTTTTTGCATATGGCTGTAGCGTTTATCAGTAATTTAGACTGGAAAGCCCCCTGTAACATGTGTCTTTTGGTGAAAGTTAATGCCCTATTCTTACCTGTGTCCTATGAAACCATACAGAACAGGCCAGGCTCTTTCTACTTCACAGAAGCACAAAGGTGAGTAAACACAACAAATACTTCATTTATTCATCTCCAGATCCATGGAGAGGGTTTAGCTGAGAGTCAGATTTAATTATCTCTGACAGTGAACCGGTATCCAGACTTTAAGGCATTTACTATTCCTAGTGGAGGGCTGAGGGTCTCACTGAAAGAACTGTTCTGGAAAAGGATATTTTCTACAGTCCCAGGAGCTCCAAGATAATCCCTAGAATTTTGGGCACTTAATTTTTTTTCTACTTTGGAGGCCAACAGACTGAATTCATGTCAGGCAGTGGGGAAGGGAAATACCCAACTGGGAGGTGAAATGAAGGGCACTGTGAGCACAAGAAAGTACAGGAGGATAAAGAAATTGGAGAGAAAGAGAGAGAAAGGGCAGACATCGTTTTCTGCTTCTCCTCTCCTCCCTTTGATCCCAGGAGACCTTCAGTGCTGCCTCACAGGGAACCACTGTAACACCTGACCGGAGAGGCAAAGGAGGACCCTGAGAGATGTTCCATCTAAGCGCAAAGGTGGTGGGCACAAAACTTGAAAGGGGATGATGCCACTTGTACCGAGAACATTGGTAGGGCCAGGGGACCGGACGCTTCGCTGCTTCACTAAACTGTGCCCCGGGGAGAGATGCAGCATTTGCCTCTTATCTTTTCTTCCACCCGTTCCCAGGTGAGCTCTGCTTGCTCTGCTCACAGCAGTTTGCTAAGCCTCTCTGTCACCAGGTCACTTGGTACAGCACTCGCAACATCTACAGGGGAGCTGTGCTGCTGCACGAGTCGGCTTTAACCTGTACAAGTGATGATAACGGGAGGTCTCCTCTTCACTTGAGCGGAAGCAAGGTTAGGTGACTAAGTCATGGACTTCCTAAAGGAAGACTTTGCTGCAGCAGTACAATACCAGGTGACAAGTCTGCATTGCTTTCTCAGGGGCTAACCTCAAGTTCAGCATCATACCTCTTTATGAAAGGTCAGGCTCACCTGACAAACACCAACTAATGAACCCCTCTCAGTTAATTTCTCCATCAAGCCCATTGCTTACTTCTGCTGGAGCCATAACGCATACAGAGCTTGATTTACAGGTGGTGTCATAAGAAAATGTAGTGGCAGAACACCTATTCCTCTTGCAAAGTTGTGTCTATAAAGTATCTTAGTCTATTTTCTGCTCTTGTAAGATATGCTAGCAACAGCAGGGAGGTGACTAACTTGGATGAGGGTAGACAGACGACCTTGGTATGTGGGTTTAGAGCATGATGTTGGAAAGCTGTGGCCTCATTTCAAAAAGGAAGCTGGAAAAGTAGGAAGGGTTCAAAGAGCTACAAGAATACTTGTCCTCCTGACAAGTCATACAGGGGGAGATTAGAGGCTCCAACTTCTTGGTTTATCCAAAATAAGGTAAAAATAATTGATAACAAACTACAGACTACTCTTTTATTCATCAGGAAAAAGGCATTAGTAAGCCTTAAGTTTTTGAAGCTGAGGCTGGATACATTCAGTGAGAAATTAGTTTTTTGGTTGTTTTTACTTTTGAAACAAGAAAATAATTGTGCACAGGCACAGCTTCTCATGGACCAGTTCATAAAAACCGCCTAGCGTCACTGTCTCCATCCGACTAGTCAAGGTGACATAGGTCCATTTCAGCAAGAGAAAGCACAAAATTACCTTGCTCCGCCCTTTATTTTCTGTTTCTTTTTTCTAATAATTTTTTGTTTGGAGAAGTATATTCTCATATTTTTGCAAAGCAAATCCCTATGAGGCTCATTGAAGCCGGAGTGTCTTGATTGTCCTTTTTTTTTTTTTTTTTTTTTCAGTGTATGTTCTGGCTCTCATCAGTGCACGCTGATGCAGTTGCACACCTTCTGAAATATCCTCAGGGGCCTGCTAAAATATTTCACTGTGATGTCATGGTCATAGGGCAGCAACACTCTGCTTTTCTGGGTGGGTTGGTCAGAGTCTGTAGTGCAACCCCTGTGAACTGAACTCAGACTTACTGCTTGAGCTGGTTCTACTGACCCTCTCACTTTGATCTTCTATTTTATACTTACCACAGCTACTGAAGTGAATACAGAACTTCAGCCTGAGAAATGTTTTCAGTGTGGAAATTGAGTTCTTCATTTAGAATATAAAAATGCAGGCTCTTGTATCTGCCTCCAGGAGGGAGGGGAGGGGGGGAAGAAAGGGAGAAAATAAAAAGAAGAAAATAAAAGTATATTTTGCAAATGCAGTACTGTTGAGTAAGTTCATTGGGGTATAAAATGTTGTTAGCTGGAATGCATGGGATTTGAAAGTAGTTGGAAAACAAGCAGTATATGTAGGTATGAGGCCACTGTGGAATATGAGCAGACAGCAATATATCATTTTGAGGAATGAAAAATATTGGAAGTTACTGTCATCTAACATTTGTCTGCCATCATCTTTCCGATATGTGGTGCGCATCGTTTGGTGTTATCAGTGGGCATCTTGTTTCTGCTGTCCCTGTTAGTGCTTTCATACATACCAAAAGTCACTTTATTTTTCATCTTTAGAAATGCAAGGTGACTTTAGGAGTACTTCAAAATTATTTTTAAGAGCAGTAGAGAGCTACCAAGATGCAGAGATTTTATGTTTTCAAATTTTCTAAACTTCATGCTAAGACAGAGCCATGTCTGGATAGTTTTGACTTTTCTTTTTCACAAGCAGCTCTATGCAAACTAACAAGAGTCTGTATGCAGTCAGCTTGGCTGATTCTGGGTTGGATTCTTACTAATTGTCTGTACAGCCACCTTTAATGCATTTAACAATAGCATCAAGGAATAAATGTGAAAGTTATTCTCTTGTGCTCCTTAGTAGAAACCAATGTAATTTCCTCTTATTCTCCACCAAATTTCCTGTTCACAGCCCTGTCGTGAACCTCTCCTCCTTTTTTTTTCTTTTTTTTCTTTTGTGTCACCTGCTTTCTGCTATAACGATGGGTTGACTTTCTCTTGAAATGTCTCATTTCTACAGATTGTCTGTGAATCCTTACTTTTTTCACCGCCAGTTCCATCTGTCATATTACTTTGGCTCCTATAGGGCTTGAAAGCAAGCATACAACCTTGAAAATGAGTCCAGACATTCCAAACACCGAATCCAGTCAGCCAATAAGGCTTAACTTTTTTTGTTAAACAATGATTTGAAATGCTTAAGATATCCACAGAGTTTGTTTCAGTATGCCTTGCTGTTGTTTTCAAATTCTGGTAAGACCAAGGGAAGCAGTCAAGTTGGGTGTCAACTGGATGTACTATTAATAACCATCACCAGTATCTCTCCATAAATGTGGGTGTGTTATTTTATCCATATGGAGTAATAGATACATAACTGTATAATATGCTGCTCATAATGGAGTTTTTTTGTTCTTGCTTGCTGGCTTGAAATTGAATGAAAACTTGCACAGTCTCATGAGTTTCCAGTGCATCTCATTTAAGCTGCAGAGAATAACAGAAATCCTAAATGGTAAGAATTCATGCAAAATATGCAACAGTCAGGGGTAAGTTTACAATAACCAGCTCAGTTCACCAAATGTGTCTAGATCTAGGAACAGATCTGCCAGTAGTTGGGCTGTCCCATGAAAGGCAATGTTCTTAATCCTTAATCAACAATGAATTTATACAAAAATACTAAAATTAGCAAATAAGTGTAAGATGCCTGCCTCTTTGCTTGAGATTATACTATTTCATGCAGGGGAAAGAGCACTTTCCCAACTTCAGAATTTAATAAACTGGTGTAAAACATCCTTGGGATTTGCCAGCTCCTGGGAGGACAGAATTGGGTACCATGTACATGTAAGCAATGGGAGTATTTGTTCCAGAATGATAGTTCATTTAGCTTTGGAGCATTTTATGTATGTGATAATGGCAGGTCTTTGAATTAGTTATCAGGATTAGTTACTGTCTCTATTCAAAGAGGGTTCTATGCAGAAACAGAAGAGACTAATTTGAGAGATATTTATGTTTTGAACATAAAAGCCAATATTGTTGCTTTTTGCCAACCTACTTGCAAAGATGTCTATTTAAACCCCTAAAGTATTTGTTTTTTTAAAAATGTATGCACAGTTGCTGGAGATTTTTATAGAAATAAAGATGCGGATTCTTTCTTGGAGCTCATAGTCAGCAGCTATATTGGAATAGCAAGTGATGACATGTAGCCTTGCAGGCTTTTGCATTTGGGGTTCCTTCTAGAAATCTGTGCCCAAGTACACACTGAACACAGCACGTTAACAAGCTCAACCTTATATGCCAGATATTTAATTAAAACTATAAAAAAGCTAATTACTAGATTAGTAGTTGCCTATGTGTTTATAATCAGAACATATAATTTGACCTTGGTCTCAAACCCGTTCTGTTTGAGATGGAATACGAGATGATCATCTTGGGAGTGTAACAGCCGTGCATTCACTCTGTTCTAGAGGAACGCATTTGCGTGGTATTACTTAGTCGCCTGATTTCTCTTGAGAATTTAGAGATTTCAATGAAAGGGTATAACTTTTGGGTACTAAGCCACATGCGGGAGAGCTAGGTTTTTCCCACAGAAAGCTGCCGTTATCACAAAGATGGTGATCCAGGACCCTACCTATAGGACTAAGGAAAGATGACAGTTCCTTAAGGATTCAATGTGGGGTGAGAGAGGGGGTGGCCGCAGGCTCAGCCCACCTTGGCCTACTGCCCTTGTCTTGGAGAAGTTGTTGCTGCACCCGTGTGAGAGAAAGGCAAGTGCCAGGAGGCACACCTCGCGCCTGCACTCAGCATTACGTGCGTGGGCTGTGCCCATGTCACCTGAGCGGGCAAAGACCCAAATCTGAAATAAAGCCCAGGCAGACCCAAATGGTCCTGCCAAACCTGGGATGCTTTGAGACTACAGCCAAACAGCTCTTAGCATTCAAAGGTGTATTTGTAGAGGGTAACTAAAAACTCAGTCCAATCCCATAACTCACGTACTCATTCTCAGCTGAATTACAAACTGCACTCTGTAGGTAGGTAGGTGTGTTAGGGATACTGACCTCAATCAGCATTTGTAGGATTGCTCCCAAAAGTTGGTCAATCTGCAAGATAACTGATGTTTTGGCTGGTGTTCAAGGTGTGTGTGTGTGGCATGTTTATTTCTATATCCTGAGTTGTATTATTGCGTGAAGCTTATGTTAAGACATTAATATGTGTCAAATTTCAAGTCAAGTGATTTGAACTTCCATTGTATATGTTATTCCACTGATTTCATCCCTCCTCCCCCCAACTTCCCCGATGGGTTTCAAGAGAAAATGAAGGCAAAAAAAAAATGATGCAAAAATCCTCAAGTATACAGAGAAGGAAAACATTCACAACTTATCCAGTCAGTTTCCAGGTCTATTCATACCCTTCACATAAGGTGAGGATCGAGAGCAGCTGACAGGGCTGGAAAAGTAGCTTCAGACAGGCAATAGTTTAGACTGATACAGGCTTTTCTGCAACTTGACGGTCTGGGAGCTAAGGAGGTTTTGAGGGGAAGGAGGACAACCCTACCAGCACTATAGCTTACCATAGACCCTACATCTATGGTATTTTTTTACTTGTGCAGCTCAGAAGGTGAAGTAAATGTGTTTTGTTTTTGGTTTGGTTTTTTTTTTTTGCTGGAGTAAGTCTGTTTTTTCCCTCTACAGAACAGCAAGACTCATTTTATCCATGTCCTTTTCCTGGCTTGGGCTTCTGATCACTCTACCAATCTTTTGAAGACTGTCATAAAACTAAAGTAAGTATCAATCTGAAAAAAATGAAATTATTTGGACAAAGAGATGTGGATTTCCAAAATGTAGAGAAGTAATCAAATAAAAACTGGTAGGCTAACTTTGGAGGAGCTTTCAGTTCTTGCAGTTGGAAGGAATCTTCTCTGCTGAAGCCAGAACCTCCATCACCCATAACCTAGTGTCATGTTCTGCTTTAATAGTTCTGTGGTGTATTTGTAATGACTAGGCATAGCAGTGGTACTGAACTATGTCCAGAATGATGTCCTACCTCCTCTTCGCATCTCTAGCACTCTCCAGTCTTTAAAGTCACAGTGACTCCTGTAACTTATTCAGTGTAATATTTACATATGGATCCAAGGTCTGGTTTGCTACAAAGTCATGTCAACAGCATAGTTGGGAAAATTAAAATCTAAGGGGTGGAGGGTATTCCTGTTCTTGGATGTCAAATACAAATTATCTACAGAGACCTAGTGCTGATATCAATTTATGTTTCTGGAAACTTGTACCTCTGGGCTGGGGTGCTGCTCCTGGGTAAATTTGCACCTTCTCAGTCTTCCAAAACCTTCTTTTTCTCCCCTTCTCTTTTGCTTTCGCTGGTGTTTCAAATTGCTAACATCTTAGAGGTGCTCATCTCAAACTTCACTTATCCTGAAAATTTAATTTCACAAGATAACTCTACTGTAGAGCCAATGGAAGTGGAAGCCAGTAATGTACCTCTATGATCTACAGATATTTGAGTTGCTCAAGAATATTCAACCGTAATTCTTATCTGAGTTAACAGATAAGGTCTAGTTAAAAGAGCTTCAGTGGTAGGGCCTGTGCTGGGGAGGCAGAAGGTCTCAGGGACATATTAGGAAGATAAGTGTTAGATTAACCAGGAAGAGAGAATAAAGTATGGGGAAAATAGCTAGATAGACAATGTAAGATGGGGTATTAGTATGCTAGATCTTGAAGAGATGTTTATACTATTTTCTGGAAAGTGCAAAAGATTATAGGGAAAGGAATGAGAAAGAGACTAATTATTTCGGTAACTCAAAAGTTGTGCTGGGGCTGTCCAGAAATTAAGGAAAAGGAATAATGGCTCAGTGCATCATCTGGGTAGTTACCCTCCTAGTTCATTCTCTTCACTTTGTAGGCAACTGAAGCCAGTTGCCCTAAGCCAAGAGGAAAGCACCTGTTATATTTTATTGTGTTATTATGCATATTTCTACAACTGTTCTCATATTAACTTTGTCCCACTGTGTCCTCCTTGAAAGAATAAGTGCAACTCAGTGCAAGTAAGGGTTGCAAAATAGTCTTCAAAGACTCTTTCATGTTATATTTTTATCTCTGTCCCAACACTGGCTAGCCATTTCTATAAAGCTGTGATTTCTGTCTTTGATAAACAAGGTTCCTTAAAATCCTCAAACAGCTTAATAACGTCTATGACAGAAACTCCTATTTATGGTGCTAATCAAAACCCTTCAGGATCCCTGCAGACCAAATACCTAAGCTACTATCTCTACATCCTTCCTAGCAAGTCTGTTTATTCACAGCCAGGGTCTCCAAGGCATCTTACAGACGTATTCTTTATGAAGTTATTTTCACTTTGTTGTATTTTGTTAGAGCTAGTAAAAAGACATACCAATAAAAAAGCTGCTCTAGCTCACCTCTCACATAAACATACTGATGCCCTAATTCCCACAGTGCCCTGCCAGACTTTTAAATATTCCACTATTTATTTACTGCTGATTAGATGACTTTTTTTTTTTTTTTTTTAATTAAATGATCTCTTCTTACAGTTTTCATTATACCAGTTTTCCTGTTGGTGATGACAGTACAAACGTGCGTGAGAGGGGGTGGAATAATGAGCCTGCTGAATGACAATAAGGTCAGTTTTCTCCTACATAATAATATCATACCAAAGATAAAATATTGGATTTCCTTCTTTGCTAGTGTTTAGAATTAAGGCACATTTTGACCTCACTCAGGGATGCTGGATTTCTTGAAGACATACAGATGTTTTTCAGTGATCATTTCCAAGATACATTTCCAATAGCAACAACAAAATATAACCAGTACCAACAGAGTCCAAAAATCCAAATTGTTCAAGGTCTGGTGAAACTTTCAAAGCCTTTTGATTGCTGAGTTGTCTGCTTAATACGTGGCTAGCAAGTTACTTCTTTTTCTCCTGACAGTCAGATGGTGTAATCAGAACCTACATGACATATTTGTCTGTCTTTAATGCTTTATCACATTGGTCTGCTCTTTCATCTAGAAACTAGTACTTGTCCTTCTATGCAAATGTATCTATCTATTCATTAGTCTGTCAGAATGTCTATAAATATTAGATTGTTTTGAGGAGGCAGTGCCTAATTTGTCAAAGGAAAATATTTTTCTCCTGCTTTCTAGCACATGAACTGTGATGGATGCAATTGTGTTCTGAGATGCATTAAAACCCAGAAGTTATAGCTGTTTAGCTGGTGGGTGCCTTGAAAGTGTGTCACACAAATTACCCAGCTGGAGAGAATTGAAACCACAGTGAAAATCCTGTTGTTATCTTCAAAAACATATGGACAGAAAAAAATTTATTGACTTCATAAGGCAGTTGAGGCCCATCTTTTTAATGACTTTTTTCAGTCACCCGTGCATATGAGCCCAGTCAACGCAGGAAAATACCCTGAATGATATTTCAATCCTTACATTTCATTGAAGATCTATTTTCTTTCTTCCCTTCATTGAAACCTCTGAGACTATCCGGTTACAAAATGTCTCAAAATATCCTCTGGCAGCCAAGTGAAAGTAGTAAAATGATTTTGTTTCTTTTGCCTCTTTTCCAAAGTGGAACCACTCTGAAATCCATCGAGTAGTGTAATAGCAACACGTTATGCATACCCTGAAATAGAAGAGGTGTAAAATGATGTTGGCAACAACAGTTATTATTAAGAGTGCCTGTCCTTTGTCAGATAGCTTTGGAAGAGGAGAGAGGCTTTGCAAGGAATGGTATTCACACCCACAACCACATGTCCGTTTGCGCTCACACATGCACTTTTCAAAACACTACAGCGTGCTCTGACAGTCTGCAAAGGATCTGCCTCAAAAATTTCCTTTGCCTTCAGCAATGGCTGGAAAAGGTGTTTGTGATCAAATTGAAATGTAAAACGGTGATACTATAAATAGTAGCAAGTTCTACTTGCTGAAGAATATCCTTCTCCAATACTATATTGAATTCTTCTTGAAGAGAGTAAAATTAGTGTAGTGAAAACAAAACATTCCTTTTTTATCTTTTTGGTGTTAAAAAATGTTGATAATCGCTCACTGCAATTGTTACTGCCTCAGCTAAGTACTGGTAGAGTCCTGAAAGAAAATCTTATTTTCATCTTACATTAGCACTGGGTATTTTTTAAATATTGATTCTACTCTGATCCGTAATGAATCACACACTTGGATGCACACTTTGTTGACTTCACCGGAAACACCACCTTGTGTAACAATTACCCAAGGTATTCCATCCTTCAGAGGGAAAATACCCAACCTGTCCTGCCTCTCTACATACCTTTCCTCATTTGTAGGTTTCTGGTACTGTACCTCAATCTGGGTATCAGTTTTTCTGTTCATTCTTGCCCCAGTCCCTTCAAGCTCTATTGCTGCAACACGAATATAGGAATAAGGAACCTATTGATGACATCTTTGTGCTGTGTAAAGGAGTTCAATATCTGGATACACTGGAGATCCTAGGTGTGCATTTTCTAAGTTGTTTGGACAACAGCCACCACCAAATTTTCCTCTTGCAGAAGAGTTAAGGAGCAATCATAGCATCCTGTATCCCACTGGTATTTGAAATTTCCATTCCTAAGCGGGGAATTCAGCTGCCTAATCACAGGTGTCTGGCACTAGAAACCTTTGGGAGCTTGTTTGGTGTTGGAAAGGCAGCTTGAGGATTGGTGCCATTACTCTGTGTACTAAAGTAAGATGGTACTAAACACCTGAGTTCTATCAATAATGTCTAGAACTTTTTATGTCTCAGATATGACCTTTAATTACAGACCTGAGATTTTCAGGGCCTGAATGAGAAATATGCGTATTAGTGCTTTTTCAATCCATGGTTCAGTTTTTCTTTCTTTACCTAAGTTGGACTCTTCTGAATTCTCTTCTAGAGTATCAAGGTTTTGCAGTAGCATATATCTATTATGTATCTTTTTATTCCACACTGTTTTCTTATTGTAAGTGTCCAAAATGGGGAAATTAAGAATTCTGAATTCATTGTATTCTTTTCTTCCAAGAAAAAGCAGTATATTATGATGGTTTTATTATTGGAGAATTAGGGCTTTATAAAGCTACTTTGAAGTAGAGAATTGGCTCAATCACTTAAAGGGATTACTAAATACCTGCACACTTCTGTTGTGAAGACTAGCCTTGGGAGGATGGAGATATATGCTCTCTTCCCTGCCAGAGGCTGTGCCAATAACACTAGGCAGCATGAGGTTGCATCTCTGGAGGCAACAGTTTGAATTACTAGTGATCATTCTTCAGAGTTATTTCTAATTTTGTATTGTCAAAATTGCTCTTGCTCCTATTTACATGTACAAGGCCAGATGTGAACTGGCAGAATGAGACAATTCCACATATGACCACCAGATAAATTACCATTTGTGTTATGTGCAGTAACAGAGTGGGTGGTTGGGGACCTGCTTGGTATTTGGCCTACAAGAAGCAGTTTGTGACAAGCTATTAACAAAGGAGAGTAACAGATTGTTTTTTGTTGCGACAACAGGCTAGACAGTTTTACCACTGCCATGTTTACCTTCAGAAAGGAAATAACTGATATCAGATGCCAGAAATGTCTTATTGTGAGTTTTGTTCATATCGTAGAGTCATAGAATGTTTTAGGTTGAAATGGACCTTAAAGATCATCTAGTTCCGACCCCTCTGCTATGGGCAGGGACACCCTCCACTAGACAAGATTGCTCAAAGCCCCATCCATCCTGGCCTTGAACACTTCCAGGGATGGGGCATCCACAGCTTCTCTGGGCAACCTGTTCCAGTGTCTCACCACCCTCACAGTAAAGCATTTCTTCCTAATACCTAATCTAAACCTCCCCTCTTTCAGTTTAAAATTGTTACCCCTCTACCTACCACTATACTCCCTGACAAAGGGTCCCTCCCCATCTTCCTGTAGGCCACCTGTAGGTACTGGAAGGCTGCTATAAGGTCTCCCTGGAGACTTCTCTTCTCCAGGCTGAACAACCCCAACCCTCTCAGCCTGTCTTCATAGGAGAGGTGCTCCAGCCCTCTGATCATCTTCATACTTGCGCTCTATTAGCATCAGGAAGTCTAACACAGCACATACAATTTCTGAATGTTTAACATTACCACAAAAAGAAGACAGAATAACATTGTACTGGAAAGAGATGATCTGGTAAAACCTTATTATGTTTTATATAACTTTCAACTGTTTATACAGCTCTGCCACAGTTCTTCATAAAGTGAGATGCCGTGTTCAACACGATGCCCATGAAAGAAAATTCGCCCTGAAGAGGAGCTCATGCATTTCCAGCTGAAGGTTTCTACTAGGGTTGATAGTTGGAGTTGGTGTTTGCTGAGTCAAGCTGTAGCCTTGGCAGAGCCTGTTCTCGATTCTTAAACTCAGCTTTTCTACTCCAAGAAAAATAAAGAAGCAGCATTATCGTGAATACTTAGTTTGAATAACACTGATTCAGGCCCTCTGAACTGATTGTCCCCTTAAGTTTACTTTGCCATTTCCTCCTTCTTGTCTTTATTTACTGCAGCGTTACTTATTTAAACTGTTTATTGGAAGCCCTAACATGCATCAAACTCCTACTCTATTGCATTGCTATTTTTGTAAAATTCATAATTCTTCTATTTGTGTTATTTATTTATGACTTCTTTAACTCTTTTTTAATCCTTGACTTTGTCCATAAATGGCTCATCTACCTAGCCTGCTAAGTATTTCCCATCCTTCACTCAACTGGATGATTTAACCCTCACTCACAGATTTAAGTGCTCTCTTTCTCTTAATAGGTGTGTTTCCTTCTGGGTCATGGAAATGAGTCCTTATTATCTGGGGAAAAAAAAGACTTGGAATCACAAGTGTGGGTCTGATTTTCATCATGGGCTTCTCACTGGACTGTTAAGACAGACTTGGTTTAACTTAAAGCAAGTCTGAGTATGTCTCCAGGAGATGCAGTCACAACTTTGAAGAATAAACACAAATGATTGCATAGGTCAAAATGCAAAAACTCTAGAAAACAAGTGGTCTGACATTTTGGAAGCCAGTGAATGAGTGGCCCATACATGGTGGCGTGAATATAAGCTTAGGTGGCTGGGGATGCTTCAAGGTAGAAAGTTATCTTTTCCTGAAGCAGGGCAGGGCAAATGCACTCTGAGGAAGTGGTATGAAATATGGTAGCTGCCCTGGTTGTAAAGTCAGATGTCCCCTTTAGGGACATTTTGAGACAATTAGAAACAATATTTCTTGTTGTACTGAACAATAACATTCTTTAGAAGACAAGACATTATTTTATTTCTGAAGATTTCCAGACAAGATCTGTCTTGTCTTCTTTGTAAAAGCTTCTGCTCACAGACTATTCAAACACAATTCTCCCATGGAGAAGCAGAGTTGCTGTTAGATAACCAAGAAGTTACTTCAGCTAAACCCCATCTTTTAACATGCATCTGGAAAGACTAGCACAGACATTTTATTCAAGATTCACATCTTTGCTACAGCTTTGAAGACTGGATCATTAGTGATGTCATTGCAATGAGTAGGTTCACTTTGGTACTGTTTACAGCTGATGGTGACAAAACCACAAAGGCTGATTTCCTGAAACAGGGTTTCATCCTCAGGATATGGTCAGAGTAGGCTGTTCCTTGTGTTTCAGTTAAAGTTCAGAGTCTCAGTTTTAACCCATAATGTATCAAATAATCTACTTGAGAGATTCTGTTTGTCCCATACACCTGAGCCATTTTACCTGAAGACCTGTTTTAAATGAGAAGTGTATGGTAAGGTTTTCCCCGCAAGCATTTTTTTGGGTTGGATACTTGATATTCCTGGGCTAGGCATTCTGTACAGTGTTGAATGTTCATTTTTCTCAATGATAAATGCATTTATATAAAAAATGTAGGCTTTTGTTATTTTGTTGTTACTATTCTAACACTACAGATTGCTCATAATGTGTGAGTGCCTATAGCTATTTGGAAGGGTGGCTACTAACATGTTGACTATAAATCTAAATTAATAGAGATACATGATTTATGTGCATATGATGTTTTAGTAAGCACTCAAGAGGCAGGCTGTTTGTAAGAGAAACATAATTCTTCTATTAACTTTCATAAATACCCTGCTCACTCCTTTGTGAATTCACACAGAGCATGTGCATATGTAACAACACAGCAGCAGTGCATGTAGTGGTGTGATTGTAGGAAATACAATTCTGTTTACTGTCTATAACATCTTTGATTGTACCAAAAAGAGTCAGAAAATTGCCAGGAGTAAGTTCAAGACAGCAGATCTTAATGAATATGACTGTGATCCCTCTATAGAGAAGGATATTTTTTCTTTCTTTCCCTGTGGTTTTCCTTTCTGTCTACAGTACTGAAAATAAATGTTAATTTGCTCTGTATGGAAGGTATCTACTGGCAGCAGAGCCCTTACCAACCTAAGGGCACAAAGAATGAGCTCATATTAAAGGCCTTGGATTCAATATACTTGGGCTCAATCATGGATTTTTCCACTTGGCCATTGTCATGTCCCTTAATTTCCCTGCTGAAATTCCTAATCTGCTTAAATTCCTCATCTGTGAAATTGATTAATAACATTAATGTCTTTAGCTAATCTATGTAGAGAATAGACTATTCAGGATATGGGCAAGGTCTCTATGTGAATACACAGAACCTAGAATAGTGGGGGGCTAGACCCTGGTGTGGAGGAACCACTTTATTACAAGTAGTATGCAATGAGAAGGACCTAGTCCAAAATCCTGCTGTGACTTAGATTTCTGTCAGTAAACAAGAGGAATGAGGTCTCCTGGTCTCGAACACAAGCCAGAAAGCCTGCTGAGCTAGTTAGCAGTGCCCCATTACCTAAAGTGTTTATTGGACTCATTAAGCACCAAAAGCTGTGGATGAAAAACAGGGGTATGTTTTAATCTCCTCCTTCCTGCTGCCATGTTTCTCTTTTTCTTCACATTGACATTTACGCTTTAATTAAATGTTCAGTTCCTCCTTGTGATTTCTGTGTACACAGTTTCAACACCATGAAGCAATGTTTCTTTGTGGAAAAAGGTATGTTTAGACTGTTGATATAACCTCTAGTCTCTTAGAGATTGCTTCCTGAGAGTATCCTCCTAAATATTCTGCTTTAAATGTAATTGTCTGACTTTCTCCTGAGTAAAAACATGTTGCCTGGGACTGGTTAAAGAAGCCCACTGTGCAGAATTGATTTGCATGTTTCATAGGATACTGATGACTCCCATGTTTCTGTGGCAAGATTTTTGCCTTTTGATGGTCTTTCAGACTGAAAGCCCAAGCAGCAGCAGTAAGCTGATCTACATGAGAACATTAGCTGTCAACTCAAAAAGAAAAATAATGCTGAGGTCTCATGATTGCACAGAAAAAAATTAGATGCATGAAGCAAGTGCAAAAACTGAAGCACTCAGAGAGCAACTAAATATTTGCAATATTATTTTTAGGTATTGTAACCAGTGTTGTGTATTTTGGGGCTGATGGTAACGCCTGTCTTTTATGTAGCATGCCTAATTAATTGATTTTAAAAACTAACCTCTAGTGGGATTGATATCTAGCAGTGGGAATATTATTTGAATACAAAGCTTCTGAAGACAGATGGGCCAAGCTATTTGTTGAATATGACTGACTTCAACCCAATTCAAATTGTCCATTTATTCCTGTAGAGCATTTTGAAGAGGGCTGCACTTTGTAGTCTGACTAAATGAGAAAGACAGGATACTCTAGAAGCTGGCGGGAGGTTTCAGCTCAACTGTCCTTCGTTCTTCCTCTTTTTGCTCAGTATTTAACATCGTTCCTTATCATTTGCTATTTTTTGGCATTCTTCTATTCTACTACATGTAATAACTTGAAGGCTGAAAAAAATTGTATGTGGCTTCCTGAGTATCTTGCACTGTGGAAAAAAGCTTGGAAATAAGATGCACACAGACTGTCAGATTGAACATTTCACAGAAATTATTTGCTCAGGTTTCTCATCATGTATTATTAAAGTGAAGTTACTGGGAAGTACGTGTTCTTATGGAAAGAGAAAACAAAAGCTTCTGGAACGTTTTTTTTTTTCCTGGAATAGAGACAAAAAGGTGGGGTGACCTTCTCGCAGAGGCCCGTGGAGTGATGTCAGGAGTGTTTTCCTTAAGGTGCAGTGAAAATTAATATTTTCTTTCTCTTCAGACATACTTCGTAAGACTTTTTCATAGCTTTGTACTTTTCAAGGCTCATTGAGTAAAAACTCTGAGGCAGTAAAGTGTTATAACCATCTCAGTACATGTCCTTCCATCCACTCTTATTTAAGATCTACAATTATTTCTTGTAGTATTTTCTCTTTTTTTTATTTTTTATTTTTTCTGCAGTTAATTTTTATCTCTGTCCTCTTTCCTGTACTAGTTGCCTAGGAAGGTCTTATTTTTAGATTTTTTGATGCAAGCCTTCTCCCCTACTAAATTTTCAAAAACATTTCATTAAACACAAGGTAATATTTTTAATCCTACATTTTTCATGGGGAAAAGTCACAGCCCACCTTCTTGTGGATAAAGACTACGTTTTACTTTGCAAACATCTAAGAGGTCTGAGTCCTATTCCTCTAGTTCTGGGACAAAAAATTTCATATATGTGGTATTAAGAAACTAAGTACTTACACAGATAATTTACACAGACAACAGAAGATGTGTGTTAGATATCAGAAATGAGCAACAAAAATCCACAAGATTTTTTTTTTCTGTATCCTAGGACATCTTATCTTTTTCTAATTTTTAAGCCATTGGCAGGAGTCACTGAGATTGCATGCATCCTTTGACTCATGGCTCTTCTTCTGGAAACTTCTGAAGAGCTTGAATGTCAGCAGTTTGTCACCCCTGGTGGAAACAAATTGATCCTCAATAAGTGAAGAATGGTTTTGGAAATACTGTTTTAAATTTCCTAAGATAAATCTGTGCTCCTGAACATTGCATTGAGCATGAGAAATGTTGATGCTATATTTCATTCTTAGAACTTGTTTTTTGCTTTTGTTTTGTTTGGTTTTGTTTTCTGGCTCAGAATTAATTAATACGGCTTTCTTGAGCTTTTTAGGCTTTCCATATCCCCTCAGATGCCTTTTAGCCTCAAAAAAAAGCACTTAGGTCTGGGATTTCCTTCCTGTTCATGGCAGAAGTGAGGAGGGCTATGCATAGAGAAGCCCTGTGCAAAATGATGTCAGAGTTAATCTTCCTGCTCTCCTGTAAAATAACAGTAGGGGTATTTCAGCCTCTACAGTACCAGTATCTTGCACTTCTAATTTGTAGCCAAAGGGCTCACGAGCACAGACTGTGCTCCCTCTGTCCCACAGACCATGTCCTCAGCCTCCCCTGTTTTCTGTGACTGCTTCCATAGAACAGGTAGAGGAAATTGAAGTTCCAGGTAGGGGAGCATGATGAATATGTACAGTTCCTACATGAATGTATCTCCTCCAGGTCCATAGTTCAAATGCTGGGATCACACTGAGTCTGAGAGTCTGGTTATAAGACAAGGCTGGTGTGAGCTGGTATTTGTTGGCACGTTCTCCCTCCGTTTCAGTTGTGTTGCACTGTCAGTAGTAGCATATCTCCTCCTGCCTCAGTGTAAGTGACTGATGTGCATCCGGGATGGGAATGAAAAATATCCCTCTCCTTTCCCCCATCTGTCCCAGGGCAGTGAAGATCGCTATAAAAAAAATTTCTGACCTACAGTAGCGTGGGCCAGCAGCCACTTGGCAGCTACTGTGAAGTCTGTCAAGTTCCACCAAGAGCAGAAATCCTGCAACAGTTGTGTGTGGTTAGAGTACCGCGTTCAGCTCTGGGACTCCCAACATAAGAAGGACATGGACCTTTTGAAGTGAGTCTAGAGGAGGGCCATGAAGGTGATCAGAAGACTGGAGCACCTCTCCTGTGAACACAGGCTGAGACAGTTGGGGTTGTTCAGCCTGGAGAAGAGAAGGCTCTGGGGAGACCTTATAGCAGCCTTCCAGTACCTAAAGGGGGCCTATAGGAAAGGTGGGGGAAGGACTTTTTATCAGGGAGTGTAGTGATAGGACAAGGGCTAATGGTTTTAAACTGAAAGAGGGGAGATTTAGGTTAGATCTTAGGAAAAAATGCTTTATTGTGAGGGTGGTGAGACACTGGAACAGGTTGCCCAGAGAAGCTGTGAGGCGTTCAAGACCAGGCTGGATGAGCAGTCTGGTGTACTGGAAGGTGTCCCTGCCCATGGCAGGGGGGTTGGACCAATGCCCTAATTCATGGAAGGACTGTCTCCCTGTCTGTAATCCACACCTGCAGGGCAGAAGTGGTGAGAGAGGAGGGAGCTTAGGAAAGAGGGCCCAGAGCATGAGAGACTGTGGGACAGGTTTTTTTCCTGTGTAGGAGGAACAATTCGTCATGTCCTGTTTTGAATTGCAAGACTGAGTCCTGCCTGGCCCTTTGAGTCCCTGTATAACAAATGCTGATGCACAGAAGTGGCACCTGTATTTCTACCCTAGATACACAGCTGCTCCTCAGGGTGTACTGTAGTGGCATGGGGAGAAAGAAGATACGTGTTTACTACTTTAGGTGCTTAGAAGTGTAAGATTGTATTAAAATATGAACATTACTCAGAAAATTTGAGAAGGCATAGTTTTTCAGTCTGCCTGGTGATAGATGATCAAAATCTATCAAATGTCAGATCTCATTGCCTGATCAGAATCACGATGACCAGAATTCCACACAATGTTTGCCTTTAACTTACTAAAGAGAAAAGGCCAGATCATGCTTTCTTGGAATAGATATGGAGTTCCCAGTGGAGTCATAGAAGAGGTACGTGTAGATGAAGAAACAATTCTTTCACTGTATGGTGAAATCCTACCCAAACCCATGCCCTCAGATCATTCCTCACACCTAATTAGAGGCTCACTATCTCTCTGTATGAGGTATACTAGAACTTTTCCCATTATTCCTTGCTAAATGGCAATTTTCAGAGTGGCCATGAATCGGCCACTTCGATAGATGTCAAGAGCTTTAGTGGAAGCCTGGACTGCTGAAGGGGAGAAAGATCAAAGGAAAGAAACACCAAAGTGAAAAATGAGATGTTAAAGGAAATTGAAGAGTAGGGGAAAAGAAGGATGCAAAGGAGAAGCTGCATCTTCCTTGTGAAATTTTTTTTCAATCAGATTTTCACCATACTTTGGAACAGCCTCTAAGCAGTACACAGTCAAATCCTGAGTCAGATTCTGTCAAATTAATGATGCATTAGTAAGTCAGCCTTTCACCCTGTCTGTGAAGTGCAATCATGCAGCTACGCTGCAGTCAAGCACTAAAGGGACCAAAAAAACAAAACCAAAACAAAAAACCCAACCCACCAGGAAAAAAAAAAAAAACTAATCTGATTTCTCTGATTACCATCTCTCCCCAGCTAATACCTTTTAATAGTCAGTGACACAGTTTGGCGCGATGCACATGTAGCATCATCTTCTTTATTGGGAAAATCTGTCTCATGGCAAATTTTTGCCACTGGGATAGCCTAAGGACCCTCTTTAATTTCAAATCTTGCCAAAAAGAAGCAAGTGTCTGAGCGGATGAGAAAGGTGACTCAGTTTGTGTATGTTATAGAGGACTAGTTCAGTACTGGAAACCTTGGTTGTGCTGGTTTTGGCTAGGATAGACTTAATTTTCTTCATAGTGACTAGTATGGGACTATGTTTTGGATTTGTGCTGAAAACAGTGTTGATAATGCAGAGATGTTTTTGTTATTGCTGAGCAGTGCTTACACAGAGTCAAGGCCTTTTCTGCTCTTCACACCGCCCCACCAGCGAGTAGGCTGGGGGTGCACAAGAAGTTGGGAGGGGACACAGCCGGGGCAGCTGACCTCAACTGACCATAGGGATATTGCATGTCATATGATGTCATGCTCAGTATAACAAGCTGGGGAAGAAGAAGGAAGGGGGGGACATTTGGAGTTATGGCATTTGTCTTCCCAAGTAATCATTATGCATGATGGAGCCCTGCTTTCCTGGAGATGGCTGAACACCTGCCTGGCGATGGGAAGTGGTGTATGAATTCCTTGTTTTGCTTTGCTTGTGTGCATGGCTTTTTGCTTTACCTATTAAACTGTCTTTATCGCAACCTGTGAGTATTCTCACTTTTACTCTTCTGATTCTCACCCCCAACCCAGCTGGGGGCAGTGGGAGTGGAGGGCAGTGAGTGAGCAGCTCTGTGGTGCTTAGTTGCCAGCTGGGGTTAAACCACGACACATGTGTGGATAGGAAGGAAGAGTAGGAAGATTCAGGCTTTAAGCCAGAGCCAGGTCCAGCAACCACGCTCCTATCTGTGGAGACACAAGAAGAAGTAGTAATATTTTAAACAGCAGGTAAGGCAACTGCTTGGGTCCTTAGCAGATATTCAGTCACTGCAAATTTAAAGAGGTCATCCTCAGGAAAAAAAAACAAAATTATCCCTAAACAGATGCTTTTAGGAAGGATTTAACTCTTTTAATTTAAAACAGTGAAGGCTGATCGGAAATAACACTATCTGAGACAGAAGGAGCAGCAACCTCTTGGATCCAGTTACTAAAGTGATAACCTTGTCTGCTAACTGGGAAACAACCATAGACAGAGATGCTTACGTGCTTTTTGTTTCATAGCAGCCTCCTCTGAGAAAGAAGGAAGACAGATGCCTCCCTGTAAAATGTTTGCCATAGAGCTGAAGCATGAAATGGCAGCTTCTGATCCACAGCATCCTGCCTGTTCAGAAAACCTTCTGCCTAGAAAACAAGAAGCTCCTGTACAGGTTCATCATCAGTGTTTTATAGATGCTACACTGACCTTATCACACACTGCTGACATTCTGCGTTTGTTATGCCAACGTTTTTACAACTTTTGAGAAGTCATAAAAGACAGATCTGCAAGAGAACTCTAACCATTTGTGTATGCAGTTAATTAGAACATTCAAATTTATTTAAATTCTTGTCATTCTGTGTTTTTACCATTTTCAAAGGTTACATCATTCTTACAGATATGCTGGTCACTGAAGGCTTTTGAAGTCTCCAAAAGAGAAGTTGACTTATAGGCAATAGTACAGAGAAAACAGGAAACAATAATCTGTTGAATATTAAACCCATTCATAATAATTAGGAAGCACTTTTAGATATTTCACAGTATAATTCTGAGAATAGCTTTGACTGCAAATGTAATAAGTTCTTCAAAACCACAATGAAAGCAATATAAGGGGCAATTTGTCACCTTGAATATCTAGCAGAATCCTGCGGGTTTTAACATTGACTGCAATACACTTTTCTGGCTTTGAGCTTTTCCAGAAATGCTTCAGTTTAGCCACAGGTGCATATATTTTCTATACTGTTGTTTAGCTTCACTTAACAAGAACACAGCTGACTTGTGAAATAAGAGAGACTAAAGCTTTTACTTTTTAAGAATAAAGTGTTCAGCAGAATGGTTTCCGATCAGTACTAGGAACTTTCTCTTGAGCCAGTCCAGCTTCTAAGACCCCAGAGTCTGGTATGCGAGCTGGAGGGGAGGAGACACATCAGGGATTTCCTTGTCTCCGCTGACTAACAGAGATCCTTCTCGTGAGAGATCGATTTATCCTTGACTATTAAAAATACTTCAGAAGAACTTTGGGTAAGGAGGGCCTTTGGAGTGCCTCAGAATGAATGAAGTCACACTCAGTGTTCAGGATGCATTATGTATTAATCCTCGTTTTTTTGTATCTTCTTAATTTGCTGCTTTCAAACCCTTACAAGTTTTTCACATGCATAGATTACAATCAAGCATGGTTAAAGAGGTGATGATGTCACTCTCAGATAGGAATAGATATATGCTTTTTTGGGGGTAGGTATAATTTTTGAGGTGAGCGTTTTTACTGTTGTCTTATTTCAGTGATTTCAAATGTGAAATATTTTTAATGAACAAAGAAAGCCATTCCCTTTCTAAGTCCTGAGGGTTTCAGAAATGATGAGCTTACCTTCATCGCTTCCTGCTATTATGCTCTTTGTAGTTGTTCCAATGTTACAAGTTTTAAAAAATAGGTTTTAAAAATATCAGAACTTGCTTTATGATAGGAAGAAGTATTTTGGAAGAGTGGGAGCTGATGAGGGAGGAAAGCATTGACTGTTCTGTGAGGAATAAAGAAAGAATCGGCTCTAAGGAAAATCAAGATTAAAAGAGATGTTTGGCATCAGACATTACAGTCTGAGGATTAGATCTGTTTTATTTGCTATTACCAGGAAGAGTCTGAGTTTACAAGAGTGGCTAATGGAAGACCATTTTTCAAAAACAATTTCAGCAGTAATTTAGTACTCTGCTAGAGGGGTGTTAACTGGAAATTAGTTACCTGGTTTGATTGTAGCTCATCTCTCCTAACTAATCTCTTCGTACTTCTACTATCTTAACTCTAAACCTGATTTGTCAGGGAAAGCCATAGGGCATCTGCAGATGGGGAGGTTTTTACAGACATAACATCAGTGCGAAAGAAATGGCACTGCAGAGCAAAGTGCTTCTTTTATTCTTATTTCTAATATAGAGTTGTTTAAATAAAACTAATGGCTATTACCAATATCAGGTTATCCTAATCCATACAATGACATAAATATACGTTAGGAGCTTCCAGTCAGCCTTGCAGTCTGGTTTATGGCTTTCTCCACAGGAAAACCCAGTTCAGTTTTTGCTCCTAATTTCTCTTCTCAAAAATTTTCCAACCACCTTATTGCCTGTCACATGTAAAGCCATGTTGGGGTATAAGTTTTACTTTGGATTTGTTAAACATGTTTCTATTGATTTAAACTATTTCTAGTGTTACTTTATACTATATACTATTATACCTTATGCTATTTAATGTACTAAGGACTGCTGCCTTGAGTTATGGTCAACTTCAGTGACTGGCTTAGATTAGCCATCTGAATTTTACCTGACTAAAGATAGACAAGGTTGATCCTGTGTGGTTTCTGCCATTACAGCTCTTGCTGTGTCCCTGTGTGCTCCATGCCCTCTCACCATGCACTACAGTGTGTTCATGACATAGCAGGGCAGGGAAGAGGCTGTAATATCAGTAATGTGTTGATAGAAGTTTCACACAATCATTTAGGGTGTTCCCTTCTCAAAGACCAGGGTTGAGTATGTTGATTGGTGGTGGTTGTGCTTGGCATCATAGGTGGGGGACACAGAGAGCAACGAGGGAACCACAGAAGCTCTTGTGGGCTATATCCTGGGAGGACATGCAGGCAGCTACAACAGTTTTTTCTGCTTGCAAGTCATTGGCTTTTATCATTGTGACTTGGATGGTATTGCACGCTTGGTAAAATTTGCCTTATCTGATCTCTTATTGGGCCACTGAGTCATAGTCCTGACATTTTATATTCCTGTGCCCATAAGTTTTCCTTGGCCTGAATAGGGTATATTTTTTAAGTCCTTTTCTGTGTATTTCAGAGTGAGATAGCAGAGATCCTTTTCTTTCATTGTTACTAGTTTCCTCACACTCTTGAGTCTTCTTTGGAGCTGGGTCAGGATCCTGGTCCCCACAGTGGAGACACTTCCTGCACATAATTTCTTCCCCAAATCATTAGTTTCTCCTCCTTTCTGTTGAGAACATCTTTCCTTGCCTGCCCCAGAGTTAAAAAGGAAAGCTTTATACCTCTGTGTTCCCCAAGCATCTTTTCAGTTGTGTTACTAAATTCTCATCAAGTTAGTCTTTTCAGGTGATCAGCATCCCCACCGTTTAGCACGCTGCTCAGTTATCACTAGCTTTGATGTTCCCATTGAGAACCTGATTTGCCATCAGGTAACTATTCTGTCTAAGAAAGAGATGATCTCTGGAGTTCTCCATTTTAACTAGTCTTGTGCTATGCAAAAACATTTTTCGCATCCTCTCCAATGGAGCTCAAGTTCTTCAGAAGAGCAAAGCACAGGGGAAAGATAACCACCTCCACATTCAAACTGAAGAGTGCAATTTTATGCAAACACCCTGAAAGACCATGCTGGGTCAGATTCATAAGCTCAAGCAAATTCTCCAAGATGTTACAAATTTTTTTTTTTTTTTTTGAAAGAGAGAGCATTTTAGTATTCTGAACTTGGCTTTCTTTTGTCTTTGACTGCGTAATAAGTCAGAAGTCATGATTTGGAAGCAATAAAGAAAAAGAGAATAATTGTGTAGTACTATATATTCACACTCACTTTCTTATTTCTCTTATGGCTTGCTACTGGTACATTTTATTCTAGAAATTCGAATTATTCCTTCTAGATTTCCTCTAATAATGGGTTAGTTGCAATGTATGCTATGTGTCCTTGTTTTAGACTTTCCTTAGCTGTACTTTCAGCAAAACACACAGTTCAAATTGCGGAGAAATGGCCTGAAATAATGCAATGTCATTAGAGGCCTCTTGCCTGTGTTCATTATTGCTGATATTTTTCAGCTTTCTCACATTGTGCTGTAGTGGTAAATGCTCCTTTTGTGCCTCTGACCTTTTATACATTCATTAAATTTAATGAGTTTAAAGTGTAAAAGAAAAAGAATCTTGCCAAGCACAATCATCAGGACTGTTATTTAATAGGGAAAAAAGGAACAGATTCACACACATTAGCAGGTCTATACAAAACTACTTTGCACTCTTCCTCCTTGCTGTGATATTCTGTTGATACAGAATGCTCAGTCTGATAAAAGCATAAGGAAAAATAACATCAGACACTTGAATACCGTTCTACCTATGTAATGTGAGAGAATTTGCTTTTTTTCATAGTCTAGCAAGGCACTGCTTATGTTCACTAGTGTCCACAGAGTCTATTACTAAATGGAAAAAAAACCTGTGCTGTTAGAAGAGTCAAACCTCATTTTTCATTTGTCACTTTTTATTCTATAAGGAGATTTTAGCCTCTCCTACCTTAGTTGTGATTACCAGCAGTTCTTGCAAAACATACCAATGAAATACACTATAAAAAAGTTACTTGCTTGTCCTCTTCAGAAAATTCTTCCCATTGCATCAGGTTATCATGGCGCACCAGCTTTCTTGGGAGTGGGGCCTGCTTCCTGTACTGTGTTACGGTGAGAGAAACTGCTTCTGTGGTGTCACTGCAGAGAAAGTCTTCTCTCCATGGAGGGACTCTGCAATCTGCCATCTTCCACTTTATCATACTGAAGAGTGCAAAAGCCCTTCTACAGGTATGCAGGTGTTTTGTTGGTGCAGAGAAGAGCAGTTCTTGCCTGGCGTTTTCAGCAATTATCTACCTTTTTTCTGCTGGACTTGGGAAGAGCTGAATAAATCCAGACGGCAGAGCCTATAGCCTCTGTTATTATTTTAGCAGTCAAAATGTTTTTTTTTTTCATGTGCAGAAATGGCAAGAAGAAGCCAATGAGATGTGGCACAATATCGGTAATAACGTCAACATTGCCTGCATTTTTCCTGGACCATTCACCCTTAATGTTACATTCCTTGTGCCCATGGGCTCTTTGCCCCAGCTTCTCCCAAAACCTTCATGCTTGATCTTCTATCCTCTCCCTGAACAAGCTGTCCCTGATACAATCATGTTAATGCATACAAGTAAAAAGAGAAAAATAGCATGGAGTCAAATGATATTTGCCACTGCTAGATTATTTGTTCTGCATATAAGGACTATTTTTATCAGCTTCTCTTTGCCTTGACTGTAAACCGTTTTGGGACAGGGACTGGCTTGCAGAAAGAAGGATCATGCTCAGCTAATTGCAAGGGTGCTCCAGCAGTTGAGATAAGGATGAATTATAATCAGCAGGTCTGACTAAGAGGGAGTGACTCTACTGCTTATTTCCTCAAGACTTATGTGTCATCCTGAAAACAACAGATAGAGATTTAACCACAGACAATGCATGATAATGAACTCTCTTTTACTTATTAAAGAGGGAAGACCAGCCTTATTTAAATATTAATTTTGTGTAGACTTTCAGATCACAAAAAGAGATAAGACACAGTATTTTTAAGCAATGGATAAATTAGGTTTATAAAAGTATTTAAAGAGATAAATACTAAAATGTTGGCATCCTTTTGAAGCTTTAATAAGAAAGTGAAACAACAAAAGGAGGAGTTATCTCAGAGTAATGCTTTGTGTGATTTATTTAGTATGGGAGAAATTTGAAGCAGAGCAGAGACTTATGCAAAGCCACTACAATAGGTCTGACCAGAGGATAAAGATAACAGTATTGGCCTTCTCCTAGACTTCTGCAGATGACATCTCTGGCCATTTGAACCGTAAGATGTCTGAATGACATCTTCCTGTTGCAAAGAAGTTGCATAAATGGATGGAGACATTTTTTCATTTAACATCTTACAAGGCCACTGCCTAGATAAATCTGCATACCAGGTACCTCAGCTTTAGGGTCTTCCCAGAGAAAAGCGTGTTTGGTTTCTTTTCCATCCTACCATTCCTCAATCTGACACTGTAGTATGAGACAACACTTTCAAATTCGGGGTGACTTTTACTGGCTTTCATGCTTACAACTTTATTTTCTCTCTCTAATTCTTATATTCTAAACCTATGATTTCTTTTTCTGTTTTCGAACTTGTATTTGGGCAAAAGTCACTCTGACTTACTCTTATTGGAGATTTATGAAAAAGGTTTTTATATGTATTCAGCAAGGGCTTTGTGAATTGTCTCAATAAAGCTCAGAGAGCTTTACAGTAGCGATTGTCTATTCCGTAGTGCTGCTCTGAACATAAACGATGGCATTATACTGGAATTAGCCAGCCTGCCAGATGACTTCAGACTTGTTTTGAATACATTGATTGACGTGTCATTTTGCCCTTAAAATAATAATGGGATGCTGGAAAGAGTCTTCAACTTTAAACATCAAAGAATTGCTCAATTCACCTCATTAGTCTTCAACCTTTCAAACACAATTGCAGAATACATTAAAGATTATTTTGGTACTAGATGATCATCTAGCTGAAAATATTATTTTCATGGCAATTCAGTATATTAATTATTTGCTATTGCCTTTACCTATGTTATTAGTAAATTCAAAGCTGATAAAAACACTGTATTACATGGTAAATTAATCAGAGCAACTAGATTTCATATCAACTCATAACCTCTTTCAGTTGCCCTCAGTCTGAGAACAGATAGCATGAAAAGTCTGTTGATTTTTTTTTCTTTATTCATCAGATTTTACTCAGTGAAGTCGCAGACAGGAGGAATTATGATAATCTGCCCTGATTTGGGTTGGGAGGCACCCACTTTACTTTCCAGGACCTAATGAATTCTCCCAGCTCCGATTTGTCCTTTCTCTTCTCCTACGAATGGTATTAAAACATGACATTCCCCCTCTTCTCTTGGAGATGCCCCATGGTATTGTGTCCTCATGTCGCGTGCCATAACTTGCTATCTACATAATGAATTTTTAAGGAGTCCCAATGCTTTTGTTATCTATATATATATATGAAAATGCTTTTGGCCCTTGCATAACTGTTTTACCTTCTTGTGCCTTTCCCTCTTTTCTCCTCTCCCTAGATCCATGTGCTTAATGTCAGCTTCTTTTCACTTAACTACCTTGTATCAAGAATATCTTGTGTTAGCATCACTACCGTCCGTTGTATTAGTTTAAAAAGATGAAAATCTTGGAACTACAAAACAGAATCATATGCCTTTACCATGGATCTCCTCTGCATCTACTTCTGTTCTCCTTGGTATGATTTTGAGTTTTAAGTAATTAGTAATTTCAAATCCCTCAATTTTGTCAGTTCTATCTTTTCCACATGTGTAAGAAACCTGTTTCTTTTTATAATATAAGCAACCAGAAATACAGACAGTGGTTGAGATTAATTTTCATACCACTGTGTTGGAATAATTTCCTTTGGGTTATGGTAATCAAAATGTACTCACAAGTTGCACTGGTATAAAATCTGAATTTTTTGCTGACATTCATGTTGCTCCCTAATGGCAATAGAGTTACTCCTGGCTTATGCTAGACTAAAAGGAAGCAGCACTTATCATAATGTCTCTTTAAAAAAATAAATAAAAATCTTAACTTTCAGCTTTCTTATTTCGTATTCTCTCCCTATTTCATTATTTTGTTACATTTAATTGCCTGACTCACTTATCTACACAATTTTATTAGTCTGACCAGGGCGTTTTGAGTTTTCCTTTTCCCCACTTCTATTTACTATTCCTCCTTTTTACTTGCATCACTCCTGGCCTCCCATTATTTTAAAGTCATTAAAATTTTCATTTCCTTTCTTCACCTCAGCCAGAAGTAGTGAGCAATACTTAATCCCAACGCGCTCTAGCAGTCAAATCAGGCTCTGTGGCACTGAGTCCAGTCACATTTATCCACACCATGAGATTTTAGAACTAGTTTTTATCCTGCTAGGCCCAAGCTTCCTTAGGTCTGATGATCTCCCTCACAATGAAGTGCGCCAATGGCCAGAGTAACAATGGATGACCAAGGATGTGGCTCTCATTAATTTTGTGGTGATGCTCTGGAAGTAATTCTCAAATTTCCAGAGACTCACATTGCTCTTCTTCCCCTGTCTCTGAATATTGATTAAGCAGGAGAAAAGCCACTAAAAGGGATGACCAGCATTGCCAGCTCCATCATCACTAATACAGCACACTGGGCAGGTGGCAGTCCTAAATGCAAGTTTTATTAGAAAATTCTCAGTTCTGTCTGCCAGGTATCATTGTGCCCAAGAGGCAGTCCTTTCCCACAACCTATTGCTGTATAGCCAGGAAACTGCCTCTGTGGTACACTAAATGGTTAGGAAATGCCCACTGCACTTGAGTTATACAATAACCTTATGGCAGGCACTTGTGCTTCATTTTTCTGTACCGTAGGGACAAGATTATAAATATGCAGCTCAGGTTTTATTTAATCTTTTCAGAGAATGGCGTACGTTTCATTTAGAAAACCCTGAACGACACAAAATGTTTTCCTTAGTAAGGTGATCGCTAGTGACAGACTGGCAGGAGCAGGGCTGTATTCTGTGGCGTAGTACTGCTCTGAGAATATGAATGGGATGATACAGGTTTTTACCAGCTGAAGGTTGGTCCCACCACTTGCTTCTGCTGCATGGCAAGAGTACAGGCAAAGTGTGAAGTTCTGTGGCGGTCAGGGCATAAGTTGAGGTGCTTCAGAAGCACAACTCCTCCACTGTCAAGCACTGCTGCAATGGCTTAGCATATCTCCAGCTGGGTCCTCCAGAGTTAATCTGGTGATCCATTGCAAGTGGGCCTCTCTGCAGGCAAACCTGGGCTTGGAGGAAGGGAGAGGCTTGCTCCTTGTGTCAAGCCTGGCTTGAGCTGGCTCAGCTTTCCCAGGGTACTCCGGCCAGCTTGGCAGGAGGTTACACTCTCCTATCCCATGAGCTAGTGTGTAGATTTCCCCACAGCTGCGGGTTACTCTCTCATTTCTTGAAAATACCTTCATACACTAAGTGTTCTGTGTTAAGCTGTGTTACTTCAGCTGTCACAATCCCAAATCAGGCATAAGAACAGAATGGTGCAGGGGCTGAGGCCAAAATACTACAAAATCCAGAGTGTATTTTCCCCTCCCTCTCCTGAAGTGTGCATCAATCTAAATTTACTCAAAAGTTGACAAATTTGTCCTAGATCAAAAGTTATGAAATGGAACTGTATGTTTTCAAATGTGTACAATAACATTGATTTGCAGCTCCTCATACAAAATAATTTTTATTTGACTTGCCGTAATCTGGATCTGACATAGGCAAAAGTATGAATATCCTATTGGGTCTGTTCTCTCTTCTTAGGGTTATATCTGCAATCAAATAAGGAAGCAAGTAACCACAGCAAGAGCAACAACAAATGGTTCAGACTTCTCCAAATTTGTTGCCTAACTGTGAATGTAGAATTACATTTCAACATGATTTCAGCAGTTTTCTGAATAGCATTCACTCGTAACCTCCATAATTAGGGTTTGTTCACTGACGGCAGTATTTTCTGCTTGGTGTAGGCTCCCAGGTTAAGAAAATCCCATCTTTAAGAGTTTTCAGGCTCATCAACTGGAAGAGAAAAAGCTAAGGCTCTGCATGAAGAAGCACAAAAGCTGCAATGAGAGTGGAGAGAAGCTCTGTCTTCCACGGGCTTTGTTGATTAACACATAGTGGACACTGCAGGTAAAACCATTCTTCAAGCAAAGATTGAAAGTGATAAGAGGAGCCTATTTTGTGAATGCAGATAAGAAAGGCTGCCAGGAGGTCTGTGTGGGATGCAGGAACAGAGATGGAAGAAAACAAAATGAATACAGCATTGAACATAGCATTGATACTGCTTTGGGTTTTGTTCTTCGGTCTTACCTCTACTTTCTTTCTTTCTTTCTTTTTTTTTTTTTTTTTTTTAAGAAGGATATAAATAATCTGCCATGAAATGTAAAGTAAGTGATTCCAGCATGCAATCCCCTAAAGCTTGCTCCAAGTCTCCCTTCTTAGTCACTTAAAGTGTATGAAAAATGCAAATCACTGAACCCAAAAACTTACAGCCTCAGTAACTGAGGTAACGGGTTTTTGTTTGTAAGAATAGCATAGCACTCTGCAGCATAAACCTTCAATTAATCCTTTGGTGCAACCTACGATGAGAGACTGCTTGGCATTATCAGATTCTGGTTTAGCTGTGCCATAAACACAGTAAGTTAAAAGTGCTTCAGGCAGCTAAAATGACACGTTTGAAATTTTGTGTTGTTTTTTTTTATTCATTCAGTTGTGCTTACAGGGGAAAAAGGTGAGGGGGAGAGAAGATCAGAGGAAACCCACACAGGTTTTAAAATAGATTTTGAAAGGGAATGTACTTTATTTATGTATTTTACTGTGTTTTTTCTACTGTGTACACATCTAATCCCTTCAAACTCTGCCTCTTTACATGGGTGGAGGTACAGACCCTTACCTAAAGCGGGTGAAATGGGTGTCAGTGGGAGTGGTGCGGTGCTACTCTAGATACAGATTAGACGTAAAGGCTCAGTTTTGGCTGCCTAAGTTTTGGTGCTTACCCTAGATTCATGTTAGGTGCGTAGGATGTGTCTGTGGGCCAGGAATAAACCAGGCCAAATCCCCATTTGCTCAGGCAAGACCTGGGCGCACACCACCCTTTCTTCCCCTGTGTCCTGGTATATTGATACACAGGTGGGAAACAAATATAAGCCACCAAACAGGTCTTCTCATCTGGATAGTTAGGGTGACCAGGAATGCCATGCACTGCCCAATGTCTCCATTTGCCTTTGAGATACAGCCATACCTGGCTTAGGTTTCCTTGATAATCCCTAGAGGTGTCTGCAGAGTTTAAGCATACTCTGGGCAAGCCAATGTCTTTCCTTTGACTACGAAGGAAGCTCAGGCCAAATGTATTTCCAACATCGGCTATTCAAGCAAATGTCTAAAGTTAGGTGGGAAGAAACTACTGAAAAGCTCTGTCTTTTGAAAAAGAATATGTATACAGAAAATTATCTAAAATGTACTTTTCTTTGTCCTTATTCCTAGTGCGCAGCATGAGGCTGAAACCTGCTAACATTGAATGGCTCTTTGGCATAAGGGTGCACTCAGTGCATCTCCAGCACGATGGGGTTATTCCTTCATCTTGTTTTTACTAGTCTAACAAGAAACAGAAGTGTGTTTTTTCAGTTTATTTGTATTTCATGTATCTTCTCAGCCAGGATTTCCACTCCCACCTTCCTCAACAGCTTCTATTGCTCTGTATTATTCTCTGTCTTTAGAGTCTTCCTACTCACCAGACATACATGCACATACGTGTTCTCTGTGTGCTGCAATGCAAACTACTGCTTTACCCTAACAGGAATATTTGCATACAAGAGGACAAGGGTTCTTCAAACTTTATTTTATTCTGAAAAAACCCTGAAGAACATGTACTAGATGTTTTTCATTCTGCTACTTTAAAACAGTACTGGTAATGAAATGTCCTGTAGGGATGGCTTTAGAGAGACAATTAGTCAGTGTTGCAATACAATGATGGCAGTCCCTGTGGCACTTTGAGCACGTTATTACTACTGTGTTACATTCTAGAAGGTGGCAAGAGAAACAGAGTGGTCATGGGCTTTTTGACCAGTATTGTTGGAGGGTGGTGGTTGTGAATTCTGCAATGGGGTCTTCTCTCAAGCCATTCTGTGAACAATAGTACCTTGAGGAAGTGCTGGCATTACCCTAGAGAAAGTGAACTAACAGAGCCACAACCAGCTTCCTTGGAGCATTATTTCTGGCAAACAACGTACTTCCCTTGGATAGCTCTAACATTGCTTGAAGGCCAAGCAAGCATTGAAGTGCTGTGGCCTATTATTTTTTCAGGCACCTATGAAGATAAATTGGTTGTGAACTTTGTTCTTTGAGGTATGTGCCCCCAGGTCAGGAGATAAAAAATTAGTCCTCTGGTTTGTTTGATGTTTTCCGTGTAGCTAAAACAGATTTTAAAAACCGCTGAAGCGTATTCCAGTGAAAAACAAATCTGCATACAAAAAACATTTCCAGATTAATGCTCAGATTCCATTTGTGTGGTTTTTTTCCCAAACTGATGCAATGTGCTCCAAGGCATTTCATTTTACTTTTAGTATTTAGTATTTCTGCATGTGTGATTTCAGGAAAGTCTTATTTGGTTTCAGCATTTTGTGTGTCTGTTAAGCCGGGCTACTCAAAGGTATGGATTCACTGCTGTCTTTCTCCCCAAGTAGCACCAGACAGAATACTACATACACCTACCGCCTGCAGTCATGACTGCAGCTAGGCGTATACCCCTCCCTCTTTTTTTCTCTCATAAGTGATAATTCTTTTCTCCTACCCTTTATCTTATCTTCTCAGATTATTAACACTGTGGGGCAACAATATTTCTTTGCTTTGTGTTTTTGCTGCACCTAGAATAATGGGATGCTGATCTGTCTCGTAGTTTCTGGGAAAAACTGAACCGCAATAAGCTATGTGTATTGCAAGGAAAGGATATGATTCCAGCTAGCGAGAAAACCAGACAGACATTCTTTTATCCATTCAAGGAATGGAAAGAAAAGACTTGTGTTGTTCAAAAGGCTTTATCTTTCTTTTATATTACTTTTTTTGCTATTATGAGTTGTTGAAGTGCTGCCTCAAGCAGCTTCTAGATTTCTAATATAATGACCGTGTTGTTAAAGGTCTTTTTTTAAGCCCCAGGCTATGTTCTCATTCTCTTATTCCCATTCATCTTTTCTTCTCTTTCTGTTTCCTTCCCCAGTGTGAGTGGCACTGACGGAGCTACCAGGACATTCCTGCCCCTTATAACTTAACCAGTCCGATAACCATCAGGGAGTTCATTAGACTGCTAGCTATCGAGTCCCCTTGTGCCGTCTGTGTTTGGGGCTGTGGCATATACATATTGCTATATTTTAAAAAATATTTTTGTTCTCTGAAAAATATTGTCGAATAACTGTCATAGTCCTTCTGGGTTTCTTCTCCAAGGGTTTCGTTCATAAATCCTACTGTTATCAGGCAGAAAGGGCTGACAAGTGATAGCCTGGGATAGCTCCTGCACCTGCAGTCCTTGGCAAGCTAGAAAGAGGCCGCCCTTTCACTCTTTGGTCCTCTTTGTCCCCCTGAATATGAGAAAGAGGGAAAATGTTAACGAGAGCTTTTTGTCCTCACCGTCTGACTAGTTAGAGGGAGGTGGAACCGGTGATAGGGTAGGCACTTCTTTCCCTGCACACTCCTTTGTGCTGCCCTAGCTACGTGGCAGGGGGAGGACAGTAAGATAGCAGGAGAGTTGGAATGGCTCACAATCCTCTCCCTCACATATGTGCTCACACCCTTTTCCTATGACAAGTGGATATCCCTATTGATAAATCACATTTTCCCTACCTATGAAGTATTCACACAGCATTGCCAGCAGCGGAGGACCTATTCACCACTGAATGGGTGTTATCAATCCCATACCATATGGAGTCTTTTAAGTTTCAGCAGAAAACGAGCTATATCAGAAGAAAAAAATGAGTTCTTTTGCTGCTACTCAGACAGGGGTAGATGAAAGCCATAGGAAGAGGATCAGTGAAGTTTACATCTAATGATGTAAGATCCCTTTGAAAAGAGCCGAGGTGTGCAGTCTCACAGGTCTTTGAATTTTACAGGAAATCCTTGCTGGGGTGTCAGGTATCGGCCACACACTTCAATATTGTTGTTTATCATTTTTTCCACTTTTTCAATCTGCATACGTAGTTTCTTGTGCTTTTTATATGAATATTTGAATTTTTAACTTGAGATCGCTGAAAAGGAGATGTAGTGAAACAGTAATGAGTGCTGTTGCATATATTTTCTTTCTTTTCTGTGAGGAAAAATAGTAAACATGATATTTAAAAATATCCAGAGGTCTTCAATGTCACTTTTGCAAGAATCATTGAATCCTACAGATGAAGTCTTTGATCTCTGAGAGGCTCCTTCAGCTAAGCTTTAATGAATGTGTTACCTAACTGTCCTTCAAGGAAGGCCATTATTATTATTTTGTTGTGTAACATTTCACAAACTGACATGATGAGATTCTTCACCAGAAATATTTGTTCTGTTAGGCGGCTGGCTCTGATTTTTAATGAAGTAGCATCTTCTGCGTTGCAGGAATAGAAGTTATTTTGTTAAATGCTTTGGGATGACCAGTATATACAAATGGGCTCCCTTTCAGTGTGATAGATTTGCCTGAAGATCAGAAAATGTGGCAGCTCACTGGTCAACCGGTCTGAATCCAAGTCCCAGATCTGCAGGACATGCTGACATACCAAAGCTGTGGTTTTGGAAATGCTCAAACATGAACTGTCCGATGACTTGTTTTCCCCTGGTAGTTTCTGGGTGGAATGAGGTGGGTGTCAGCAAGAAGCCTGTGGTGCTCACCCTCGGCAGAAGCACAGGAGACCTTGGAAGCTCTCCTAAAGCAAATATCACTTCCAGTCAGGCTTTCAGGGCTTTCACACAAGGTAGCTCTGGAACAATGCAGTGGTGCCACGCAGCCTGGAGAAATCTGTGAAATCCACAATCCCTGTGATTCCTGCAACCAAGCCTTGAGCACCACCTGAGTAATCGCATGGGGACTAAGAAAACCTGCTCACCAGAGTCAAAATCCATCAAAATTGAGTGGTTCTCTGGAAACTTTCCGGTTTTGAGGAATAGCTTACAAATAAACATACAGAAATATGTTTTATGACGCAATTTCTGGTTAACTCTACTCATAACCATAGGCCTTAATTCTTGACGCTGCCTTTCTATAGGTGAAAATCTCCATAGCTACTCTTCCCAATCCATTAGCTTCACTTTTGGCTGATGCTCAGCATGCCTATGTCAAAAAAGTTTTTCTCACATGCTTTACACTAAACTTAACAAGAAAATTTAACAAGAGCTTTTTAAAAAAAAATAATAAAAAGTTTGGTGGGTTTTGGGCTTGGGTTTTTTTTTTTTTTAGTTTTCCACTGATTATCTAGTATGTCATATTTAGTGCTTTCCAAAATGCTTTAAAAATTGATTTTAAAACATCTATAACTTCAGGGCAAACCAGGGAATGCAAAAGCTGGGCTACTTATGAGATTTACACTTCAGTTTGCCGCCAGCCAGATGGATTGGTGACTTGCAGGTGAGAGAGATTAGAAGAGAAGCAATGAATCACAGGGGCAGCCCCCGTTAGAAATGCCTCCAAAAGCTCAAATGAATAGTTTTCTTAACAGCCATCTATTCAGGGCCTCAGCCTGCAGCACCTACTCTGCACAGCTTACTTCATCTTACTTGCTCATGAGGAACAAAGCACTTGGCTTAGCAGATTTGTCAGCAGCGCTGCACTGCTCACGGCTAACCTCCATTTTCTTCCAAATAGGAATAAATCCTAAAAGAGAGCAACAAAATGTTCTCACACATCATATGGCAAATGATGGCCCAAAGTCAGGGTGTGATATTTACTCACCAGAAGGGAAACGCGTATGCACAGAGAAGAAAAATTTACTATATTATTTGTCTTTCCTTAGTAATAAAAGATTAAAACTCTGATCCCAATTTGGCAATTCCTACACCTCTGTGTAGCCCATCCCCTGCAAAGATTTCAGCAGTCTCAGGAACACGCACTGGTGCTCGACTGACGCTTTAATGCTGCAATCAGTAGAAAAACAAGATTTCATCCTAAAAATTGCATTTAGATTATAATTCTGATTTTAAAAACGGCTGTCTGTCACAGCCATGAGATCTTGATGTGTGTTACCCGTCTGTGAAGTCTCAGAGAGTCTGCCTTCTTACGTCTTTAAGTGCGTATGTGGTGCCCTTATGCAGGTTACTGGGGAGACAGCATGGGACTGGCAGCCCATCTTTGGTGCCACTGCAGGAGAAGAGCACTCTGCTCCTCTCCTCTGCCTCCCACTGTGGTGTCCTCATGCAGGAACGCCTTGTGGTCAGATGGCTCACTTTAAATGTCAAGGAGATGTCAGCAAGATCATTTCCTTTTAAGAAAACAAACAACTCTCAGCATGTTATTTTCCTATAGGAAATGCCAGGAAGAATTATAGGACTTTAAAAAAAAAAAGAGGGTAGCAGAGGATAAAAATAAATATTGAAAGTTTCATGAGGCTTTTGGTTACAGACCAGCCTGTCTAGAGGGTGAGAAAGTATGAGCTTGTGGGAACCGAATTGCCCCACAGGCAGCAGCTTCCTGGGGGTTACTCTGCCCATGTCTGGATCTCACTGTTAGACACCAATTAAATGGCAGTGCATGCAAAGTCTTTACTTGCATGATCCTGCTTTTGCTCTGCTCACTCATTTCCTGGAGCACGCCCTGTTGCTTTGATGCCTGTTTTGATGTTCCTTCTATGGATGACAACATTTCTATTTTACCTTATGGACTTTGTGACTTTTTTAGTTCCTCATCTTTACCTGCCTTGATTGTGGCCTCTGTCACTTGCTTCTGCCTGATAGCCCGTGCAGCCTACAAAGTATTGTTTTACCCCAATCAAAACTGAGAGAATCTTTCTCTAGTTGTTCAGTAGTCAGGGTTTCTTGTGCCTTTCCCTGCTGCAGCAACTACTAGTTACTGGTGATAAGGTGGTGGTGCAGATGGAGCACTGGGCTTTGATCAGTTCTAGCAACTCCTTCATTCTTGCTTTGTGTGGCTTGTAACTGCTGTGATACTTGAAGTCAGATAGAAATAAAGAAATCACAGCTAATAAACCCATAATAGGGTTGTGTTATCTAACTAAAAATCCCTTAGTGTATATAAAAAAAAGTTAGTCCATTGAAGCTGAAATTAACCTGGAGTTAGTTCCAGTAGTGAATCTGAATAGAACTGGTAGAAGGTTGAGATTACAACATGTAACTGTCTATATTCATGACTTTCTCTTGATTTTGCACTTCACATACAAGATGATTCAGAGCTTTGTACTCCATTGTATAAAATTAATATTTGTTGTACTGGAAACACTGACTGTGAAAGTATCTGACAGTCTGTTTCTCTGCCATGTTGTTCTTTCTTTACAAAAAAGGCTATAAACTTTTCATACAAGGGAGTTCTGTGAGTTTTCTTGGCATGCAACTTGTTTGGAATTCAGATTTTTATATCGTTACATGGGATCCAATCCTGCTGCCCTTATTCAATCAAAACTGCCATGGATTTTAGCAAAAATATTGCCTAAGTAGGGTGTGAAGATCAGGAAGGAAGATCTAGCACTTTGCCCGCACAATATTTAAGAAATGACAGGCATCTGTGTTATTACTTTCCGTTCATAACATCTGTGGAGAGGACTTTAAAAAAAATATTGGCATTGTCCTGGGTATCTAGGAACAGGACTGGAAATGTGCTGTGTCAGGGGGTCCAGTTTCTTACTTCACTGGCAACCATGGAACAGACACGTAGCCTGCGGTGACCCCGTAGGCAACAGAAGCCAAAAACACTTTCCAATATTATATCATAAACTTAAGACCTTCCATACAGAAAGTTAAACCCACAAAATCAATAATGGGCCAAAGGAATAGTATAGGCACGGTCCAGAGCTCTCTTCAGTGCCTTAGGTTTCGGCAACAACTGCTGAAATTTTGCTCCAAGCCTGTCAGTCTTATTGCTTGCTGCAGTGGGCACAGTCAGGACATTCAAAATGCTTCTGCGGTCCACACCCTGAATGGTTTGATGGTGTGCGTTTGAATACTAACTCACCTTCGTCATTTAACAAAATTCTCGAAGGACAAAGCTATACCTTCATGCCCAGTTTGCAGATCTTCAGCCACTTCTAACCTATTGTGGTTTTGCTAAATTTCAAGGCAATATCCATGTTACTGGCAAAACTGGAAGTGTTAATGATCTCTAGATCTGCTGTTTTCCTGTAAATATTGAAGAATTTTATGATTGCAATTATTCAGTAAATTTGCCTTACAGATATGAGATGTTTACAAATAAGCTTGGAATGGGAACTTTAGCATGTCGGAGGAGGACGGCTTAAGCTTACTGTCCAAGTTTTATTCACTTATTTCTTGCAGCATGCTCAGGTTAGCCCACTTCATTCACAGTAAGATATCTGAGGTGCTCGTTCAATTACTATAGGCAACCAGAATTCTGAAATAACACATTTTATTTTTTTTTAATAAACTGGTAAGTACATTAATCAGCTTTGCTGTTTTCATTTTTTGGGGGTTACTTTCTTCACTTTAGGTTTCTACCTTTAGAAGGAGTTAGTTTCTACCTTTAGGAGTGAGAAAACCAGTTGGACAGCTGAAACATTTCAGTTTAGCACCAACAGAACTGTTCTAGTCAAATTGCCCAACTAATCCAAATCCCTTGCTGCTTTACTGAGGAGCTGCACAGCTCTTGGGGAAGCCGAGAAAAAGTACTCCCTAGTCTAGAATTCTAAACAGACAAAAAGCTCTCAAAAGAGAAACAGAGACTCCAATAACTCACTGTTTCCAAGTGAAGAATGTCAGTGAGAAAACTCACTTTTTCTGGCATTGCCAAAGAAAGATCTGCTCTTCAAAGCATATCTGACAGTGATAATGCAGCATGAAACTGCTTCAGTTTTGAAACTTTTCCCCATCTAATGTGTGTACAGATTGCTTATGAGGCACTCCTGTGAAATGCATTTGTTTGAACAGCAGGCTAGACTGCAGTGCTTTAAAGGGCGCAGACAAATGAATCCTTAACAAGCAATACACCCTACACTCTGTTTCAGCAATAGTGTTACAAAAAACTAGTAGTGAAGATCATCTTGGAGCTTTCTGGTGACTGAAGATTTCGTGCATGCCCAGCACTGCTGGGACGGTTCGGTCCCGGCTGACAGTACAGGATTTCCAGACACACAGTGCCATTCTGTTTGCACATGTTGTCTTCATTCAGAAATCTTTTTCCAGACTACTCTTTCTGAATTTTGCCAGTGGCGATAGAACAGGGGCTTCTCATGAACCACAGTGTAGTGTCTTATGAAGACTTGTTTATTTTTGCAGGTCACTGAGCCTTCCACTTTAAAAAATATGAATTTTTAAGGGCTTGTCAAAATATGAACAAGAAAAAAAAAAGGAGAGGAAGGATCCACCTTTTGCTACCACATTGCTAGTCAGAGTCTTTAATGATTTACACCAAGGAGCTTACATCTTCATTAGCTTCCTTTAATGAAAAACTGCAGGAAGCAAAATTAACAACATTAGGCAAAAGGTCATCGTCAAATTAGGCTGAAATCTAACCATGAATAGTGGCCACGGGTTCACACCAATTAGTGATGGTTTCGTTTCCATTAGTAAAACACTCTGTAGGTGGCTTGCTCCTCTGAAACACTGTTGGAAAGAACAGCAAATGGGCTGTGATGTCTCCTCCAAACAGGGGCCAGGTGTGTGATGACAGGTAGGATAACCCGAGCATCTGAATGACTCCAGATGCAAATCTGTAGTTGGGTTATTTCATTACAAGTAAACTAGGAACAAGTGAACATGTTGTTTGATGTCCTGCTGTATTAAGCTTTTTTTTCTAAGACTGAAAAAATAGAAGTTCTTATGCCTCTCCTGCTGTTACGCCTGGTACCCATCTATTAACCTCGTCCAGGTCGAAGTTGGTGTTTATTAAATCATAACTGCAACAATCATTTTCTCCTGTAAGCATGCAGAAAATTAAAATAAGAATAGATTTTCTTTTCAGTCGTGTAAGCTGCAGCTAAAGGAGGGCTGATACAGTACAGCGAGGAGCACAGCAGTAAATTATTCCTCTCTGATGTTGAGCTGTCCAAATAATCAGTGTCTTGGATAAGCAAAGTTGAAAGGAAACTGTGGCGCCGTCACAGTCCATCACTGCAGCTCAAGTGCTAAGCTGTCAGCTGCGGTGTGGGGATGGGAAAATGATAACAAACTCTTCTTCTGACCACTGGAATAGCTATTCGTACATTAATGTTATGTGCACGGGTGCAATGTTTGAAAGGGGCTGGCATCTGCCCATTCGCTGCTATTTTGGCACAGTTGCTGGCACTTTTTGTGGAGGGAGAGGAGGGCAGGAGAGCAGAAGGCTGGACCTCTGAACTTTCCACAAGTACTTCAGAATGCCCAACCTGAGCACTGCATGTACCTGCCTATACTTGAACTAGTGCTTGTGTATTTGGCACCGTACCTGTGCTGTCTAGCTCATATAGCTGTGTTAGTAATAGATACTACCTCTCTAGAAAACTTGCTCTGCTTACATCCTTTGACCATCATGGCTGCAGCAAAACTACGACTATTACTTTGAACCACAAAAACAATTTCACCCACCCACATGTACAGTTCATTTTTACAGATCATACTTGTACAATCACGTTCTTGGGTGTTTTCTGAGGCTTGCAACCATTGCCAGGCAAGTATTAGCGAATTATAATAATGAAAAACAGTGATGAAATCTCTAAGCCAAATTTAAATAGAAGAGAGGTTGGTCACTGTTCACTATTCATGTAAAAACAGATCCTGAAAATGTAAAAGGATTTTTTGTTTTGTTTTTGAAGTGTTATCACTGCAGTATGAAAATGCAACTACTCAGTGTTCATCAAAGCCTGATGAACAAATGAAAACTCCCATTCCCCTGGCCTCAGGACTTTAGGTACCGTCTCTCTTAATATTTATAACAAAATTAAATGGGGCAAATTCTGTGAAACTAGATAACCCAATAAACCCTCCTCGCAAAACTGGACAATCTGAATGAAATAAATTTGCCATGGCCAGGGAGGTAGCCTAGATTTATATTACTCCTTCAAACGTAATTTCATAGTCAACAGTGACTGTAGATTTCTGTTGATTCGGTTTTTGATAAGCACAAAGTGAAGCAGTCCAGGCTTGCTCCCGCTGCTGCAGAGCAGTACGGTTGTTCCCTATGCCGGGACACGCTGTAGGGAAGGACTCTCTGTGCTGCCATCTAGCATGTGCGTTTCTTTACTTCATCCAGCTCAGCGCCGTGGATTCACCATTGATACACGCATGGCGAGGTCTGTACGACGGGATGAGGGGGCAAAAACTGTTCATGAGAAGCTAGGGGCGGCTCTCCCGTGTGCTGCAGCCAGGTCTTCTCATGTGATTTCGTCCCTGTAGAGCCTTGATAACCCGTTTTGGGGAGAAGGAGAGTAGTTTTGTGTGTTAGCAATGTGTCTGTGGAGCTGAAAAGATGCATTGACAGTATGTCGGTAGGGTGGAATTACAATTGACAAGAGAACCGCAGCACGGCTTCCTGGGGCTCTGGCCAGGCTGCAGGGCCGAGCCTGCGTCCTCCTCTCCTGGTGGTTGGGGCCAGAGGCACTTGCCAATTGCCCATAGCGTGAGCCAGCCCCTGTCAGCTCCCCTGTGAGGAGAGCTGAGGGTGCTCTCCCCGCGGGGAACACCTTGGCTAATGATTTCCTGGAGGTAACGTGTCTAATCATAACCTGAACATCAGTATTGTGCAACTCTGTAAGGAGACACGAGTGATTTGGGAAATGAAATGTGGAACTTTGAAAACTGTTTCAATGATTGGTGCTGGAGTTTTACCTTTAAAAATGTGACCTAAGCCCTGAGGCTTCAAAAATCTGGCCTTAAACCCCAAATCCTCAAAGGTCTTTAGACTGCCAATTCCCAGAGGCATAAATTGCTTTAGAAAATGTATTTTATGCATCTAGGGCACACAAGTATTTTCTAAAAGGGCTCATAAAAGGCAGCATTGCTGCTGTTGATAATGGAGCTTCTGCATGTCCGAATTTCAATGAAATTATTTCTTTAAAAAAAAAAAAAGCCACAATGTTTTGCCTTATTTATTTATTTATTTGTGGTACTTATAGAAAAGTAAGTGAGTCTCAGTCTAGGCCTACAGTGTTTATCTGATTACACACATAATAGTTGTAGGATGCTGTCCCCAAATTATAGGCTTTGGTCTGCTCACCCAAGTGTAATTATGATAAATTTGGCTAGCTTACCTGGAAGCATTTTATTTGAATTCTAGACTCCTTTCAGACAGCTGCATGCTTTTCCTCCTCTGGGTACTATTCACTAATAGGTATCTTTGAACTGCAAATTAAAATTTTGCCTTCAGTGACCAAAGTTAATTTTGGAACTGTTTTCTTCTTTTTCACAGTTCTCCTCCTCTGAGAGATAAATTGCATTTTATGTTAAAAAGAGTCAATTTACAGCAGCTTGGTGACTATGAAAGTGCTATGTGTCGTGAGAGCTGGCAGCACTGCAGCTGCCTGGACTTCCCTTTCTAAAGCCGCTGCACAAAGCAAGTCACTGAAGAAAGGGGAATATCTGGTCCGCAGGACTCACAGTCCAAACGATGCTTAACCAGGGCGTGCCGCCCTGCGTAGGCTTGCGTTCAGGAGTCGTGCATGGGGCTGCTACCCTCCGGTGTTGTTCCCTGCAGCTCAGCCCTTCTGCCATGTCATGGTTTCAGCTGGGCTGGAGTTAACTTTCTGGCTAGCAGCTGGTACAGTGCTATGATTTATATTTAGGATGGGAATAGTGTGATAGCGCGCTGGTGGTTTTGATTGTTGCTAAGCAATCAAGGCCTTTTCTGCTCCTCATACCACCCAGCAGAGAGTAGGCTGGGGGTGCACATGAAGTTGGGAAGGAGACACAGCTGAGACAGCTGACCTCAACTGACCATAGGGATATTTCATACCATATGATGTCATGCTCAGTATATAAAGCTGGGGGAAGAAGAAGCGGGGGGGGGGATGTTTGGAGTTATGGCATTTGTTTTCCCAAGTAACCATTCCGCGTGATGGAGCCCTGCTTTCCTGGAGATGGCTGAACACCTGCCTGGCGATGGGAAGTGGTGTATGAATTCCTTCTTTTGCTTTGCTTGTGTGCACAGCTTTTGCTTTACCTATTAAACTGTCTTTGTCTCAACTCATGAGTTTTCTCACTTTTACTATTCTGATTCTCTTCCCCATTCTGCCATGGGGGGAGTGAGTGAGCGGCTGCGTGGTCCTAGTTGCTGGCTGGGATTAATCCATGACATGCCCTCAGCACAGCGCTTTGGTTTTGAGCAAACTGTTGTTGAGCAAATAAGTTGTTTGGTGCCTCTGTGGTCTAACACGATACGCTATTGGGAAACACTAAAGGGGCACATGGATGCAACTAATTTCCCTTGCTAAGGTAGCTGGGACGGCAGCGAACCGTACACTAATGTTTTTGCTTTTGTGGATAAAGCCATGATGTATTTTCCCTACTAGATCAAGCTGACTTGTAAACCCTGGAAAGCTCAGTGAGGCATTACGGATACTGCTTGTACTGTCGTTCCGTGATTCACGATCTCTAAACCAGAAACTCAGTTTGGCGTGCTGAAGTCTTGATCCCAGCTGCTGTATCTAGCATGAATTAGTGCTGTTTCACTGATCTGGCCTTTGGTGCTGTTAGGCACTGGAGCTAGTAGGAATCTTTCCACTGTACTGACTGTTATCCTTTCTACCTATGCAGTACTTGAGTTCATGGAGAAAAAAATATGTATTTTTAGTAACATCTAGACTTTCTTTAGTACCAAATACTCAATATTATGTTTGATAGTCAAATATATGTCTCTCACTTCATTAAAAGGTTAATTTGTTCATCTCAGAGGTGGCTTTCAAGGGTGGGTTATGGTATTTTTAGCTCCAGCCAGCGTGTTTTCTCATTGCCATATCACACTACCTCCTTGTACACCTTAGCGGCAAGTGTTGGATGTGGAGGGTTAACTCTGATTGATAAGGAAGTCGCTTTAGTATAACTTCATCTGTTGAATTACTTTATTACCTGAACCAACCCAGCATCTTAAGAAACATACCACAAACGCAAGACAGTAAAAATTTTTTCAAATGGTGGAGTCTTTGCGTTATCATATTTCAAAAGATTATGTTGGCTCCTCGGATAAAGTGAATTAAAGAACCCTACTTATTTCCTATTTCCCCCCTCTAGCTAGCTTAAATTCATGCTAGAATTTCATACTGCATGGTGCATTTTATTAATTGATGTTGCCATTTTGAGATTTCATTGATAATGAGCCTGTTCAGGTCATGCTGGTATTCTAATCCTTTCCGTAATTGCACTGTTACACAGTTCCCCTAGAGAGTGGCAAGACTCAGCGAGCAATAATTGCTCGTCTTTTGTCTTGATATAACACCTAGAGGCACCAACCTACACTTGAGCTGAACATCTCTTGAGTCTCTGGTTTCTTCATTTCTCTATGTCAGATTTCTGCATAAAACCAAAATGAATAACCTTTTAGAGAGACTTATTGCCCAATAAAATATACTGATGAGTGTTATCTAGGCTTAAAAAGCATATCAGACCTATTTACATGTCTTCCATTCCTATCCCACCCTCTAAAAGACTCCATAATTCCTAGTCAAAGTCTCCAGTGATGGAGATCCATCGTATCTATTCCTGTGTCCCATTGTCCTTAGTGACATAGAATAGTTCCTAATTTTACCTCTGAGACTCCTTTGTTGCAATTCAGGCCCGTTATGTCTTATCTAAACAGGTAATAACAAGCAGTTCCCGTCCCCTTTGCAATTTCCTCGTATATATTTTAAAGCTTCCTTTGGGATAAGTACAAATTAGCTCAATCACTATTCACTGCTGATGTTTCTTAGACCTCTGATATTCTGGTGTTCTTATTCATACTCTCCAACTGCTCCAGGTCATTCTTGAAGTGCCTTGCCCCAAACTGGACATACTACTCCAGCCGAGGTCTTACCAGTAGAGCGTCTTTCAGGTTTTACTCCTCTTTTTATAACCCAGGGTGATGTTTTCCCTTTGCAATAGCATTGACTTATGCAAACATTATCATCCATTGTAACTATTAGATGTTATTCTAGAATTTGCCATTCAGCTCAATGTATACTCATTTGTCTAGTTGACTGTGCCTGTCTGGGTGTAGTACACTGCACTCATCCCTGCTCAGAACCATCTTGATTTTTTTCCAGGAAGCTTCTCCAATTTATCAAGAACATTTTGTATTCTAATCCCATTCAACCATCAAAAACCTGCCAAATATTTATTCACCCAACTCAGGCTCACCTTAACAACTTAAATACCTGTTTAAAAATATCTACATATTAAAAATTGAAGTGAGTCTACAAGATTACATTATCAGAGTGCTGATAAGCAGGATGGATGAAGTAGCATAGTTATATATCCTGCTTCCTTCTGGCTTGGATGTTTTTCTCAATTTCATTCTCAGAAGCATCCTTTGGAAAGAAGGACAGTCAAAAAGCATTTCCTAAAGTCACCCTGCCTTGACCTCTAGATTTAAAGGCAAGTTTACACCAGTTTCTGCCATTAGTAGAACTGCCCCGATGTGTAACTCAGACTGGGCATCACCAGAGTGGCCATGGGTCAGTGGGCACTGAGTAGCGGTGGGAAGGGGGACGTGCATAAGATTTCCCTTCAGACATGTTCTCAAGATGCTGGCACCCACGCTTCAAGGCTAGGACAATACGGACAGTCCAAGACTTTGTTCTGGAGGGCAGCTGCAGGGCACTGAAAGCTGCCATAAATATTTGAGCATGTGCTAGTTCTGTGCCACAGCGCAGCCTGACGTGTGAACATACCCTCAGTTTCTGGGCTTGAAGATCAACACAGACCATTTTCCACTAAGCTAGGACATCCTTATCAGGCACCATTTTGCCTTCGCAGTATCCCTGGAGAAATTTCACTGAGTCCAGTGGTATTATTAATTTTCCCCAGAAGACTCCTCCATTCTTTACCCCTGAAGTCCTGGCAGAGTCATATTTAGCAGCAACATGGGTGCCAGGGAAGAGCCACTTGCTATACTGTCACTAGCCCTATTCCTGTCACAGGACATGGATCATATGCTGCATCAGCTAATGTTAACTGCAGCACTCTTCTCCCTTCTCCTTGCCTCTTCACCATCTTTCTCTCCCTTCTGCCTTGTTTCCTACACCCTGATCTCCTTTTATTTCAGTAAATCCACTCCCAGATAAAGCCTGGAAAGGAAAAAAAACTGAATACTGAGAAGCTAGAAGCATTTCTGGGTAAGCTCTCAGGCTTGTCTCTCCTTCCTCCCACCTGTTCAGCAGGATGTTTGGATTACTGCTCTTTAAGTCAATTCTGTCACCTTACTATAGACTAAAGAATTTGAGTCTGCTGAAAAGGTGTCATAAGTAAAGCACAAGTAGAGCTTTACAGATGATGTTCAGGAGCTTCTCTTAAACATTTCACAGATCCCTCCTTCCCTGTCTTGGCACACTGTGAAAGAGAGATGCATTTATGAGCCATTCACCCAAACATTTTTCCTGTTTGCATTCATGGCAGAGAGGAGTCTGGGGATGGTGAACGCTCCCGCAGCTACTGTGCAAATAGCAGCTAATATTCAAGTCTGCCAGGATGGGGGTATATTGCAGCTTTGAAGTTTCTTGATGGGTTGGTTTGTATATTCACTTTTTTATATGCATATTTATTGCCTAGAAGCCTACATAGTCACTTTACTGAGGAATCCGGAAGAGAAAAGTTAAAATGGCACAATCCCAGCACGTCCCCATGGCAACCCTCACATGTGATGAGTTCAGAGTTAGTGGATTAGAGTTGTTTCTCTGGTGAAACACCAGATGTGGCAAGGAGGAATTTGACCCAGTCAAGAGGCACTTCTCTTTATGGATGTTGGTCTTATTCATGCCCTAGCTAATGCTAAGAAGGTGTTTATATGTAGAGGCTGTTCAAGGCTGGTTTGATTTCCAGCCTGAAGATGTTCTAACTTGCATCCTGATCCAGCAGTTCCTCTGGACTTAACAGCAGCAAAAGGCTGCCCCATCTCCTGTCTTTGACAAGTCTCCTGGCCTGGTTTGTGTCCTGTGGAGAGTCTGTGGCTATAAGCACTACATATGACTCCTTAATTTCCTGCTTTCACTAGTATTTCTGAAGATTATTTTGCACTGGTAGCTGTGATGGAGCAGAATGGCTGGGGAGTAGTGGGAAGTATTGTAGTGACTGCACTTTCGGTAGTTGAATTTCATTCCTAAACCCCCCTTATTAATATAGGACCACTCTCTTCTGTCTCCAAAATCTCTGCCAGCAACTGGATCAGAACTGATGACCAGTAACAACTGTCAAATACAGAGGTTTCTTGCCAGCATTGTACAAAGTGGATGTGTTGTGTTAAAAGCCCTAGCTTTAAAAAGAATAGTAAGAAAGCGTAGGGTGCCAAAGGAAATTATATATTACAACTGCACCCTCTATATTCTCCTGCTGTCCTTGCCATTGCAACAGCTGTAGCCAGCAGCAGTACCTGTGGTGGAGCATTTTGAAATGCGAAAGCGTGGGCGTCTGGTGCTGTTTTCCTGCAGGTCTTAAAGAAATTGTCCTCATTCTCAGGAGATGAGCACAGGGCATACATAGTTCATGAGGAGAGCAGCAGTGGACAGGGTCGAAATGGGGAGCGTGTACAAGGCTGATTTCACTATTGGGCTGTTTGATCTGATTGGAACTGGCATTTCAGTCTAAGAAGTATCTTAAAGGACAGTTAGCAGTACCTGCAGTCCTCTTGTCAAGTACTTGAAAAACCTAGGGAAGAAATACATAAATAACAGCAGGAACAAGGAACCCTCTAACATACATAAGAAATCTGGTCCAATGAAACCCTTTATATAAATCCGAATAGAATTCATGGGAAAATAGCACGATAGCCTGTCAGAATCAAAGGACAATTGCAACTTCTGTGAGTTAAAATAAAACAAGATGACAAAGTCTCAGAGCACAACAGATGCCATCTGACTCCTCTTATAGCTGTAAACTTGGTACTTTGAAACTCATAGCCTTTTTCTTCTTTCCTGGAGTTTTCCTTTTATGCTGAAAGCTTATTATGGTTGCTGTGAGCCAGATCTTTGGTTACACTTACGCACCTGCTTATAGAGAACAGCTGTACCATATCCTGGGGTTTTGAGCTAATCAGAGCACTTAAGTAGACCTTTATGTCATGATAAGATGTCCCGGGAAATCGCTGCTCACCAAGCATCCTGGCAGCAATGGAGCTGCAGGTCTGAGGAGGGTTCTCTGAGGGCGGTGTCAAAGGCAAAGTTTTGGGAATTGCTCTCCAGAGTGGTTGTGTGAGGAGAAAAACAGACCAGATAAGGAAAACAAAAGAGCGAGACTCTGACTCCGTCAGAGGAAATGGAGGCAGTGATATTTAGCACGAGCCCCTTTGGGAAGGCAGACTTAGGGATCTCTGGACGTGGTGATTGATTCTGTTTTGTTTCTGCTGCTTTCATGGAAATAGCACTCCCCATGCAGTTTCTGTAAATAAAGAGCAGGGCACCAAAGAAAGTACTTGACAAGCATAATCTGTTTATCTTTGACATGAAAACAAGAGAGCTAGATCCAAAATTTTGTCTATGCCCTCAGGCAAAAAGATGACAAAAATATATGTGTAATTATATTCCTCACTTTGGGCTTTGCCATTATCAGAGGGCAAACGGCTGCCTCTCCCTCCCTCCAAGACCTTCCTGAGATAAAGATAGAGATTATGTATCACCAGCACTCATAGTAAATAGCCTTCTCATCAGACAGTTGGCATTTATGAAGGAAATGGAAAGGCTCAACAGCAACACTGCTCAAGAATAAAAAGTCATTGTTCAAGAATAAAAGGCTTATTGTTTTCATAGGAATTGATTTTAATGCAATTTTCCAATTTAGCATTTTTTAAAAAAAATCCTTAACACTTCCTAGCTCTTCTTGGTAGATAAGCACTGTACAAACATTATCTAATTCATAGTTATTAAGTAAGTAGCTATTAATATTTTCATTTTGGTGACAGAATGGAGACAGGAGCAATTTCTTTCTTAATGTCACGGATTGGGTCATTTGCTTAGCAATGCTGAGGCATGGCTGGCTAGGAAGGTAGGGTTAAGGGCTGGGTTATGCCATGGACTAAACAACCCGATCTTAGTGTTCCTAAGTAGTAGCACAGGAGCAGAGAGAGTAGTGCAGTTCTCAAAATGGGAAGAGTAGAAATGAATCGAACTTGGGCATCACACTCCACCTTGCTTTTTAAAATATTTGTTACCATCTCGACTACTGAGATAACACTGCAGTGATGATATAGGCCAGCTATCAAGTCTACTCCCAGGGAGGAGCAAAGGAGGAACTGCCCTATTCCTGGCTAACGAGGCCTTTCAGAGGCTTTTCTTGGTTAGTACTTTTTGGGTACATTGTCTTGGTCCTGAATCCTGCCTGATTCATAAGGCAACCCCTAAGCAAATTGACCTAAGTCATAAAGAAAGTTTGTACCATTAGGGCTGTAACAGCGCAGATGTGTGGCATCTAGGAACTCCTAGGTGAGGTGCTTCGTGTTAACTCATTAAATGACTATGTTCTCACAGAAATATGTGCCTGTCTTTCTGGTGGATGGTGTAACAAGACCAGGCACCCCCACAGAAAATGTTCAGTGCTCCCAGGGAATGAAGAAGGAGATGTTTGGTTAGCCAAAGACAAACAGCAAGACAGGTGTATATCTTAATGGGCATCTAAATCAGGGCTTCACATTAAATAGGTTCATCCTTAAATCCATCCTTTCAATACTGAGTTTATACCAGAGAGCTGCTATCTGGTGGAAGGGGAAGAGACAGCAATAGCCTGCAGGGCTCACCTGGGAAGTACACGCTCTCCTCGTCCTGGGGGCTTCCACCCAACAGCCTCCCTTCTTTTTTAAGCTGTGATTCTTTCCCACCAGGCTGAAGGCTAGGCTGAAATGGAGCTTCTTGCCATTTCTGTGCAGATGGGCCACCATGCAGGAAAGCAAGATCAAGCAACGAGGAAGCTCCTACAGTGGCGCAGGACCAGGTGTGGGGCAGACTAGAGAACAGCAAGGAGAGTCTCATTATAATAATAATTTTCTTGACCTACTTTATTCAACCGTGGCATTTGCAAGCAGGGTCCCTAGCAACAGCACTGCAGTCCTGAAGCATCATGATGGAGACTTGGTGTTTGGTTGTTTTCGGCTGCTGATCCTCATCCTGAGTAGGGCAATTTGCCAGCAGCTTAACAAGGACGTTGCTGAAGAGCCTGCCTCTCTCATCCATGCTTTCTCGCTCATTCATGAATTCTGTGCAGAAATGCGGAGGAGAGTAACAGGGTTACTTTATAGTGTTACAGTAACCATGTTTGGGATGAAAAATCAAACAAAACTACGTGCCGCATGGCAAAATTACTGAGGAAAAGAATGCTGTAGGCTACTTGTGCTGATGCGAGAGTTGCTCCCTGTTTCTGAGCTCATGATCCTGCGGTTAGGTACAGATAATGAGTCAGAGCTGAATGCTTCCTGTAGACTTACATTTTCCATAGCTCAACGACACACTGCTGGGGTGGTTTTAACAAGGTAAGCACACACAGGCATACACCAATGTATAGATAGTCTTGGGAGAATAAAGAGGGCCCTAAGAGCATTTAATGTATTTGAGAGTCTGTTTTAGTAATGGCACTTGCCTAGCAAAAAAAATCCATAAATACCAGTTGGATTCCTTTCATTCAGATGTTTGCTTCCGAGTTTCATTTTATCTTTCCAGGAACTCAGAAAATAAAATGTCACAGAAACTTTTACCTTTTAGGTGCCTGCTGACCATCTTACTACTCATGTAACTAGATGTGATGTCCACATTGTGTTGGGCATGTGAAATGAGTTAGTGGCCTCGGTCCAGCCTTTAATAGACTGGAGTAATGTTGAATTAGGCGACAGACACCCTCATCACCATCAGGGTTAGACAATACCTCAAAACCCTGCTAGTTCAGCTGCAGAAAAAACTGTCATCCCCATATGTTGATACATCTTCCTCCTCTAGCCCGAGACCCAGAGCAGGGTTTGTGCCTCTCATCCCTCCTGCAGTCTCTAACGTGTCTCTGCAAGTAGCACGATAAGCATCTTGGGCCAACTCGTCAGAGAACTTGTCCCAGACCTTCCCTCCATTATAAACTCAAGCAATTACTGTTAAATTTTCCTCTCTGTTAAACCATGCCTCTGAAGCCATTAATCTAACAGCCTTTTAGTACCACAAATGCCTTTTGTATTTCAGTTCCACTAGCTGTAATAGTTACTGGGTCCAGAGGCAGTCTCAGAAAGAGGACACTTTTAGAGACCACCTTGTTCTTCCTGAGATATTGACACTGGCCTCTTGCACACCAGGTAAATGACCCCACTTTTGGGACAACAATATGGATCCATCTTATTAAAGCTGGCCAGCAGCCTGAAGTATGTATTGCTGCTGCTGGACCCAAACACGTAGTGGGTGGGAAGAAAGATCATCAGTATTACCTGCTATGCACTACATTTGCTTACATGTTCATCTCATAGCACACAAGCAAACTGAACCCTGAAATATCCATGTTTTGTGGTCCTACATAGTGTACCTTTGCCCATAACTTCGACTTGAAGTGGTGAACTGAGGCTTTGCAATAAAAGGTACAAATGCGAATGTTAGAACTCCCTTTTCCAGAAATACAGAGCTGAAACATTTTGTTTGGTTCAGGTTAGGTTTTTTGCATAGTTGTTATTTATTCATTTACATGGATCCAAATCAGATACCAGGGGCACTGGGCTCAGCTCCTTCTGTGTTGTTTCAGACCCAGGGTGAGTGTGTACACAGCTGGGACATGGCACAGCAGACTGTCATGCACTGTCAGCTCTTTAAGGGGCACTATGTTGCCTCCTGGATTAGTGTCCAACTGGCTTTGCTAATCCTCTGAACAGAAGGAAGGGAAGGAACCGTTGCCTGAGGCGTGCAAGCAGAAGCAGCTGTATGTGAGTGAGGACAGAAAGGTGGAGGTGGCAGCCAAGGGGCGGTCACAGAGGGAGGCCAGCGCTATGGTCACCTCTGAGCTGGGGGTGGAGGCCCGAGGACTGCGGGCACACACAGCCTGGTGGGGTGCCAGCAGTAGTTATAAGCTGAAGGCCAGAGAGAGGACTGAGGGAGTTACATCATCCTATTGCTTTTAACCATGTACATTGAACTGCCTTTGGAGGCTGTTTTAGAGACAGGTGGCCTTTGATCCTCGCTGTGATGGCTCATGAAAACAGGGAAATTAGGGGATGCAACACCACGAAGGGGAGTCAGGATTTCATCCATTGCTGCCAGGATATCACTCTCCCTGCTTGCGGCAGCCCTGTGGCATCTCTTCCAGGACACTGTGGGTGAGCTTGTGGGAATCCCCCAGAAGATGGGGAGAAGATGCTCAACCATACAACTGGATGTCCTACACCACCCTGGTCTCACCACACAACTACTGAGCCCCTGATGCTACAGCATGACACTAGCAGGGCCTGAAGCCATCCCTCTGATTATAGGTATTTACAGAATAACACACTGTTCAAAACATACTGGGAAAAATACGTATATTGAGTTATTTCCTCTATGTGCATATATGTAGCTCCTATTAGTTTCATATAGAAGTAACAGGGATCTTTACTTGTTTAGTGAGACAGATATCATCTACCAGTTGGTAAAAAGGATGGGGCTGTGTGCTGCTACCATTTCTCTCCGGCAACTTCATATGGCCTGAAGGTGTGCGAGGCCATGGCTGGCTTTGCTTGTGCATGAGGGAAACTTTGGATGTCCTTCCCAGATGGCTTTTTTTTCTTTTTTTTTTTTTTTTAAATAAGAAGAGAGGAATTATAGCCTTTTAATTTTTTTTTAACAGGAAAACAGTTTCTTTGAATCTGTGTCTTGCCTTCCAGCATTAATTTCTTCCAACTGTGCCATTGAGAATGCTTTGTTATAAATCATGCAACAGTGGGTGTATTTTAGCTGGGCTGATACAGGTTGTGTTGCTTTATGCTAGTGCTGCTGCTACAGCATGAACTGTGCTTTCCTTCTTGTGTATTCAGAGCAGGTGGGTTTTTGCATGTCCTGAGATATCTTACCCTGTCTTTTTAGAGGTCCATGGCAGAACTGTGATTGATTTGAAGGTGCAGAGGATTGCAGGATAATGAAAAATTACCTGAGATTTGTGCTGAGCTCAAGGGCCTATGAGCAATAACATACTCATCGTTATTCATAAACAGTGAGATACTGCATGCTATTTTTCAAGGTTTTAATTGCAGTTGGCATTACAGACTTATTGCTGGTGGCGGCCATCTTGCTGTAACGTGGTGTTTCTGGGGCTACTTGCAGTACAAAAGCCTCATAGGAATAATTGTCAGACAGTTTCCAGACAGAAAAAATCTGTCTGCAGTTAGAAGGAAATTTTATCTTTTGCTTCTAGGGATGCATTTAAACTATGATGTTAAATTTGAGCCTAGCTTCTGTTAGGACTAACTTCTGTGGTTCTGATGGCTGCCGCTGAGGTGCTGAGAGCTGAGAGGTGTCTTGACACATGAGCTTGGGTCTGGGCAGGTCCACACACAAAGATATGTGGAAGTCTTAAACCAATGTGCAGAAGATCCTCATCTCATGTTATCAGACCTTGTGAAGGGATGTTTTCCCGACATGTTTCACTTCAACCAATGCTATTTTTCGTTGCTGTCTCCATCCTTCTGTCCATCTCCTTGTGAACACTACTTGTTCAACAATTTACCCAGGGTTGTTTGTTGCTTTGAAAGCATATGCAAAACTAAAAGTTACCTAGTGTCACCTAGTTTGAATGCAGACCTCCCTGGTGTTGCTTTGATGACACTGAGGCGTGGCATAACCAAATGCAAAGTTAGGCACTCCCTCCTGTGCTGGCAGAAATGCTACGTGAACTTGATGATTCAAATTGGCTGGATCAGGCAAGTATGAGAGGCAAATGCAGAATAATAACTCCACATAAAAGGCCCAGTTGGCAGAGAGATGCAGTCCCTGGTGAATCTTTGGGGAAACATGAATATTTCCAATAAACAAATAGGACATGGTCTTTGAGGGTAGGCAGAGGAGGTAGGAAAGTGCTATCAGCCATAGTCATGTTCAATTAGTGGCTGTAAAAGTGACATTTGCTCTGCATATTCTTCTTAGGATCAGCACTGAGAATACAGCTCATCTGTTAGCACATCTGAGAAGCCAGTGTTTAACCCACTTTCTCAGAATCTTGCCCAGGAGAATAGGTCAGTCTGTTTACTGAGATATTTTGCAGCATGTTTTTCTGCCACTACTGAGGAAATGGTCATATTTCAGACAGTGAAACCCATTAGCGTTTTTCCCTGTGAATATGCTGGGCACTGCCCGACACATTAGCCATGAACGGACGGTTCACCCATCGGCCAGTGTGGGATGGCACCTGCTCGTGCCACAGCTATGTAGTAACTCCTGATGGGTAGAAAGGAGAGTCTTTCCTCTTAGTCAGAGGCTTATTCATAAGAAAGAGATATAATCAAATAAGAAATCTCTTCTGTCCTCTAGAAAGTCCATTACCACATAAACAGTTAAGATGATCGCCTTGTACAGGAGTTCTGAAGTTCTCATCCAGCTGATATTATACATGAGCTTTCCTGGAAAAGACATATTATTACTACAGGATTTTTGTGTTTAGCTGGATGAGAAATAAAAATATTGTCTGAGCTGTTTGGAAAACTGTAGTTGGGATTTCCAGCAGATGGAAGGGAGGAATAGCTGAACCGAATAGTGATGTGATATGAAGGCAATGGGAGAATGGAAAGTTGCTGTGTCATGACAACAGTAGCAAAAGTATTTTAAGAGGGTGATCACTGCTAATTGCCTTGAGCCCTTTGCTTGTATCTGGTGTCCCTTACCACTGTTTCAACAAGATCTTTCCTATTTTGGATTGTGTTCTGTAGGGAGAGATTTCTGTCTTCACGTTATTTGGAAAGCACCGTGCCTGGGACTGGGCAGCCAATACCGAGTAAATAACTCGCGTGTTTTGGGAGCCTGTAACAGTAGCTGTATGGAAAATGGCAAGACTGCTTGGCTTGCACTGCTGCGCGTGTGCGCTGAGAGAGCTTCTGTACACAGCACATGGTTCCCTGGCTAATGTGACCATCGGTGACTGTGCAGATTGTGCAGAGTGAACTGTACGAAACCAGAAGTGAACTGCTGGGAAACAAGCAAACGTTTCACGTAAAGCAGATCTGAGAGGACCTTGTTCCCCCTGCAGCCACAGGAGACTCCCTTACCACCCCCAAAGCTGGTGTGCTGTGCTCCTCTGTACCCATTTTCAGCACTTGCTGCAATAGCATATCCTCCTGATGCCAGGCCTTCAGGTATACCGGCTCTTCCCTGCTGTATCAGGATCAGCCACTCTCCTCCACGACAAGGGTTACAAACATGTTGTTTCTTCCTCCCTTTCATAGTGTCTGGACAGTGGTCTCCCAGTCTCCTCTCAGGGGCTCCCTTTGTGCCCCATTTCCTCTTCCTCCCATTTTGGAAACCCTGACCCACCACCCACACAGCCAGCCTGAGGAAGACCATTAAGATGAATGTAAGATCTCATCAGCTAAGCCAAAAATCTCCCGACAGAGTTTACCTAACAGAATGGGCTGTGCCTCCAACCTCCTGCTGCCAAAGTCAGAATTTCTTTACTTTAAGCAAAATGAGGATGCTACAGCTAAATGTATAAACTGGGTCACTTTACTACTATCACCTTCGAAAATTCAAAAGTGTGGGAAGTGCGTGCTTCCAATTCCAACTCAGTACCTGGGGAAGGCAGCAGATATCTTTGTCATACTGGGCTGCAAAATAAGTTTTCCCTTAGGTAAAATCTTCCCTTCAGACTGGAAAGTTTTTCATTCTTTTTTTTTTTTTTTTTATTTTGAATTTAAAAGTAATTCTTGCCAATTTGAGAAACAAAATGGCACACTCCCAAAATCGCATGCTGCATTAGTTCGGCATGTATATTAAAAAGTTTCCTTTTATAAAGGGCTGGAAGTTTAGGAATGGAGTCCTGCAAGGGAAAGGCTAAGTGCTTGATGTGCTTAAAATAAGGCTGACAATCCAGTACCAAATACTGGGAAGGATGGGTGAAGAGCAGTCCCTGTCATCAGATGGAAGCAGACTGATCTGGGCTGCATCAAAAGAAGCATGACCAGCAGGTCAAGGGAGGTGATTCTTCCCCTCTACTCAGCTCTCATGAGACCCCACGTGGAGTACTGCGTCAGCTCTGGGGGCCCAACATAAGAAGGACATGGTCCTGTTGGAGCGAGTCCAGAGGAGGGCCACAAAGATGATCCGAGGGCTGGAGCACCTCTCCTATGAAAACAGGCTGAGGGAGGTGGGGTTGTTCAGCCTGGAGAAGAGAAGGCTCTGGGGAGACCTTATAGCGGCCTTCCAGTACTTAAAGGGGACCTACAGGAAAGATGGGGAGGGACTCTTTGTCAGGGAATGTAGCGATAGGATGAGGGGAAACAGTTTTAAACTGGAAGAGGGTAGATTTAGATCGGATATTAGGAAGAAATTCTTTACTGTTAAGGTGGTGAGACAATGGAACAGGTTGCCCAAGATAGTTGTGGATGCCCCATCCCTGGAGGTGTTCAAGGCCAGGTTGGATGGGGCTTTGAGCAGCCTGGTCTAGTGGGAGGTGTCCCTGCCCATGGCAGGGAGTCAGAACTAGATGATCTTTAAGGTTCCTTCCAACAAAAACAATTCTATGACCCTTTGATCTGTTGGCTCTTTTGCATCTCCTGCTTCTTGAAGTCCGTAAGGAAAATTCATGTATAACGTGTGCTTTTCTTGGGATATATTCTGCTTGTAATACATTGCCTACAATTGCCTGAATCCTGAAGGCCTTAATCCCAGTTTAATTATTTTGGTGAAGGCTTCTCATGTCAGGTGGTGACAAGTCCCCTGGTACAAAAGGCACAGTGCTGCTGACACATTTGTAGCTATGACCTGGCCACACATGAGTTTAGTTTTTTTCCCCTGGTCTGCTACACAAGTACTGTCTGCTGGCCATTTGCTGCTGGCATTTAGTATTAACCCTGCAGTTACAGCATAATTTCCCAGAGCCCAGCTTTGCTAGATTCCCAGCCAAAGGAACTCAGGCTGGGAGTCCTTTAATCCTTGTACTCTGCTTTTCTCACATCCTCCGTGGATGTACTTCTTTCACCTTTACCAGAGAGACCTGCAGATGAAAACAGTGGCCTTCCAGCCACCTTGGATATTCAGTTATATTTTGCTGTATTAATGCCAGTGCTTACAAGAGTCTTGCTGAAGTTTGAGAAAATCTTCCTGTTCCTTTTCAACTTGATGCTTTATCTGAACTTATACAACTAAAGCAGAGTTTGACCTATGGCACGATCTTTAAACAGAAACTTGCCTGTAGTATATTATTTTGTTTTGTTATATGCAAGAAAAAATCTTTTCTGGCAATTCCCACGCAGTGAAGAATTTGCAGGGTGAGACCAAAATTAATTACTCTAAGTAATGCAGCGACTGTACATAGTGGTTTCACAAAAACAAGAAGTCATCATCAGATTAAGACAATGAGCTCATCTAGAGTTACTGCAGTCAGAGAATTCAATTCAACAGAGACATTTCTCATGCAGCACAACCATACGATTTCTGAAAATATAAATCACAACAAATGAACTGGGAAAGGCACGGCACTGACACACATACAATTACAGAACAAAAGAAGTCTCTCTTGGTTTTATTTGTTTGATTAAAAAACCTGAAAGGCAAAGATTTGTTTATCTCATTGCACAGGGACACAGTAAAATTCATCTGTCAGGTCTTTATGCTTAGGGCTGTTTCACGTGCATGGTCATGGCACACTAACATTTTAGGCACGCTAGCGTTTCTTGTAAATACTTATTAGTACTCGGGTAAGATCCACACAGTGAACTCAGCAGTGATTGACTTGAAAGGTAAATACCTCGTGGGGCGATCTGAAAAAAGTCTGTTCCCATCAGCAGCTGACTCAGAGGCTTGGAGGGGGAATATTGTAGCTTCTAGAGAAGTCTTGCAGTGTAAGTTTTAAAGCTTTGCTTCATTCAAGTGACAGTGGTTAGTAGTACAAAACATGGCTCAAGGCAGCAATTTCATTTCTCTGGATTTCAGCAGGTGAAAAATGTAATAGTTCACATAGTTGTACTCAGCTTGCAATGAAAAAGGAGCTCATGTGCTATAAATATATTTCAAATGCCAAGACAAATCAGATGTGTTCTTATAAACAATCTTGTAAAGGTAAGTAATCTGTTCTCTGTTAGTTATATATTACACCCTCCTGGCCTCCTAACTCATGAGATACGCTTAGATAGTAGTTTAAAATGTGAACATCCAGAACTTACATAGCAGATATTTACAGGTTGGCACACCTAATTTTTTTTAAATTCAACATGTTCATTTCTTTTATCTGTTAATACAAGATTACAACATGCTCTTTCTTCTCTCTTTATTCAGAAGCCAGATTTTAAAGTAATTCCAGACGAAAGGCCAACACTAAAAAATCTGAAGGCCATTTGGCACCTAACATTGCACAGAAGTGCCCAATGGGATTTCTAAAACACCAGGTCTGTTTGACATCTAATACCCATTACTTCTCAAAGAGAATTAGCCCCACATCCTGTGTAGGCTTTCTTAGAAATCCCATTTGATGCCTATCTGCATCTTTCAGTATCTAAATACCTTGGCAAATCTGAATTCAAACTCTTAAATACTATCTCAGAACTTAGTGAAAATGTTAAGGAGAGTTTTGCCTAAGAAAGTGTTTCAGTATACAGCCTTGAAATTAATCAGGTGCAAACCAAAAAGGCTAGGTTCTACATAATCCTTCCAAATATTAATATCTAAACTTTATCTGTCCCATATACTTTATAGTCCCATATACTCTAATACAACAAGGCAAGAATATACTATTCATCTTTCCAGCACCTCGGTTGGTTTTCCTTTAAATAAAGGGCAATAGATCAACATCAGTCTAAGTCAACTGAGAATCTCGTGTCAGAATTTCTTTAATTGGACTGAAATTCCTGGCAAGATCTAAATATAAACATATTTTAAAAAGAAATCGTTTTATATAACATTTTCTTTCTGATACTTGAGCCTAAGTTTAAGGTAGAAATCTTGTACTGCCATCCAATTTGCAAGAAAGTGCTTTGGAAAGATATTTACCTTTACTTTTTTTTCTTTGCTCTAAGAAGCACTTGACAACCAACACTTCTCAAATGCAAACTAGTAGAAATGTAATCTCAGTTGTCTAAATGAGGAAAAATATCAGAGTTCTTCCTGTTTATCTTCCTTCCCCCATAGCATCTACTTTTCTAGTTGATATCAGAAAAGATATCAAGAAAGGAATACTGCAATATGTTAAGACAACAACAACTCCATACCTCGTTGTCTTTCCAAATGCTTTATTTTCAACACTACATAGATTTCAATATAGATTAAAAAAAGAAAGTGCCACATGCAGATGCGCGTACACATGCCTTTGTGACCTCTTGCTGATATCTACAGAAACAAATAAAGGTCAGAATTTTCTATTGATTTGAAAGTTATGGAAGAAGTGCCAGACAGGTAGCCTGTTTGCATGTTTAATGATGGAGATACCTAGAATTAGCCATCTTGCTCTTCCCTTCAAAACCCCACATACTTTCTTCCTGTCTGTGAAACTTACTCCACTGTGTAGTCCAGGCTCTTTCAAGGATGCTAATAAATACCAGGAGCCCATGAGCAGAAAGAGAGAATAAATGAATAGGTCTAATCATGTTTATGGTGGTGATAACCTCTAAGTAAAACTGATTAATAACCCCATTTTACCAACTCACAAAAGACCAGGTACAAAAAAGAGCATCATCCAAGAAGGCAGGACCCAACCTGTGCTTGGTTGAGTTTGCATGGTCATAGTGGGCAACAGGTAGTTACAATACTGCATGAGTTATTTTTATATACCTTCTTGTTTCATAGCAAACTAACTTGTGAAACAATGGATTTAACTTTTTGCTATGAATCTAGCTAAGGAATATTTTGATGGCATTCTTAGTGTTATTAGTGTGTGCAACTGAAATGTCATGTAACTAGCTGGTTGCATTTATTGAGTCTACTTGTAGACCAACCCTTCTTACAGATGTAAATCTATATATTTTATCTCACAAACAAATACCACTGAGAGTCAGCCAAGACCATCTAATCATACATGCCTACAGGTTGGCTCCTTGCATGAATGGCTCTCCCCGATGCACCAATGAAATCGAATTACTCTCTAAGAACAACAACAGACCCTTGATAGGAGAATCCAAACATCACCAACTCAGTTGCACCGAACATGAACACATGTAAAGGCAGAAGTGTACAGACTTCTGTTGAAAGACGTGCTTTCAATATCTCATCAGTCACCACAGGAAAAATTTCTAATGCTTTAGCTCCCCTTTGCATGGCATTGCTCTTGCAGAAACTGTACTTCTGTAGGGGCATTTGATAGGAAATAAAAAATTCAGTAGGTTAAATGAAAAACTTTTCTATTTACTGGACCAAAGCCAGAGGAATTTACAGTGTGTGGGATAAAATCAGGGCAGCCTGGAAGCTGATCTGTGAGAAATTTGAGGAATAAAATAAAAATGCAAGTTGACCAGCAGCTAATTGTCATGATGGGAAGAGAATTTTGGCCATTGTGACATCAATTTAACCAAAACTAGAGAAGTATTTATAGCAATGATAAAATGTGAAAGTGGTTGTTACTTAACTAGTTGTCTACTAGTATCATGAAGGATAGTTTTCTCTCCCATTGTGGGTAATACCTTTTTTGCTTAGTTTTTTCTTTTCCCCTTTAGGCTTTCATAAGACCTACTATTCAATATGTAAATATAAAAATCTTGTTTGTTTCGGCCAGTATTAATGATCTTATTTTTGATCTTGTTTGCTAATAGACTAGAACTTCCTGCATGTGCCACAACAGAGGCAATCTTCTTTTTTCTTTGTGAAATGAGTGATGTTAATTCTGATCATTTTCTGAATTAGCTGAGCTTTTCACAGGAGCATTATTTTTAAGTGCTGTTACTGGAATTACTCAAGAGAGCTTAGAGATTTAAATTAGTGATGTTTAAATTAATTAAAGAGAATGGCCTGTGAATTTTCCCATCTGAGTTAAGATTCAAGATCTTATTTGTGGGTTTTTTTGTGTGTATATGTTTCCAGCAACAGCAAATTTGAAGAAAATATGATTTAAATGTTGTTTGCTGCATAGGAGATTACATTAACATTTCAATTAAAAATTATATGCATTGCTCATTTATCCTGATGTTCCATATATCTCAGTCTTGGGTAAGTCAACATAGACCAGCTGCAATCAGAGATACTGCAGTAACTTGCACGGGCAAGATCCTAGCCCAGATATATTTGGTAGTGAGAAAAGCGTATGGGAAGTTTGGACACCTGCTTTCTTTTCTGAGTACTGCCCTCATTGCACTGTGCCTCCGTGGAACAGAGCAGTAGGAGATGCACTTCATGGAGCAAATGCATGGGTGATGAGTCATTTGAAAGTGCGTGAGTTAATTCAGCTGGATGGACTAAATGCAAGGATGTAAAGAACTCCGTCTATTTTGAAACATTAATTCATTTGTCTAAAGTTGTCTGCTGTGTCTGGGTACAACAGAGATCAGTGTTGTTTCAGTCTCTAGCTGGTGAAGGACTTCTAGCTTGGTAGCGGACAAAGGCTTAGAGTCCCCACTGCAATGTTGTTGCTGGGTAACAAACAGAGTACCAACTGCTTCTTGTCCTTTTTCTACGTTAAGAGAAAATTCTGGTTCCAACAAGAATAGTATGTAGTCCTCAGAAAGGCCAGGATCTGAGAGCAGGCATAATCCCACTGAGTCCTTTCAGCCCTGTGCCTTCTTTCCTTGCCGCTGTTTGTAGCCCAGCCTTGGCTTGAGAAGCCATGCTCTGCTTAACTCAGGGTATTTCCTGGTAGACTGGGCTAAAGAGTGCTCTTGCCAGCTTGGGCCATGCTGGCCAGGCAGCAAGACATGTATAAGGTCTTCTCCAAAGAGCGCTGGAGTTTGGGCTGAGGTATGTCAGAGGGAGTTTAGGCTGTGGAGGCTGCACAAGGGAACTTTTCAGCTCAGACATAGACTCCTCTAGACCAGAGCCAGGCTTGCCCAAATCCCTGTCTAGAGACCATGGCAGACTACTACTAAAGTTGTAGTAGTTGGAAAGACAAAGTCATGAGCTTAAAACACATCTCGGATAAATTGTCTTCCAAAAGCAGTAACTCATCAAGAGTTTAGACAGAGCCCCATGCCATGCCCTTTCATAGTAGCATTTACTTACATTGCTGGACAGACATGAGGTCAAATGGAGTTTCAGTCAGGTGCAGCTAAGGAGGCATATGACTACAGATGAACTGTGGATGGTGAAGGATAGCACAGAAAATTTTATGGAAACCTTTTCAAACATGAGCTCATGAAATTAGGTTCTGAAATTTGCAAAGTAGCCTGCTGAAAAGAATCATCCCTGCGGTGTAGGTCCAGTCAGCTGGAGTTGACATTTATTTAAATGGCATGAGTTTAAAGAGTTATCCCTTTTCTTTCTCTCTTTCTTTTTTTTTTTTTTTTTCCTCCTAAATAACTAAATACCTTTGAGAGCAACAGAGGGGTTAAAAACTTTACTTTAGGGAAACTGTTGGATTGACAGAGCCCACACACTAAAACTAATTTAATGAAGATCCCAAAGGCTTTCCTGAATGAAACCAATTACAAGCTCTTCCTGAGGAAAGGTGTTGGACCCCTGGGATGGATGTATATGTATTAAGCATTTTCAATTCATAAGAAACCATTCCTCTGAAGACATTGGTTTTTGCTTGCTGACTGTGACATAATCATCTTTATTAACGTAGGTGGTACAAATACCTAGAAAATAATACAGTAATGTTGAAGATGTTTGTATAGGATGATGAACTAGAAATGGAGTGATCCTGTTTTATGCAATCCCACTGCTTCTCTGCAAGGCAATTAGATTTCTGATTGCAACCGTTTTTCTGTCAGTCTTCAAGTTCAGGTTTTTTGCGCTCTCTCTCTCTCAGATAAGAAAACCAGAGTGAAGAGGGTTTGCTTTGTATAAAGTATTACCTGTAGAAGCAAGAAAAAAACAACCCCAACCATTACAGATGCACTTATTCCTCTGAAATTTCTTTCAGTGGCTTGACACCTCTGATGAATAAGAAAGGCAATTTTAACATATATCTCCACCTTTAATTCCTCAGTGCATCCATTTTACCATCAGCCATTACAATGGGGTTGACACGTCTACGAACCTGAGAGGCGCTGTCAGAATCCAGAGGAATGAGCACACCAGATGAAGTCAGAGCATTTGTTCCTTGACAGCTCAGGCGTGGTGGCAGCCAGCTAGGGCTGGGAAAAAAGAGAAGGCACTGTAGTTCCTCCTCACTGATCTGAAGCCTGCAAACAGATATAATTTCAGACATAAATACTCTGAGCAGCATGGTTTCCTGGGAGGCTGTTGCAAGAGTGAAGCATACCGATGCCTCCTCTGAAGGTGTGTGTTTCATGACCTCATTTTGATGACTGATCCTTTCGAACAGTCACTCTGCAAAGATTCTCACTCTGAGAACCTATTTATATTATGAATAAGAGGGTTTTAGGGGGTTAAAACTGAAATTTATCTCTTTTTTCTTACAGCTTGCAAAAACTAAAGTTTAATGCCGAAACTGCTACCGAATTGTTACATTTTGCATATATCAAGCAAGATAAAACCCATTTGATATGCTTACTTTTTCAGGTTATTAACATATTTTACTTCATCTCTTACTATATCTGAAAATATGCCCAATGTTTTATAAAACTAGTACAGGCTTAGCATCAACCCATAAATTCTGACAATCCTGAGAGGGTGAGTATTAAGGGCTTTTTCCTGTAATAACTGTAAGGGAGAAGAAAAATCACATGACAATTAAAGCAGCCCTGAAAAAAATCCCCAAATTCTCACAGTCATGTACAGTTAAGATAGAACACTGAATTTTAATTCTGAGCTTTGTGTATATATAATAAAATATATTCTATATTTGAGTATATAATAAAATATATTGTTAAAACAATTAATTGTCCTCAACCTGCCTCCAATGTTAGGGATGAATATACTTCTCTTACATACAGCTTAGCCTAGAATGCTACCAGGCAACTCACCTTATATCAGTGTTAAAAAGTTGACAATAATGTCACCATTGGAAAATAGTGATCTTGAAAGCTCAGTATTGGAAGTCCCGCAATTTCTTCCCTCACCTCCTTCTTTTTTTTTTTCTGGAAATGCAAGGTCAGTGAATTTAAACGTTGTAAATATGCAAGCTGTAATGCGTTTATGGTTTTGTATGCAGCTATTATAACGATATGCACAGAGAGGCCTCCATCCTCAGCTGTCTTCTAAGCAGCATTTCCAAGGAAGGTTTGTGCTATAATATGCCACTATTAGTCTTTGGAAAAGAGAGATCCCAATATTCTGTGACAAAAAAGAGTTTAAAACCTTCTTCCTTCTCTGTTACAAACCTAAAATGGTTGTTGAGGCTTGCTCCTTATGTAGCTGGTATCCCAGTATCTGCTCTACTTATGGTGCTATTTATAAGTAGTACTAGCGTCTTACAGAACCCTACCCACAAAAAGTTATTGTGGAGAAAGAGTGAGGGAAGGTGCAAAGATGATCCCAGGCCTCCTGCGTCTGCCTAATTCAGCCAGAACATGCCTTTGCCTGTGAAGAGACACATCAAATACGACAGTGACCCGGCCAAAAACGGAGAACTGTGCCTCTGTCACGAGTACATGGTATAAAGTTGACTAAGGTTGGTTGTTGCTAGACCGCAGGCTACCACAGTTGGTTTGGATTTTGGGAGTGAGCCTGTTTCTTCCACCCCTGGGCCGAGGCTGGTTTGTGGATGCAGTTGGTAGCAAGGACAGACTAAGTGCCTGGATACCAAGCACCTTGCCGTACAGCTGCCTACGTGCCAGTGCAGCTCCACAGAGCCTAGGGCTCCTACCAGATGATTCAGCTTGGACCAGTGAGGATAGAGACAAGGCATTTACTAAAAAGTAGCTGTTTGGTTTTTTTTTCTTCTGCAATCCTCATTCTTTCTCCTAATCATGCATGGTTATTATTTAGATTCACAGTTTTAAAATGCATCTCTACATTTCCAGTGCCAAAAATAGGTCAAAGCACCTATCCCAACATTAGTAAAAAAATTCACAGGGTAAGCATAGAAGAAACCTGCCCATAAATGCACATCCTACAGCCCCCTCTGCTTTAACTGTGAGGGGGAAAGTGAGGGCAGAGCAGAATGCCTCAAACATTAACAAAGCTCGTGGCTGAGAGCAAGATATAAACCTACTACAGAGGATTTCAGCCAGCGCTTCCCTTTACGAAGAGGGTACGCTGAATCTCTGCCCATCTCTCCAGGGGCACTGGATGTGGAAGTGAAGGGCATTTCTCAATGCCAAACCGTTTAGGGCATACTGGGTTAAAGCTGACCCCTTTAGTCCCATCAGGAAGCTTTTTAGAAACCAACACTGGTTTCAGAGAATCGGTATAATGCATTTTCAATTGCTCCTATATGTAAGAAAGGGGCTAAGCATTGCTCCAACTACACTGGCAACTTCTGGCCCTGGTGGTGACAGGTGGCACTAATGATTAATAATAAATGGCTACTCTAATTGCTATAAGATTAAGAAAAAGACTCTTTTTGAACAATTCTATACTCCAGTCTGCTTCTTATTACCTACTGCTATGATTGGGAGATGATTAGCTAGTATTCCCAGGCATTATATTTAACATTAATTTACTCCCAGACTGGCATAACATAATCATAATAAAAATAGATTTATTGGTTTGTTTCTCCTTCTAGCCCAATTAGGTAAAGCTCAGAATTTTATAGGATATTGAGGACACTGAAGCAGACGCTGAATAATAACAGCTAATCTCTGTTCATTGTGATATATCCCAGAACAGCTGCAAATGATGGCCAAGCTCTGTTATCATCCTGGATAGCACGAAAATTAAGGATTTCTTCCAAGTACCTCCTCTGCATTACAGACCCATTTTCATTTCCTACTTAAGTCCTTTTCTCTCATATGATCAAAATCCCATGGATTTCCACAGATGCAGAACAGCTATTCCTCATCCTGTTCTCACTTGGAGGGGAAGACTGTCTGGACTATCCCAACGTACATTTCAACAGGGCCAAAGAAGACTGAAGTTGCCACAGGTAATTCCAAGTGTTCTTTCACTTGTGTTGTTTATACGGAAATGTAGGCTTTGAAAATATGGTATATGCAATTGTAAAACAATATTAATGATCAGCCTACATGCACTTTTGGGGGTATCTCTGAAACCATGTTTATAATTATCAAGAAGTCCACAGAGAGCACAACACATTGTGTGTTAAATATGGGGAGCCTCCATCCCTACAGGAGAAATAATCAAAGTGCAATAATCCTTGTTAAACTGTAGTGCAGTGTCACACTCTTTCTTTTTGGACTTCATGTTGTGCAAGACATTACAGCACAAAGTATTGCTTCCCAGGTCACACACTTGCCCCAGACAAGTGTATCGCAGAGCTAACGTTTCTCAAATATTCCATCTTCTGTCCAACCATGTGTTTTTTCCTGTCCCACCATTTCTTGGTTTCCCATTCCCAAGAAACTGAAATAAATATAGTTTCAGTGACTAAATATCACTAGAAGCAGTGCCTGGAAAAATCTCAAGGATGACACCACCCATCTTACAAGCAGTAAAGTAGTAAGACATGGCAACTAAAATGTTGCTTTTTAAAGAAAGTGACACATGGTAGTCCTGTTTTTTTTGCATTCCTTGCTGCTTTTTGAAGTGTGTTAGACAACTCTAAAAATAGATATGAGTGTAATTGCCAGGCGTTTGTAAAGGAGCCTGTTTGTGAATCCCAAAGAGATTTGAAGGTAGATACATTTTGAAAAATCTGAGCTGGAATAGTTCCTTTTCCTCCATCCCACGTGCTGCTGGGGCCACATGAGAGCAGAGCGTGTGTCCACGCATGGTGCAGTACAGCCCAGCCAGCAACCTGCAGCAAAAGGGACTGCAAGGTATGCAGCCAGCAGAAACGATGCTGTTTCATAAAACATATGCCGCCCCACCTTTTTCAATACAGAATTTTCCTCTGAAATGCAAATGCAGTGTTTTTGTGCATGTGTTCCAATGCTTGTGAAAGCTACCAGTTGCAGATACTAGTATAGACTCTCATAGCTTTCCTGACGTCAGTGGAACTAAGATAGTTCCGCTATCTTAGAACTGTAGTTCTCTATTTGTTCCAAAGAAGAGGAAGAATGGCTTATGAGAAGGTAACTCGGTGTCCTTCATTACTCTGCTTTTGTTGAAGATGTGAAAATCAATCGTGCAACAGCCCCAAGCTGTGACCACCCATTTGCAGTGTGGGGAAGTGGCCACTTAGAGCCCAGACCGGTGATTGCCCAGCAAGGCCTGTGTGGTCACCTGGGACCCAGACCGACTCTGAACAAGGAGTCTTGTGGTTAAGGGCTATATAGCCTATTACCAGTTTCCCAAGTCAACCATTCGTTTGATTCAAAGCCTCTAAATTAAAATTTTCAGTGGCAAGGGCTCTAGCATTACAACTCCCAATACACTTCATTCTCAGTTCTGAAAATGTAGGGAATAAGTGGCACAGAAAAAAAAAGGAGGGAAAATGCATTTCCAACCAAGAGTATGCAGTACATAATGTTTCTTATATATATATATCGCAACAGTTTTCAAACTCCTCTTTCTTGAAATAATTTTAGGCTTAATTAGTACTTTAGAAGGTTTGTTCTTTGAAGATCTGTAATGACCAAAAAATGTTTAGTTTGTTACTGAATTACATCTTTCTTAATCAATAACAATTACATGTACTTACGTGTGAGGCATGCGTTCTTTGTCACATCTCAGAACACCTCACAAAGGAGCACAGCGCGCAATTCATCATTATACCCCGCCATGTCAGATGACTCACATTGTTGTAATTCAATCATCAACAGATATTTAAAACCAAGATCCATGGAATTCCAATTCTTTACTGTGTTATCTCTGAACATTATTTTTACCCATTAGTATGTCAGCCAATATTGTAATATGTTTTTCACCTAATTCGGCAGGGCAATTACTTCAAATTAGGAACTCTCATCTTTTTGTGGAGTTAGTTTTTAAAGGCTAAGACGCCTCGTACGATCTGAATATGGTTCGTAAAATCTGAAAACCTCCACATGCATTTTTGCTTGTCTTTGAGCCTGGCAACAGTTGAGATAGTGAATTTTATTAAACTGTCCAAATAAACTATTATTCTTGTACTGCTGGTGTTGTGTGCCAAATAGTAGCCCGAAGCAGAGCTGCTTGGCTCTGTTAAAACCCTGAACTAATAGGTTCATAATGAAAGCAACAATTCAAACTAAACTGTAAGAAGCGTGGAAGTGCCTATGCATCTCATAAAAATGAATATGCTGTTTCATTACTGTTCTGTGGTAACAGAGGCCACGTTTGTACTCACCCCGGAAAGCACGCGCAGTGTTTGTGTACACAGCCTCTCCACGAGGAGACTCCTCAGCACAGTTGGAAGCGCTGCCCAACCCCTTCTCGCATGTGAATATAAGGAACAGGGAAAAAAGGAATAGGGTGAAAAATCACTCCTTGGCTTTAAAGTGAAGCAAGATCTCACTTCAGTTCTGTCTTGAAGGCTTAAATGGAAGAAAATCGCACAGGCCTGTGCCAGCTCTCCGCATCAGGGCAGATGCTATTCCAAAATTCAGTGCAGTTTTGCATGCCCAACAGGGAACAGTGGTATGCTGCTTAAAAAAATCTGCTTCTTTGTAGGTCAGATACAGATTCATGTCTTGCCTCAGTGATGACTAATAAGAACTTCAAATTCAGTTCTTTTTTTTTTTTTTAGTATACAGTCCCAGATGAATTAAAGGATTTCTTTCCACGCTGTTTTTTTCTTGAATCGTTTTATTTCTAAGATCATGATCTTCTGAGCTCATGTGTATACAGAGATCTTACCCACCAAATGTTTTCAACCACTCATCTCCCTCAAATTCATTTTTACACTTATTTTCATAATGCTGCTCTATGATCTAGAGAATAATTGTCCTAAAATGCAAAATTGAAGTACTGGTCACTCTTCCCTTACCTGTTCTCCTTGACTTTTGAAATTGATCTGTCCTCAGTTTTAGACAAATAATGCTATTTCATAAATGTGTTATTAGTATAAATAATGATGTAGTTGATGTTTTTCTCCTGACACTGTAGCATCCACATGTAAGATCTGTTGTTACTGTGCTCATGCATTTCTGTAAGCACAAACAATGCATCATCACCAGACAATAATTTTGCCAGATCAAGGCTGTGACTTTGCCCTCTGAGGGTTGTCTGTAAGGAGATAATACTGCTGAACTAGACAGAAGGATTTACAATGAACTTCTTTTTAATTATCATGCGTAACTCTAGGGAGCTTTTCAAAATGGTCCCTCTTTGAGTAATTTTAATATGTTTCTAAAAGACTTAAAGTGATATCGGTCCAGAGGCAGAACAATATGTATGGCTATTTTTAAATGGCAGTGTAAAACCCCAGGTGCACACCTTTCTCTGCATTCGTATTTTATTAATCCGTCCATTTTAATGTCCTCACTTTTCTCTCTCTCTCTCTCTCTCTCATTCTCTTCCTCTAACTCCCTGCTCAGCTGCTTCCCAGAGACCATTTTAAAGTAAATTCTAATGATTTTAGGCACTTTTGGTATGATTATCATCACAAGACTGTTCTCTTAGTGAACCAAGTCGTTAGCTGGCAGCAGTATTATTTGGGGACTTCGTCTCATTGTTTCCTTCAAGCTGACAAGAGTCAGGCCAAATCCTTGGTCTAATCCTGTTTACTTATTTACAATTTAAATTAATTTAAATGAATATGCCACAGGATAATTGGCTCCCTTAAAACATAGTAGCAAAACAAAGAGAGTTTAAGCTCCAGCCGTTTTTCTTGGATCATTGGTCCTTCCAGCGACAAACCCTGCGACCAGGCTCATTCCCAGCAACCAGAAAAATCCTGCACCCACGATGAATTTGCTTCGGTCTGTTGGGCTATTACTCCCCTTCGATTAGTGATCAGTTTTGACTAACATTTTCAGACACTCTACTGAGCCTCAAAGAGTTCTTGGCAAACCACTGACTTTAAGTGGAGTTTAATGTTTATTCAGGTTAAACACTGTCTGAATGACAGCCATTAGTGCCTTTGAGCACAACAGTTAACAAGAACTCTAGTCAGAATTTGTGCACTCGACTAGTTAAACAGTCGAGTTTAGAGCAAAAAAGTCTGATTTTATTGACAGCCAGAAGAAAGGAGGCAATTATGCGTCAAATGTTTCTGCTTACTTGATCATCTTCTTTTCTTTTCTTTTGCAGTTGTTCTTGTGGATCACCCTGTATCTATCAACTTCAGCTTTGGTAATTTGTCTAAAAGCAGTGCCCTGTAACAAAAAAAACCCTTAGTGGGCTTCTTTGCAGAAGGTCATACTTGATCCACTTTGTAAAAACCACAGCAGCGTTCACGCTTTGCTTCTCGTTTTCCCAGGACCTCTGCTTCCTTCATGGTGCTTGTCCATCCAGGTTGCACTGGCAAAGCTTAATTCAACAGGGGGTTCACACTGGACTGTCTTCTGTGGAATTTTCCTGAAAAGGAGCATGTTGAAGAACCATTATGAGAATCCCAGAGTATGTTAAATCTCTGTCAGCATCTCTTCAGAGCTTAATATGTGAGGCGGGAAAATGCACATCTCCTTAGTGTTTCAGTCTTTGTCCTCCCTGATGTCCAGTGCTGGACATGAACAGTAATAACAAGGGATGTCTGATATATGTGAAGAGAAGGAAATCTTCACACATACGAAATATATATATATATATATATAGTACTACAGATCATGCAGTCTCATCTGTAATACCTGTTAAGACACCATAACATATTTGTCCATAACATAACATACTTGTTATTACACCATAACGTAATTGTCTGGCAAGGCAAGTTCATGGAAGGTGAGAGTACGCTTTTTTTAACAAACTGTCTGCAGGAAAAAAGCCCAGCGGAAATAACAACTTTTATATAGCACTTTTCACCTTGTGAGCAAGATTTACTTTGCAAGTAAATTGCATATACCTTCCCATTTTATTTGGGTGGAAACTAAGTGTCTAAGCATTGAGGGATCATTTAACTATATATTTTGTTCTCCTGGTGTGTCCAAAGTATTGTTAAAAGTGTCAGTCAGCAAAAGACTTAAGCACATAGTTACCTTTAAATCCTTTAAAAGACTTGGTGTATAATATTGAGTAGATGTATAATTATTCCTGCATAAGATCCTGCTGGATCAGGATCTTATGTTAACACCTTCTCTAGGGCACATCATAGTTCTCTCTTTTTTTAATGTAAAATACCATGTAAGCTTGTGGCAAAATATGCATGTTCAGTAGATACGCACAATATCCCAATGAATTTGGCTAATGCTTTTCTACATAACAAAAATAGACATGATTAAAACAATTCAACCTAAAATCTAATCAATACATTGATTATTTTGAAAGACTTAAGATAACAGACCCCGGGTATCATGTGAACTCTTCCAGAACAATCAAGTTTTTCTAAGTCCTCACAATATTTTGCATAAAGTAAGAGATATCTTCAATATCCTCTTAACAGTGTCTCAGATGCCCAAGCCTCAGATGCCTGGAATTAATATCTTTTATGTTACTGTTAGTTGTTGCTGGATTACTTTTTTTAAATCTCTTTTTCTTCTGTTTCAGGAACATAATAAATCCACCAAAGTTTCTCATTTTCTGCCCAGACACCCTGCAAACTGCTTCTGGGACAGCACTGGTTGCTGCTTGTATGTCCCATCGTAAACAATGATTCTTTATGCTAAATTTTTTTTCCATCTAGCTATCAAAAATGACAGCAAGAATTATGCAATAGAGGATTTGTTTGGAAAACCTCATTTGCAGTCTGTACATACAGCCAATGAGACGAGCCCATTTCTTAAGTAAAGCTGTGGTTTAAGAGAAACCTGTGATAAATCTAAATCGAGAAGAGTATCTTGATGAGCTAAAGCTATAATGTGTCCTTTCCTCCCACCCTCCAGCAACAAAAAGCATCCACAGTTTTGCGATGATAAGCATTATGTGAAGCTATACCTACTGTGCTCTTGCAGGCTGCCAGGTGCAAACATTTTTGGGATCTATAACACCAAGGTTTATTCATTTTGTTTATAGATAATTTGCACTGTCACACTATTCATTACACTTATTAGTGATTAATGCAACACTCACATTTTATAAGTCTATTATTCAGAGGCAACAAGTCACAGAGATGTACATCTGTATTGGCATGATACAGGCACATTTGTTTTCTGTCTTGTTTCACCAGTCTGAGTTGGTTTTCTTTCATTCCTTTCCATGACTCTCTGGGTGAGAGGTTAAAAACAAGTTATTACTAGTTATGTTAGTCTACATAGAGGAACAGCTAATCTATGTTTAATCAGTAATGGTTTTCCACATGGATCCACTTGTGCCTGGCAACCACAGTAAAACATCATGGTGCTTTTGTGAACTTTTTGCCAGAAAGGGCGTTAAATATCTGAGTTCTCACGCAGGGATGCTGAGCACTCTCACCTGTCACAAAGATGAAACATCTCATAGCTTAGGGCTGAAGTCTTCAGAAACCTGCTCTGAACAGTGCTTCTCCATGACTATGTCTGGCTGTCCTGCGCTCCTGTCCTATCAGTGTAGGCAGGGAGGGACTACGGATGATGGAAGCTGCGAGGCCAGGTCCCCTACTAAATGCAGGTACCACCTTCCCACGACTGCAGGGCAAAGACCTGCAAGAAAATGGCAATATTTTGTGTTGATGCCTTTTTTAAATTTTGGTGGGAGTTTCTTTGCTTTTGAATTTTCCATGAGTTTGTCTCTCTCTTACTAGTGGTATTGGAGACTGTTTGGTGCTTGTGACTGATAGTGTAACCACCTGCATTCCTGGAAGCCCTGGAAAAGTAGAGGCTGTTATTATATTATGTTCAAGCTTTCCATTTCCTCACAATTTAAGGTCAAGACAGATCATCAGGTTGTCTGGTCTGATGTCCTGCATATTGGTTGCTATTAAATGTTGTACACGTACCTCAAGCCTGAGACAATTACTTTCATTAGCCTATAGTATTTTAGCCCTTGAGAAACCAAACTGTTATGTGTCTAAAGCAGTACCTGTGATGCCTGCAATACTTGAGAACTGATTAACCATGACATGCCCAGACAATCACAGAAACGATCCACACAAAAAAATTCACCATCCTTGAGAATCTGAGCTAGAAAAATCTCTACTGCTCCTGGACTTGGTTTAATTCAGACCCAAGCATCAGATGTCTAAAATAATTTTCTGCAATGGTTTACTCTCTTCCTGGCTAAATAAATAATACATGCTTCAAGGGAAGGCAAAAACTTCTACTGCAGAATACATGAGGCCAAGTATCCTCTGGGAGGAGTGGAAAAGGGATTCTTCCTCTCTGCTGTAGGCAGCCAACTGGAGCTCTCAAGTATGGGATTTGATTATACTCATTACCTTAATGCCAACCTGCAAACGTCTGAGTGGGCAGGGTGTAACTCAAGACATCGTGTTTCAGCCATAATGGAAGAAGTCGCACAGATGCGTCATTCTAATGGATGTTGGGCTAGAGGGATCACCAGGGGATCTAGACTGACGTGACCCTCCTTCCCTCCCTGTCTGAGGCTGCTCTGTCCATTAGAAGTTCTCCCAGACACTGAAATAAAGCCCATATTTAAGAAAGACAGCCAGTTTTTAGGACAAGTTCAAGCAATGGTGAGTGCACCATCTCCCTTTGTAAGCTCTTACAGAGTTTAATTACCTTTACTGCTAGGAAATTGCATCTGATTTCAAGGTTGATTACATCTAACCTTAAACTTCCAGTCACTGGGTTTAGTTGTGCTTTTGTCAGCAAGAGTGAAAAAGCTCACTGCTATCTGTTATCTTTTCCCTGTATCCTCTCAACCTTTTCTTAAGCAAGTGGAATATGTCCAGCTCCTTAAGCCTCCCATCTCAAGACTTGTACTTGACTTGCAAAATATTTGGATTTTCTCCAATATTTTCTCATCTTCTTTAAAGTGCAGGCACCAGAACTGTGCTTGATATTTTGGAAACATGCAAGGACTGTGCTGAGTCCTTTCCACAGCATTGCACTGAGATCTCATGTTAGGGGTGATTATCTAGGGTAATCGCTTTTTATCATTCCCTGAATCTCTCCTCTCTGAGACAGTGTCCATTCCTACAAGCTTTTGGTTCCCAGAGGTATTAATTTGCATTTGACTGTAGTAAAATGAATTTAGTGTGCTGCTTGTTGGACAGTGATCATTTAGCCAAATCAAATCACTGCAGAAGTAATACATCTTCTTTATTTACTGTGCTAAAATACATTGTGTCATATACAAGCCTTTAAAGCAAAGATTTTATCTCATGGCCTGGACCGCTGAAAACAATATAAAACCATATTAGGTGAAGACTGTTTCTGATTCTGCTGAGAAAGCTCCCCACATTGAACAAAACCTCCCCATTAAAAGACCACATTTTGAAATTTGTCAGTGAGACACTTCTTAATCCTTGTAATGGGTGACCTGTTAATTCCATGTAATGCAAGACCTGAAATCAAAATGTCATGTGGTATTAAGTCAACTGCCTTACAGAAATCCAAGTACACCCTATCAATACAGCTGCTTTTCTCATGCAGAACTGTAATCTTTTATAGAAATCTTCTAAATAACCAAAACTTCCACAACGATTGTTTCTGACAAGACCTAACTTCCACTAACCTGTTTTGACTAGCATTAAGTACATTTATTCTCCAGTTCTTTTTCTAATATTTAAGTATCCCAGAAATGCCTGCTATTTTGTGAGCAGCCCAAACAACCAATTTCAAGTAACGAATGGCACATAGCAGAAAAATATACTTCCCTACTTATATTTTTCTCTAAATCAGAGCTAGGTGGAGTATGAGCTGAACTAGTTGAGCTTATTTACAACCGCTGTTTCTCTTTCAGGGCTAATGAATTATTGACAGTCTAAGGATTTTCTGTTATTTAAAACAGAAACTCTCTTCTATAATACAGTGTGGCTCCTCACTAAGTAGAAAAGGGAGTATGTGTAAAACTAGCGAGATCTTTCAAAATGACAGAACCTGACAAATACAAGAAAACAGAAGTTACTGGTACTTCTTAAAGAGATGGTTTAAGGGCCAGTCCTCAAATCCATGTGAGAGCAGCAATGCTTAGAAATCAAGATGGTTTCCAGAACCATGCCCATTGCCAGCGCAGGGCTTAAGGGAGATTAAGGGACACAAAAGATCTGTGCCAGCCCTCTGCAAAGATGGCTTTTCTCCATTATTAGTCTTCATAGGGCAAAACCTCAGCACCTGTAAGTGCAGAGGCAGTGCCCATGGGCTGAGAAGAGCATGAAGACTCTTGGCATCATCAGCCTAGAGACACAGCAGGAGCAGCTATCCAGTTTAGGAATACAGCTACAGTGGGAACACTATAGTTTGTGTTGCTTTTACTATTCCCGGGATGCAACATTTTGTGCTTTCTGCTGCAGACTAATACTCTGGGCCCTCTGTGTGTCCTCCCTTTGAGCATGGAGTAATCCCAAGGAGAATGTGCTGCTGACACATGTGCTGCACTGTTCTCTACCAAAAAAATCACTCTGTCCTATGACCAGGAGAAATACTCCCTCTAAACTCCTAAGCACGTGCCACTAAAGGTAAGACTGTTGCGAGATTTAGTTCTTTAACGTATCTACATCTAGAGTACGGATTTCATACCATTGTTTGCTATGAAAAGAATTAATCCTCTAGTAAAAGGAATATTAGTTAATGGATAAGGAGAAGGTCACTCAATTTATCTCAGCACTGGAAGAAGTGGTATTCTTTGCTGTTTTTTGTACAAAGTTATGAATATCTGGGAAGCTTAAAGGACTAGATGGCACTGGATGATTTTTTAATTTAGCCATTGAAATATTTTGTTAGTGTTTATAAATTTTTGAGGATCCAATCCTGTAAAGTCTTATTTGTATGAATAACTCCTACTCAAAAACAGTCTTGCTGAATTATGTAGTGTTTTTTGCATTAGAAAAAATAATTTGTGTAAAGGCTGGTAGTACTGGGCCCTTAAATATTTATAAACACTTATCAAAATTATTTTATGAGGTAAACCTAAGAACCATACAGTATCACCTATTATTTTATGCTCTCTAATTTTCATAACTATGTGTAGAAGTCAGCAAGTATTAGCAGTTCCTTTCTTATGTGAGAGCAGCCAAATGACCCTTTCCTTATCCTTTAAACTCATACTCCTTCCTAACCGAGGACTAATCCTTTCACTTCTACTTATCATGTAAAATGGACATGCGATGCCAACAAGCTAATGAGCAAATCTGCTAGTGGGTTTGTTCATGGAGCTAAGAAGTTTCTTCCACCTAGAATAATAATATACTGTTCCACTGCACACACAGCCAACTGAGGGGAGGGCATGACATCAGCTGTTATTTCAGTTCTTAAGAATCTGTGGCATTTTTAACAGCAAGTAGCTGTGCATCCCTTCACAGTAATTTTCCCCAGAAAAATTACTTTCTTCTCTTTTTCAAAGATATACTAAACACCCATTAATTTCAACTGAAGTTATAAATGCTTAGCTGTTCTCAGGAGTGATTCTTTGAATACAAACCTGTAAACCAGCTACTCATGTGCAGCTGGTCAAAAAACTTTTTATAAGCTGCAATTTCAACAACAAAAGTAAGTATTTCTATCTTTTGTGAGGTCCTTTTTTCCTTAACACAAACAATCACACTTAAATCAACAGGATGAATAACATCATGGATAATGCGGTAAGTTAAGTTATGCAAGCTAAGATCAGTCTTCCCTTATATTGTTTTGATATTTAACTATGCAAATGGGTCATTCCACAAAGTACAACTACAGGTTCAATTTTAAAGGGAAATTACCGCATGGAAGACATCCATTTTTACCTAATCAAATAAACTTTTTTTTAATTATTATTATTTTTACTGTTGAGCCAAATGAAAAGCAGATCTGTTAATCTTCTTTTTAATTTAAAAAATATTTAACAGCAGCAAGTCACTCCAAGGAGGTTTGCAATGCTCGTCATATGAATATTAGTACTGTGGGTATGGGCAACCAAGTGCATCCATCCTGGGTGCTGTACCTAGTTGTCAGACGCCTGTATACTGAACAGTGAAAATATAAACTGAATTTGAAAAAATGGCTTCTGCAAATTAGATTTTGGGTTCTCAGCAATGATTACTATTTTTCTACTGCCTTAAACCGAATCTGAGTCGGTTTCAGTTAAAGGAATAAAAGTCACAAAGCCTAAAAATCATTTCCCATTGCAAATAATACAGGCCTGGCAGTCCAGCCATGGCTGCTTCTGGTCACTGACTTTGTGACACGATCCAACACATTGTAAACAGGAATGCATGCTCATGTACTAAGGTTTTTATTTTTTTAACTGATTCGGTCTTCAAAGCTGGGTTGAGTCCCGCACTGTGAGGATGTGTAAGGAACTGATGAAAGTGATTTTTATCAAGTTTCTTCATATTTGCTATTTCCTTATACTAATAAGAATGTAAAATGACAGGCATACATAAAAGTGTTCACGAGCCAATTTGCAAATATTCTTAGGAGCAAAAAAGCAAGTTCTGATATAATTCAAAGGCCTGGTATATATATCATATCTTCCTAATATGATCCAGACAGGTTACTCAGGGAGATAAGTATTTACTTGGGTAGAGGCTCCCAGGACTGAGGTTTAACGATGGCAAATGGCATTTAGCACTATAATAGTTGCATGTTTTTCCTTCTTTCCCCCCTCCCCCCAAAAGACCACCCATCTGTGGCCCTAGCAGTGGTCCTTGTGACCCAGCAGCTTCTTTTTGACAATGGCCTATATGGAGAACACAGTTTTGTATAGCCAGAGGCAAAAAAAAAGCCCCGAGGAAACCCAAACCAATTCATTTTCTGTTCCATGTAGCATCTTAGGCAGCTTTCACTGTAAAGCAAACCAGCTACCAAGCAACGATGAACCTTTCTAAACCCCTTCTGCCCAGGTGCTCTCAACTGGAGACAGGCAACAGAATCCTTTGCTGCACAAGGCAAACAGAAAGTTTACTTTGCAGAGCCAGAGCAGAAAAGTGCGCAGGAGAGAATGCACGTTTGAGTGAGATAGGCAACCAACCGGTGATGTCCCTTCACGCCTGTGTTTTGACAGTCCATGCAACTGCTGCAAAACAGCGCATTTCACAGAGGTGCCTCTCAGAGAAGAAAGTCGCCCTGGCAAGAACCACAGTAAACCCAAAGCAGGGTTCTACGCAAGACCAGTTCAAAGGGGTGGCTGCAGAGCAAGTTCACCTACTGTAGCAAAAACTGTGCAGCAGCTAGTTTGCCACATCAAGTACTATCCGCTGGCAATAATAGCTTCTCATTCAGATTGGCAAAACAATTAACCTTACTCATATTTTGCTGGGGAACCTGGAAGCCACTGGGGAGAGAGACGAGCAGCACCCTCTGACCGCGCTCCGTGGTCGGGCGGTGCTGCCGGGAGGCGACCCTAGAGCCGGGGCGGGGGAGGGAGAGCCAAAACCAGCCCCGGGGAGGGACGGCCAGCGTCCCCCCTCCCGGGGGGGGGTGGCAGGGCTCTCCCTCTGCCCCTAGGGCCAGGGGGGGAGACCCAAAACCAGTGCCGGGGAGGGACTGGGGGGAGCAACTCCCCGCCGTGCTGTGGGAGCGAGAGGGGAGTCTCCTCCTTCCCTTCCCTCCCCTCCCCTCCCCGCCCCGCTCTCTCCTCCCTCCCTGCCTGCCTGCCTGCCTGCCTGCAGCCGCAGCGCAGGGGCAGGAAGGGAGCGGCGGCGCGGCAGGCAGAGCCGCCCGGCGGAGGCAGCAGGGCTGGCGGGCGGGAGGGCGGCCGGTGTGGCTGCGCCCGGGCCTCCGCCGCCCCGGC
>VYZM01015412.1:251647-285413 GCA_013398915.1 Dromas ardeola
GGCCGCCACCTTCGAGCCCGCGGGGAAACGTCGTGATGGCTTGCAGTGTGTGTGTGTGTGTGTCTGTGTGCGTGTGTGTAAGCTGCAGGCTCTCTTTTCGCCTTTCTGGCAATCGACACGTCCAGAATTCCCCAAAAATTTGGAAAATGTCTCGGATGCGCCAGCGGGAATTTTTCTTTCCTTCTTGCCTTCTGCCTTCAGAAATTAAGAAGATTTTGGGAGTATCTGTTAGAAAATCGCAAAGTGATTCCGGGGGCAGCTTGTCAGCCAGTCTTTCCGAGTGTCCCTAGACAGCAGAAATGGTGTGATTACGGAATAAAACAGCCAAATAACTTGGAAAGCGTGAATAAACCAACTACTTAAGGAGTCAGAATGAAAAGCAGGCAAACACCATTTAGTGCTCCTTTCACAGGAGTGAGCACAGAGGTATTTACCTGTATATGAAAATGACAAAATAAGCTAATGCTTTTGAGATGATTGTAATTTGTTTTAAAAAAATAATAACTGTGAGAAAATGTTACAGATTTGGCAAGGAAAGGAAAATGAGTACTTTTAGAGCCGAAAGCTCTGACTAGGGTAGCCTTTTCTGAATGCTGAAAAATAACTGGCAACAATTTCTTCTTGTGGTAATCTGTTTAATAATTTGTCCGTTTAAATTGCAAGGTGTGCGTCATGCCCTACTGAAAGTAGTAGCTTGAAGGCTTTGATATAGAGCACCACAGTGTTCATATGGCTTGCCCGTTGATATTATTCTTAGTTATTTAATTAAAAAGGACAGGCACACCATAGGCTTCTAGTTTGATTTAGAGGGAAAGAAAGTATTTAAGATGTAGAATGAACTAATTTGCAAAATCTTTGGTAGGTTCAGAGTCTTAATTTTCTAGTTAAATAGTAATATTGCTTGGAATTAATTGTAACAGTGTGATTGCTTAGCTGATTCTGCAGCCTTTACTTGCACAAGTTGCTGTGGGTTTCTATGGGATCACTCCTACAGGTAGTATTCTGACGACTCAAGATAGCAGGATTGGGCCCGTTTTCAGAGAGTTCCAGCATACGGCACTATGTGGGGATGCTCCTGTTGGCACAAAGTCTTTGACTTTGACGGGAGAAGAACTTGGGGTTAAGTCCAGATCTCCTACATTTATTCAGCTGTTGCTGGTTGGGTCCCTGGGCCCTGATCTTGCTTTTCCCGAGGTCTGCTGTAAAATTTGCGCCGACTTGAGTCCAACTAAGATGAGCTCCTCTGGGTGATTGTAGTTTCCCATTGCTTTAGGGTGAGTTGAAGCTGCTCAGTGTCTTGGAGATCAGGGCCTGAGTGAATGAGAAGGAGGATTGTATCTGCAACTATCGACGTGTTTTGCCGCAAATGAGAGATTAATCGAAAAAGTAGTGTCATTTAATAGGGATACATGTTTGTGCTCTGGATCCAGCCCTGTGCTTGTGAAGTCCATGACAGCTTTGCCTCAGAAAAACAGAATAGCAAGACTTTTAAGGATACATTTGTCATTTGTCTCTGCCGTGTGCTCTACAGGGTCTGTATTTCAAATCTTTGGGAGGCAGGAATCTTTTCCTGCTCACGCTGAAGCTGCGTTAGAAACAGAGTAACTTCAGAGCAAACACATAATCCCTCAACTCAAGAAATAACCTCCAAGCAGTAGAACTGAAATTTATAAAATTCAGCCTTACTCATAAGTGCGGACCTGGGTGTCTAAACCCAGAGAAAATGTATTTCTTTATTACAAAATCACATTTAGATCTTCAGTTTAATAATAAGGCACTTCTGAATTTTGCTTTTAAGGATATTTCCGGTTGCTTCACTAGGAATATTTATGAGAGTAATACACGGGATATGTGGCTCACTGGCAGGAAGATTTTAAACTTTTTAATGAAATGAGTAAGCAAGCAGGAAAATGTGTAGAAATATTTGTTGTTCCAATTTCAGTTCATTAGAAGATGGAGTAAGGAAGGTGCTTTTTCTCAGCGTAGAATATTGCATCTGCAATCACTTCTAGGATTTATATGTAACCACTGCCCTTGTCATCTGCATGTGTGGTCTTTGGATCAGTCCTCACTTGAGAATGCAGATTAAATTAATGTTCTGTGGCTAGCAAAATAACCTTTACAGTTTTACTTCATCCAGCAAAATTTGTTAGTAAATAGTGAGAGAACTCTTATGCAGCTATGAAATTCAAAAACTTATAATAATGCTAAATAGAACCTTATTTTAAAATGATGGTATTTTGAGCCAAGAGTAAATTATTTGAGTTCGTGGGATGTGTAGCATTTACCTTGGCTTGTTTGGCCAAGCCTTTTTAAATACTATTTTATTTTCTAAAAGTAACCTCCAGAAAGTACAGATTTGGTAGAAGACCTCCGTGCTGGTATGAATCAAATATCAATATGTCTACAGAAACTACAAGCAATAAGGATATAGGAATTTCTAAGCACATTCAGTAAGTGTTTTGAAATGGATTACAGTCTGTAAATACATGCGTGAGCAGGGTGTGCCTTCTGCTCTTAAATCCAACGTGCTATGGGTGAAGGAGCATCCAATTTAGAGTTGGTATGTTCTGGTGAATTTAAATCTCTGCTTCTAGTTTTAATCTAGCACTTTTCATGCTGTAGTTTCTGTGCTTCCCTTGTTCTGGTGCAGTTTGCTCATCTGGATGTACAGCGGACACCTGGGTGCATCCCAGAGGAAAAGCAGTATGATGTGGTGTCAGTTTTACTCGCCGCTTCATCTGAGCTCATGGTTTAGATGAACAAGTGCCAAACCCACTGTGGAGGAGGATTTCATTATTTCACGGTTAAAGACGTATGCTCCTGCTTCATGAAGATCTGTGTGGGTAATTGGTGCCTGTGTCCGTACTTGCCATTGATGACTTGCGTTGCGTACCCCTATAGACTAACCAGCATTTGTAGCTGGCGCTGGCTTCTTTTACAGGGAAACTTAGTTTGAACTTTGAAGAAAAAACACAAAGCTCACTGCTACTGAACAAGAAAGTAATTTTTATTCCTCTGCCCTATGGATATTTAAATGCTCTATTGAGTACCTTCAGCAAAAGCATTTTTGAAAAAAAATAGCTTCTTTCTGCACTGACTTCAATACTGGGTATGGGAAAAGCCTTTTACTGTAAAGATTGGCACAGCTTCTGAGTCCTGCTTTCCATCAGCAAGGAAAAGGCAGTGGTAGCTGAACTGAAATGGGTTTTGTCTTTCCCCATACAAGTGTGAACTTGTACAGGGATGAAAAAAGAGAGAGAGAGAAATGGAAACAGATGAAGGCGGCCAGATGCCCTCGAAACAGGGGAAAAGTAAGAGACAGCAAGGAGAAAGGTAGTGGCTGTTTCCGGTGGTTTGACCTCCCGAAGGATGGACGGGTTGATGGAGGGGTCAGTGGGGTTGCGCCATAGCCCTCTGGCTCGGCTCCCAGCTGTGCCACGGGCTTGCTGGGGGACTTCAGAAGAGATGTTTTGGTTGATTTCAGTGGGACCATAAGCCTCGTTGAGGGATTGAACTTGGCTTTTTATGTCTTAACTCCACAGATAGAAAGGAGATAAAAATACCTCTCGTAAACGGGGCTGGTAAAGGCCTTTTCAGAGATACATTGACCTGGGTAATTGGAATTGTTACTTAAACAGAGCTGAAAATTAGCACTACAGATCTTGATATACTTGATCAAGGTTTACCTCTGCATTTCAGGGTCAGTTCAACTAGCTAGTGTTTTAAATTAATTTTGTCTTATATTAATATCAGTTTTATAAAGCTGCTAACTTACCCTTTAAGAAGAAAAAAGTTGATTTCTGCCTGCCAAATAGTACTATAAAGATATGATAACAAGAGAAAGTGAAAGGTGATAGAAGTGAGTGGTAGCACGTAAATGGGATGCTGCTCTGGCTTGGAAGCAGGAAAGCAAATGGAGACTATTTAATTATTTAAGGAACAATAAATGAAAAGTCTGCTTATAAAGTGACAGTAAAAGGAGAGACAAACAGAATAAAAAGAAAGTTGGGAAAGGGAAACAATGCATAAAGAAAGTAGAAGGTGGACAGGGAGGGATCAGATGGGGCAGCGGAAGGATTTAAAATTTCCATGGAGTTTTCAATTGGAAAATATTATCTGTATAAATCTGTATATTGCAGTGCTTACATAACAACCTGTATTTTACTGAAATTGTGGAAGTCGGACATGGAGTGTTCTCCTGGGTGGGGTCACTTCATGTTCCTGCTTCATCCTTCGGACGCACAACCTCTGTTAATAGGGCATGTGTTTTTAAAGGTGGCATGCCTCAGTGACAGGCTGTCTCAAGAGGTATGCTTTGTGGATGTTGTTAGTTTTAATGGCATTATAATTTTCTTTTCTGTCAAAGGTGCAGTGAAAGTTACCTCTCCCTCGAACACATAATAGCATTGATTTTAGAGGGACTGTTTTTTTGCCGTTTACCAAAACTGGGTTACATACTTTTGCTATTGTACTAACTAAAGATATTTGGTATGTAAAGATCATGAGTATTCAGCGTTTCATTAGAGTGTGTGAATGACTGACTATTTAATATGCTTGTACTGGGAGTTAGTGGGACACGTGAAAAGCATGTGAGGGTTGTTTCCCTCACTAGATTACAAATGTGTATGGCTTTGGCAGAATTTGCTTCATGCAAAGTACTTTTGTAGTACTTACAAAGTACATATTTTTACGTGCCTGTGAATAATTTGCAGCAAAAGGGTGAAGCCTTTGGACATCCAAATGAATCTATGCTGTTTGCTATTGTCAAAGCATTATGATTAAAAAGAAACAAAAGCCCTGGGTGTACGGTGTTCAGTTCATGCAAGTACTCCTCCTCTTCCTTTAAGAGCAGAGGCAAGTACTTCTGCCTCTTAGAAGAGAAACTACAACAAAAATTTTGTATGAAGTTGCTTGCTACGTCTTATGTGGTTAAGCAAGCAATGGTGATTATATATCTTATTGATGAAACTTCAGCTTATGAATATTAAAACCAAAATAAGTTTAAGCTAGCAGTGTTGTAATTCTTGACATTTTTATTTTGTGTTGAGAAATGAAAATTGGCGCAATCTATTTAGTCCTCCATTTAAATTATTTTTATTTTTAATTCTTCGTGTAGCACTATTTGTGTATTGTTTTCAATACACTCTTAACTTCAAAAAAACCCAAAACACACCAAAAAACCTTTTCATATACTTCTAAACACAGATGCTGTAATGCTTTTTTTAGTCTGAAGTTTTATTTTGAAATGGTGATGTTCCGTTATGCTTTCCTCCATCTAGGCAAAAATGGTATTTGCCAAGAACAAAAATCTTTAATCAATATGTGCAAACATAGGAGTTCCAGAAGAGAGAAAATATTCAAAGGCAGGAGGCTGTTCACAAGACTGGGAATCAGTACATCCAGGGGCTGGTCTTTATAGCAAGTGTGGCTAGGTTTTTTTGTGGGTTTTTTGGTGGTTTTTTTTTTCCCCTAGATTTGCTGGAAATAGTCTTCTGAACTTCTGAAATGAAGTTCACAGAGTACCACTGCCATTGCAACCTTCAAATAGTCTGATAGTGTTTCTCAACGTCCTTTTTGCCCTTGTTTTCAGCTTTGTTGACGCCGAGTTATTGAGATGAGAATTGGTAACTTTTGAACAGTCTATTTTTAACAAAGTTTGTATTAGAGTATTGCTCTTCATGAATAGTGTTGGTCCCAATCTGCACAAGCACTGAAAGGGAAGGCATGTATCAGAGGAGAACTGCTTTTAAGTACTCATTTTCGAGTTTTGCGGTTCTCTGGGTGTGCCTGGTCCTGCTCTGTAGATCAGAGTATCGATCTTCGCTCTACTGCTGCAAGGATATCTCCTCTTTTTTAAAGTTGAGAGATTCCAAACTGTTTCCAAGAAATGGTCCTCATCACGTTATAAAACGGGATATGAATGTGAAATTGTTGTTTTCTAGGATTTTCAAACTTAGAGTGAAACAGCTTCCTAAACATCAGATCACAGTATTTCTCAGCACTTCAGTTGTCACTTCTCGCACACTGCACATCACTGAAGCACCCCAATTCAAGCAGAATAAGAGCTTTTCAGCTTCAACTTAAAAGCAGCACATGGATGACAGCATGCACTAAGTGGGCAGTCCTTTCCCTGTAAGTACGTATTGAGCCTGCAAAGCTGAGGTGTCGTGTCCCTGCAGACCAGATTTCTGACCCCATTCTTGGTTTTAAGCAAGCAATGACTGTTGCCATTGAAGGGTTAATGATTTCTGTTACGAAAATGTATTGGTCGTTCTCAGTTTCCAGAATCTATCACGCTTTTTGCCCTTTGACAGAAGACATTGTATATGTATTCTGCTCATCATTTTCATCAATTACATGGTATGCTTATTGGCAACTCTCATGCATAAATACTTATTTTGCTAGAGTAGGAGATGACAGGATTTAGACATGTAAGAAACCTAAATCTTTGGCTCAGAAAACTTTCCTGATGGATAAAAATGGTATTTCAATAACTTTCGATCCAAGAACTTTTCTTGCAAAACGACATGACTGTTCTTCTTGCCAGTCACGGCAGGTGCTCCATCTGTACAAATGCTGCCCAATTTGAACCAGTCAAGCTTAACGTGTTTTTTTTCCCACTATCTGCCACATTTTCAACAAATTTTCTCAGTTCTTTAAACAAGTGTGAGGCAGCAGTGTGGAACAAAATGGACAGAGGCCAAGCAATTCCTTAATTATACCAGATTTTTTTTAACACATTGAACAACAACAGTCAACTGTGCAGAGTCAGTAGCATTGCAGCTTCCCTTGGTTGTGAGCAAAAAAAAAAAAAAAAGATATTTGCATGAATCTGTTAAAAATTGAATGCATGCTGTTGTATTGTCTAATATCATCTCAGCCCTTCTCATTGTCATGCTGCATGAACAACTATGAACGCATCAGCTGTGTGCTTTTCTTTTGATCTGGTTTGTGCAGCAGTAATTGATGTACCCTCTCGCATTCAGGCTTTGTTGTCGGGGAATGGCTTTTTCTTGCAAGCTCGCCATAGGGATATTTGCTGTTACACCTTTGCCACCGATTTCAGCTTGCAAACGTGTGTTTATTTTTAACATACAAAAAAGCTGTTATGCTGGCGATATTTCTTGATATGAAATCAGTCTGCAGATCAGATCCAATAAAATATGTTTTGCATTAATTTCAGGATTAGTTTGTATAAAAATACCATTCCAATTTGTGTGTGACTGTACGACCATACCACAAATACACTTTTATGGACTCTGTCCCTTCTCCAAAGAAGAGCCTAGCCTTCCCTGAGAGAAACTGTCTCCATGCAGTATCAGCTCCATGCGCTGTCGTCTTAGTATTTTTTTTACTGTGGCGTGCATGACTTGGAAAGCAATGCTTTGATGATAAGTAAATTGCTTTAAAAAGTTTATGGATGTTCGGGTTAGCTGGGAAATCATTGGAAAAACATGAGGTGAATGAGGACACTGCAGGTTGCACATGTCCTTTATTTTCCTCTTCGTGTGGAGTTGCAGAGCAGGTAAGCTCTGGCTTTCTGCGGGCTCACCAAAAAGAGTCTTGTTGACTGGAGTTACTGTGTCTTAACTGTTGTTTTTATGAAACAATTTTAATCCTGTGGGCTAAAACTGCTAGTTTTAAATTCTAGTTCTAGAAGCTGTGGAGTGCAGCTTTGAATCCAGAGCAATCACTTGGGCTTCAGGAAAGGGAGACTGAAATACTCTCAGGCTTGCAGAGTAGTGCTTCGTTAATGCAGAGCAGTGGGGACCGAGGGGCTGATTCTGTGACCACGTGTGTTCTTCCATTCACTCGGCTCCTCCGAGTAGCCTTCTCAATTTCCTATGCATCCATAGTTTCCTGAATTTATTTTTTTTTTAAAGAATATTGTTACCTTCTAAAAATATTTAAGGCAAGGAGTTAAAAAGACTGTTAATTTAATAAATACCTGTATTATAGTAGAAATGACATTTTTGTGTCTGCAGATGTAATGTGTCTATGCAGGAGCTAATGGAGCTCTAAAAGCATTCGGTGTCAGCCCTTCTGTCGTCGTTTCTTCATTTTGGGCCAGTGAGTTGCAGGTAAAGGGCACTGACAAAGTAACTTTTTAGTGACTTAAATACCACAGCTGACAGAGAAAGATTTAATTTCTAAGGATCAGCTATCAGGGAAGTGCACTTCACTATTGCCATCTATAAAGAAAAAAAAGCATGTTTGTTTTTAATTACAGATACTGGATTTGTTGTGGTCAGTGGATGTGAGTAGAGGTCAGCTGACTGTAGAGGTGCAATGTTCATGGCAGTGAAAAATGGAGATTGGTGAGAGGTGGACTTCTTGCTGACATTGATGCTGTACTCAGGTTCACTGTTTTCACCCATATACCTGACTGTTCTTGGAGTTAGCTAGCGGCATCTTGGAGAGAAGGGTTGCTCCTGGAAACAGCTCCCTTCCAGTCTGAGATACTAGCTATAAACTTTGTCCATTCTCCAGTATAACTTAGACTAGATGATTTTATTTGACAATTTAACAATTGTACCTAAGCTGCCTCTCAAAATATTTTGCACTTGGATTTTATTAGTCTTGAATATATTACTTCTTCAAAAGAATTTTTATAGTTCTTACTAAATCAAGAATGAACCTGGAATAAGGAAATTAAAGGCGAGTGCTCTGTGTCATCACTTCCAAAACAAATTCAGTATAAAACCAGTCTAATTATATTATCTTTTCAGCATTTTCACACCGGAATGGGGAAGAAAGTGCCCATCTGTGTAAACTTTTTGAAACCTGCTTCCTGTGCCATAGCCCATACTTTTTCAGATTAGAGAGGAACACTGTATTCCTCAGATGTGATAAGGAGAATATTGCTATTCAACGACTATGATAACAAGCAAAGAAAACACTGGGCTGAAAGTCAGGTGTCCTGCTGCCCTACAGCAGCGGCGGTGCTGGCATCTCGCTGTTGGTGGTGTAGAAGGGAGGTGGTATTTGCAGGCTCCCTGTGAGCCTTGTTTCCGCAAGGACAGGGTGCACCTATGACCACGGCTTTGGGGAACACCTCTTTGCTTCAGGGGCTCGGTGGGACATTGTAAAGTTCACCTTGCATCCCTACGCTGTGTTATAGTTCCCCTTGCTGGTGAAAGCCTTGGATTTTTCATTAGAGGTGTGACCCTGAGTTAATTTGAAGGGGGAACTTGATTTCCTTGCGCATCCAGAAACAAACCACCACCACCACCACCAAAACCCCAAACAAACCAAACAAAAGCGCCAGTCTCTGTCAGCACTAATTCATCAGATGTGACGGGGTCAGTGTTCCTCAGTTTGGGCTTGGGGGTGGCATGAGAGGGAAGTACTGTCAGGGGTGTACCAGATAAAATACCTGTCTAAGGCGGCTCATCTGAAGAGATGAGGGCAGAAAGATCAGGACGTGCTGAAACGTTTCCTGTAAGATTTGTACCTCTGGTGAGAGGTAAAACATCCCACTAATGCTAAAGCATCTCCTCGCTAAGCCTACAGTTACTTTCTTGCCAGGCCTGATGGAGGCATTTTCCCTGGCCGAGAGAGAACAGGTGTTTTGGGTGTGCAGAGGACATGGGGATTTTTCGTGGCTGAGACACGGACACTGGTACAAACAGCGAGTCATGGAGCTCCTAATCCATCCAGGGAAGCATCTCAAGGCAGCAGCTGTGTCTCTGGGCATCTGCATGAAGAGCTCACAGCCATCAGCAGTAATGGGCTTCCCTCAGAAGTCGTTGTCTTAAAAGTCTGTTCAAGAGCTGGACTTTTCTACAAAAAAGGAGTTTCTTTATAGGATGGGTGGCAGGCCCAGGTGTAAGAAGAATGGTGACAGGTTTTCAGTACCTGCTGCTGCCAAACTTAGTTATGCTTACTGTGCTCTAAAATACCACCATTTGAGTTTTTAACATGAATATCATCAGAGTCGAGGATGTTTTTAATTGCCATGGTTTGTGTAAGGCCTTCAAGGTTGTGATTCGGGACTTCAGGAGGTCTCCTCCAAAACCTTACTGAGAAAAAGTGCTCAATTCTTTGCCCTTAGTGGGTGGCATGGTTTAGGGGAAGGTGGGTAGGTGAGATTTCGATGTTCTCAGCAGTGGGGGAGTCCCATGTGGCATTTTGCAGTGTGGGGTTAAAATCTCCAACTTGCCAGCCATTTCCTTTTTATTTTTCTTCTTTCCCCAGAACTTTTAAAACCTTGTTCTAATTTTTCGCTAAACCAAAGTGATGTTTAAAGAACAAAGTCCATTAGAGATGTTGGCACAACAAAGAGAAAGAGTTTTAGAAGATATGAGTCAGCTTAGGAGGTCTGAAATGGGAGGTGGAGAGGTCTTTCCTTCCTCAAGGGAAATTGGTCATTCTAAATAAGGAGGTAGGGTGTTCTCAAGTGACAGATTAGAAGAGTCTTCAAAGGCACCTCTTCAGGCACCTCTGCCTTTCCCAATCAAGAGTGGAGAAATGTTTTATTATAGTGTAGCAGTGTGGCAAGTTAATAAAAAGTAAACTCTATGTAATTTTCCTTGCAAATATTTGGGTACTAACGAGAATGTTTACAGTCCCTAAACTTTTTACTGTTTTCTTTTTATCTTGCTGTGTCTCTTACATTGTCATTGCTGCTGCTTTTTGAAAGTTATGTTTTCCCCTTCTTTAGAGGTGTCAGCTACAGAGAACTCTTCCCATGCACCAACTCTAACACCTCATGTGGGTAAGGGTTACATGGAGCAGGGCAGCAAAAGACTTTCAGTGCAGGTGCCTGGAGCTGGTCCTCTCGCACCCCTGCCAGAGCTGACGGATGGGTCTGCTGGGGATGGAGCTGGATTCTTCCGAGGAGAAGGAGCCACTGGAATGTGCGTAGGTTCAGATCTGAGACCAGGGTTGTACAGAGGTATTCCCATTAGTGATTAGGTTGCTATTTGTTTTGGAAACATCAGTATTGTGGGTTTTGGTGTGTTTTTTTTAGCTTGAGAATCACTCACATGTAAAGACTTGAGGTAAACCTGCATAAATCTGAGCTTGCTGAAGTTGCTTTGATTAAGGTGGCTGTAAGCCATAGTAGATTTACGTCCATAATGTGCATGCTGTCTCAGTTTGCGATAGACTTATGCAAAATCGTAATGAAAACACCTTAAGAATGGATGTTATTCATTCTGATTTGAACATAGCATATGTCCAAATGGGAAGTGAGATATTGTTCCTCACTTGCAATATAAAAATACTTGAAATAACTATTTCTTGGCCTTCAGTATTATCTGTTGAATTCGTATCTACCCTTGTCATCTGACAGGGTACTAAAACAAGATTCTGCTCAAAATGATAGAAATGACAGTCATACAATGCATTTCATTCCTGCTGAGCCCTGTTATGTAGTTAGTTCGAGGAGATTGGGATCTTGCTTCAGTCGTTCAAGGACAGTCCTTTGGAAAGGACTTGCAGTATTTGTAATTGTGCCCATAAATCGCTCGCTCCCCCTGCAAGTATGGTAGAATTTCTGCTGCAACCCTACTATTCTGTGTTGGGGAAAACAGCAGTTCTATCTAATTTTTTTTTTTTGCTTTTTCCCTCTTTTTCAAACCCCAGTGGTTGTGTTGTGCTTGCGGTGAATTCCCTCTGCCGCAGACCATGCTCTCCGTCCTCTGCGATGCTGTTATGTCGAATCGCTTCTATGCACTGTCAGCGTTTGACCCCTTGCAGCTGGCAGCAAGTAGAAGAAATCATACATACAGAGACCCAAACTCTGCCGTTAGCTACGCTTGTGAAAACCCGTGGCATTATACAATTGGCCTGGAAAGACTTAAGAAATCCCGCGAGAGCCGCTTCACTGAAAGTCGCTCTGTAAATGTTAGACAGGGCTGTTGTTTTTGCACTAGTACATTTTATTTTAAAGCCGTACCTGAACTGCAGTCGATGATCCTGTTTCACAACATCAAAGTAGGGGGACAGATCTGGAGTATGAGATGCGCCGTGCTGTCAGTGGAGTTTGCTACTCAAACTGCCGTAGCCAGGTGTGGTAGCAATGTCTGTGCTGCGAGATCGATGTTCTCCGTGGGCTTCTGTTTTTTCGCAGCATTCAAACCACTGGTCATGATGTGACCATCCTCCTCCATGGTCTGATCTCTCTTGGGAAGGGGCCAGGCCCATCTCAAATATCAGCACCTCGATATCAGATACCGAGTTGCTGGAGCGAGTGCAGAGGAGGGCAACGAAGCTGGTGAAGGGCCTGGAGAATAAATCTTATGAAGAGCGATTGAAGGAGCTGGGACTGTTTAGTTTGAGGAAGAGGAGGCTGAGGGGAGACCCCATCACCCTACAACTATTTGAAAGGACATTGCAGAGAGGTTGGTGCTGGTCTCTTCTCACAGGTAATTAGTGATAGAACGAGGGGGAATGGCTTCAAGCTGCAGCAGGGTAGGTTTAGACTGGACATTAGAAAAAAATTCTTCACAGAACGAGTGGTCAGACACTGGAATAGGCTGCCCAGGGAGGTGGTGGAGTCACCATCCCTGAATGTGTGTAAGAGTCATTTAAATGTGGTGTTGGGGGATATGGTGTAGGGGAAAACTTTGTAGAGTGGGGCTGATGGTTGGACTTGATGATCCCAAGAGTCTTTTCCAACCTGAATGATTCTATGATTCTGTGATTCTATGATCTCCTGGCAGGGGTGGGCAGTGGGGGTGCCCAGAGTTATAGGCCCATCTTGGTGGGCGCCGGCCCTGCAGCACAGCGAGTCCCAGGCAGCAGAGGAGGTTGTCCTCCCCGGGCCAAGAAAACTGGGTTTAGATCTCACACATTCCTGGCACCATCCAGTACGGAGCAAGCACAGGGCTGAGGAACGTAAAGGGAAGGTGTTCGCATGCCCGCGGGTCTCCAGGCAGTGGGGCAAAGCTCTGGGGTCTGCCCCGTGGTGGTGTAGCTGATGGCCGTGCCATTGGTGACTGCGAAACATTGCGTACGTGGAGATATATGTTGCTGTACGGAAAGGCCCATATGACCTTTTTCTTTCATGTCCAGTGCAGAACCATAGGAAATAATATTCAGCCTATAGTCGGGTATTGTACTGACCACTGTACCCATGCCCATTTGAGCAGCTGGCGTCTCTGACTCATAGCGGCCTCCGTGAGTGTGGAGGATACTTCATACGTCTGGTCCACAAATAACTGAAGAGCTCAAATAGCTGTATAATTCTTCTTTAAAAAAAGTTTTGCAAAGATAGATCTGAGCAGATTGAAGTTGCGGTCAAGGAGCTCTGCCCTGAGCCGTTTAGTTTTCTTCTCGGTTTCTTTGCGTTGTGATCTTACTGGGACCAGAAAGCAAATTATGTGAAGTGAGGAAGTGAAGCAGAAGACAGAGTGAGACGTATTATACATACCTCCAGTACTGTCATTAGACATTTTTACCTGCTTCACAGAAAGAAGACTGAATGGACTGTTTTATATGGATTTTTGCCATTGCTTGATGTAGAAGGGGAGGCGGAAATACTGAAATTACATGTGAATTATTTATGTATCCAATTTGCTATTGTGAATGGAAAAGGAAGGATGTAAAAGCTGTTAATTACTGTGAATTTTACTGTACTGACTATGGTTGTAGCCGCAGGCCGCGTCGGCTCTGGAGGGTAACATAGTGCCGTGCTGTCTAAGGGCACTTCTGGGAGGCAGGAGGGAATGTGCCAAAATGCTCAATACTGAGCAGTGAGGTTACATCTAGGTGTTTTGTCGTGTTACCAGAGAGGAGTGGTGTTTTTCCTTCAAGGCCTGAAGAGGAACAGTTTTATTTCTGTGTCTTGTGGTATGTCCAGAATAGAAAAAAGAATAGAACAAAAGTTACGATGCTGTAGTACAGCAACTTCACATTTTTTATTCTGTTTCCTATATTCAAGGGGTTTCCTAGCAAGAATAGAAACATCTGCAATAACGACTCCTATTTATGTTAATCTTTTGCAATCAGCATGCAGTCTGAAATAATTACAACGAATACACCCGCTGCTCCAAACACTTACAACTTGCATTTATTTCGGGATTCTTTGCCTCAGAAGTCTGAGAACATACTCCCTTGTTCTGCTCTGCTTCATCTCCTTTGCATGAATTTATCTAACAGTACCTTTTGTATGGTTGTGAGCTTCATTAACAATGGTCATGCCATAATAAATTACATAAATTGAGAAGTTTTTAATTAAATAAGTTAACGAAAAAAATCAAAGCATAATATATTTAATTAAGTAACATTTTCTTGTCATAAATTTGCACACGAGGTGTGTAATGAAGTAGGTCGGGGTAAAATCTGTACTCTGAAGTTTTTTAGCCTTCATAGCTTTACTAATTTAGTCTGCAAAAAGGTTTTTCTTTCTTTTTTTAAAAAATATTTTTTGAAAAATCATGTGTCAAACATACCTCATTGTGCAAGGGATTATGCAAATTTAGCAGAAAAAGAGCAGTTACTGACAAAGACATGACTAAGCGTCTTCTCGACCCTATGAATGCATGTCTTCCAGCCTTTCCTCCTCTCTATCTTTTCGAGCTTCTCGCCATAGAGCCATTTTCTCCAACCTGGCAGTGGCCCTTCAGCTCCATTCATTAGTTCAGTACTGGGCAGAATTGAGGGGCATTTTTGGTGGAATTGGCCAATGTATATGGTATAAAGAGCCAAGTCTCTGTGCATGTGTGCGTTCAGCTGGGCTGCTTGCCCAGGCGTGTGGGAAGGAAAAATAAGATGAGGCTTAGCCCATGTGTGCAGTGCCATAGAGCCACTCCTTAGGTGTCCTCAGCAGCTACCGGCACCTGCCTTTCCTTTCTCTTTCCTGAACTTGCATCCAGAAATCGTAGGATTGCTATACCGTCCCCTGCCTCCCAGCTTCATACACGGCTCAGCCAGGCTGCTTTCACTCGGGCAATGTTCCCATTGAAGGGATTTGGTCCAAAAAGGAGAACTTTGGTTTTCCTTTATGTCCAGGATATACGTCTTCATGGCAGTGAATGGTGCTCTGATTTTTGATGATGAGACCATGCAGGGATTGAAAAAAAAAAAAAGTTGGAGAGGACACAGAAAGGAAATCTTTAAAATCATGAATATTGTTTTGTGGTTTTCCCAGACATCTCTGCAGGGTGACAGCGAGCAGTGCAAAGGGAGCATGCTGGTACATTACATTCACTGTTTTGATTTGGTGTCAGAATAATGTTTTGTAATTGTCTTTCGCAAGTGCAAATGGCTGTGTATTGAAGGCTATGCACAATAATTACCAGTATTTATATCTCTCTGAAGCATCCTTCCCTTTTGATATTTTAATTTAGGGCTGATTTAGAGAGGCAAGATTGATGTCAGCAACATCAATCTTCACTTTGGGTTGGGTTTCTGTTTTTTAGGGGGTCCACTCCCATTATTCTATGCACCATCAAACCCAGAAACCAGGGAATATGACTTCTGGACATTCTGTGAAAAAAACATTGCACCAGGTCACTTGATTTGTGTATACATGTAATTGAGGGTTACAGGGTGAGAAAAAAGATGTGTGATAAGGGAGGTAAAGGCAAGATAGAGATGCTGGGTCAGATTGTGACAATACCGCCTGTGGTGGCATTGACACTGCTGTATCTCTGTCCCCTCCTAGTCATCTGTCTCCTTATCTTAGGTCATTGCAGGGGTAGCTCAGTGTTATGGGAAGCAGAAAAAAAGAGTCTGTTTGCTAATAATTCTGCTTTCTGCAAGATACATGTAATATTCAAGCAGATGAGGTCTCTAGTGAAGATGAAATGGCAACTTACCTGAGATGGTGTATAACTCCTAAAATTCACCAGAAAGGTCACAAACCTGCGAGCAGGTGGATCCCTTACACTTCTTTGACCTGCAGCCTACAGTTAATTGTCCACCAAAAGACATAAAGCATTTCAATATATCCAGATATCCTATCTCTCTCTGTCCCTGCCTTTTTACATCGGAAGAGAAGTAGCTCTAATTTTAGAGAAGGTAGGAGGGCATAAAGTTTACATAGCAGAAGTACACCTAATTTACAGGAGATGCCCCATTTAAGTTTTAGGGATCTACCTGAACAGTTGCCAGACAGCACTCCTACAGTTGCAGAGTATTGCACAGAATACTGCTGTAGTCCTTTGCAGTGTTTTAGATAACTTGCAGCATGCATAGTAGTCTGGTGGTAACAAGAGGAACACACATGTCCAGAGAGCAAAGCCAAGGTGAGAGGAAAGAGTAACGCAAGCACAAGGGTAGGGGAAAAACTAATGCTCAGAAAAAGAGGGGGGAAATCAGTCAAGAAAAGATAGGAATTAAAATACAAAGTGAGATAAGCAGCTCAGTAATAGTCACTTGCTGGGATGAGAATGTAGTACATTCAAGAAGAGACTCAAGCAGACCTTCTCCCAGAAGTCTGGGACTCTCCCATGTGAAGGACCTTAGGGTGAGTGGGAAGAAATTGTCCGTCTTAAGTGATACAAATTAGATGGCTGAGGCAGAGAAATTTTTTAATTGTATCTGGGAAAGATGATGTTAGAAATTAAGGTCTTGATGACAGGAGTGTGTCAAATTAATGTGTTATGTATTTTTGGAATTATACGATGTGTCAGAAGCCAGTTTCATTCCAGAGGAAATGTGACGACATCTCCCTCCTCAGTGAGGTTTCCAAAGGACTGAAAAGCAAGGAAAACGTAAAGCAAAAAGATAAGTTGTCAAATGGAGGAGAAAGGCATTGACTGTGCTATTTAAACTGTATAAATCAGTGGTGGTGTATCCTACCTCTGAACCTCTTCTGATAGCTCTGTGTGATTAGGTTGCTAGATCTGTTCTCCATTTTCGGTCCATTTCAGGGCAATAGATTTTACCTTGACCTGTAAAGCCAGTCATATCCTTTTACATAGCAGTGACTTCCCAGAGAGAGGAAACATAAATCTACACTGTTGCCATGAGGTTCATGCGGTTCCTCACAGCAGATCTGCTTTTTTACTCACGAGAGTGTGTGCAAGAGGATTTTGCTGGGCTGCTGAAAATATTTGAGCTGCAGTTTTACGTACTGAATTTCTTTTTCTTCTGCTTCCAGAATTTGAGTAGTTTAGAAAAGAAATGTAGAGTTATCATCTGCAATCTGAAATGGTCTTCCTTTTCAGAAAAATACTGTTTCTGGCATTCCTGTTGGGGAAGAGGAGCTGTTCCTTTCCAAGACATTTGGTATAGGTATGAAAATGTTCAAAAAGCTGACAATTAGTAATTATTACTCACTGTTGCTGCTTTGCTTCTACTGTAGTGAACATATTTTTGGAGTAGAATTAAATCCAAGTCTCTCTAGGGCCTATTGGTATTTTGCTAATGCTAAATTAAAGCGTTCCATGTGCTGTGCACTAGGGGTGGTCAGCAGTGGCTTGACAGAATTTAATTGTGTATGTGGCCGGGGTGCTCTGGGTCACTGCGTGGTAGGTGTGATACAGCCCCAATCTGGTAGGAAAGCAATCTTTCACAGCACCTCGTGTTTTCATGAACAGGAAGGAGACGTCCCTGAGCTCTTTTCCATCCTGCCCACAGGTGAGAGGTGGTCCAGCTCCTGGAGTGGGCGTGCTGCACAGCCAGTTTTTGTTCTTTCTGCTCATCACCTTTCCCTTTGCTCTTTCTGCTCCCAAGCTGTAAATACTTAAAATGAGAAATGAGTTAATTAGAAGTCATGAAACAGAGATGGAAGCTGAGCTACCTTAAAAAAACAGTAAGTGAAGAAGCAGGTCCAGATTAGAGAAGAAGGGAAGGAGTCTTTATAGCCTTCAAAATTATGTTCTGTTAAGCTGCTGAAGCATAGGTTTGGGGGTATCAATGCAAAAATTTAGAAGTATTCCCTTTTGGGGACATGCTGGTGCATGTTGAAAGTCCCTAAATGGCAGGTTGTCCTGTACTGCCCCATTTTGGGTGCTTTTCCTCTTAATATATCTTCGGTATTATTTTTCTTGATGAGGTCCTCTCCTTTCTCAGCTGTACACTTCGAGCATGTTCACCCTGCCCAGGCTGGCGCAGCCAGTGCACGGTATGTTGCAGCACGTCTGGGTTAAAATAGTTAGTAGGAAGAGAGCCATCAAAATTAAACCCATGAATCTTGTACCTGAGCCAGCAGAGTCGCTGGGTGGGGAAGGTTCCTGAAGAGCTGAGCTGAAGGCCCTATTCCCAGGCCCTCCTTCTTCCCATTCTGTTCCCATCCTTCACTGAGGGCTAAGCTAGGTCAGGCAACCATGCGGTGTCTGTGCATAGGGTTCACAGGAGGGTGGTTACTGCCATCTCTGTAGTATGCAGTAACTAAAGGAGTAATGGATGGGATGCAATTCTGAGAGAGGTCTAGGTGCAGGTGAAGGTTTTGGGGGGAGAAGTACTCCTGATGCGTACTGCACCCACAGCCGTCCTCAGTGAAGAGCGTGCTGCCTCAGTGGTCCTCAGGGAAGGGTGCGCTGTGTTGGGGCAGGGAAGGAGCAGGAGCTGCAGTGGCAACTCGGTGCTGCATCTGGTTAGGTGGCAGGGCGGAAGAGTCCGGGAGGAGATCAAAACATCTGAATATGCGTTGGACTAGCATGATGTTTGGGAGTTATTATGTAGAATGGTGGCATTTTGTTAATTTATTTAGTAATTTGTGATGGCAGCAGCTGAATATTGAGCAGTTTAAATCTAAGCAACTGCCATTTCATGCTTTGGTGAAGAGAGAGTGGGTGAGTGAAATAGTAGGGGTAAATTGTGAATAGGAGTGAAACCAATATGTGCAGCTTTCTCTGAACCTGCCCACCTCTTTCTTTGTGCAATATTGAGCAGCTGGGGCTGTGCTATCTCAGCTTATCATCAGTAATCAGGCTGTTGATCTCTGGCGACATGTTTTGCTTTCAGTTGCTTTGGTGGAAATCTGAACTTATTACCTAGATTATTTGCATTTAGACCAGGAAAACTGCAAACAGAATTTGAGCCTTTTTTGTCAGTTTGGTTGGTGGGAAGTACTCTCATTTTATGAGACCCTGCTATCTTTGTTTAGTCAAAGAAGAAACCAGTTGAATACAAAATGAGAAAGCATTTGCACAATTGTCCTTTTTTTTCCTTCTGTGAGGGAAATTGTACTGATCTCAGTAGGAGTAAAACTAATAGAGTTCACTATAAATTAATTAAAAGTGCTTAGTTTATTAAAAAGTTACATTATCCTAATCCATAATATTACACCAACCTGTAAGAACATAGGACACAAGGCTCGATTAAGTTAGTTAGAGAGGCAATTGAATTCCTTCAGCTGTTTCAGACATTTTTCAGGGGGATTTCCCCCACCTTGAATTCCATGGAGTTTTTCTCTGAAGTGGCCCATGGGATTCCCTATATGCTTTTTCATGCTAGGCTATGTAGGTTTGTTTATGAGTTGCCGTCCTAGACTGTTTTCTCCAGAGGTGTAATTTAGAAACTGGTGTTTCATTCATTGCTGTGCTTACCCGGTTCTGAATCTATGATTTCGTCGTTGTTCAGCTTGCGGACCAATGACTCATTCCTTTGCTTCATCGGATAGCTGCACGTGATCTTACCCAATTCTTAGATGAGCTTTGGGAGCGAGCTAACAAGAAATGTTTACAGCATTCAGTGTGAATTGCAATTCTGCAAAACTATTTTACAAAAGAAAGGAAAAGAAAGAAAGAAAGCGTTGCTGTAACTAAACCTTTTTTTTTTTAAATCATTTATCTGTTTTATTATGCCTCTCTTGGGCCTCACAGTATATGCAAAGGATGTAAAAAGATGCTCTCTGCCCCTTTTTAGCATGCATGAGAAAAGTCAGAGTGTGCTGAAGCAGAGTGGTGCTTCCATTCGGGAACAGGTTGTAGGAAAGCCACCAGCAACATCCATCTCACATCCTATAGAAATCCATGTAACGAAAGAAATCCTAGTGGGATGTCCACTGTATTTGCAGGAGTTTTCTGTAGAAGAGCAGCTTCCTTCATGCCGTGTCCCCACATGACTTAGCAGCATCCCGTAGGTGTGAATGCCTGTCTCTGGAAAGCAGGATATGCAGAAGATGAAAAGACGGGTGGTGGAGGGAGACGTGGTGACTAACTCTTTGTTCCTGGAACTGCACCCTCAGCATGGAGGACAGCATTAAGTATGTCCCAGATAGGCTGCTCACACTGTGTCATTAATGGGGATTAAACCATTTTCCCCATGGATCCTGTACTCAGCAGAAAGCTCTGCAGGAAGGGGTACTGTGCCTCCGGATTTGAACATATGCACTTGCATAACAGATTAGTTCTTTATTATCCACCAGTTTCTTCTGTTCTTTGACATGGGTTTCAGATACTGCACATGTTGATTTTTCTCCTCGTGCCATGTGGTCCTAACACATGGTGAAGGAAGGACATTCAGACTTGAATTATTTCATCTCCTGGAATCTTGTCAGTTTTCCAATGGCCCTTTTTTTCTTCTGGTATCTCTTCTGGTGTTTTTATTTAATTTTTTAAAAAACAGAACATTGAATTTAGATTGTCACCTTAAAACTGGTTGTTCCTGTTCACTACTAAAACACATCTTAGCGGAGTGCAACTGAAAGAATTACCAGGGTATAATTTTGCCTTTGGCTTTGGGGTGGGGGGCAGGACTTGCTGATATTAATCTTTCTGCTTTGCTAGGTCTGTGAAGACCACAAGGTTTAATTTCTCTAGGTTATTCTAATTTGTTCATTTTTCAAGTTTTTATGTGCTGGCGTTGAATGGTAAGGGAGATTTGCAGTAAAGACTTGTCATAGAATTTGAAGAGTACATTTATGCTCAGGGTAAATAAATAATTTCTTTCCTTATTTAGGTAAAGGTCTCAGCTAGCGCTCTTGCGGATGGTGTCCTTTTGAACTAGCCTGGATTATTGTATTGTGCAGAGTGCAACAACCAAGTGATACCAGGCAATATTTCTGTTGTTACCTGCTTATAAGTGATGCCCTTATGGTAGTTAAAGGCAGCATAAAGAGTTTACACTGGGCATGCTCAACCTGTCTTCCAAGTGCTGTGTCTGTACCCCTTCCCTGCTGGGTGGTATGGACCCTGCAGGTCCCATCTGGGACCTGTCTTCACCTAGTAAATGCATCTTGTGGCCATTTCAAGGGTCAATGTGACAATAGGCCACAAAACCTTTCTTCAGCCTGGCTGCCAAGCTGTGGTAGCACAAATTAGAAGCTGGGTGGTGAGGGTCAGAACTGGGATTTCTCTAAGGTCAGTTTATTAGGTTCCTTTAGAGCATAGGAAAAACAGCCTTCCGTCCCACTGCATGTTGGAGTATCACCTATAAACACTTCCCTTCTCTGCTTTGTTCAATAGTGTGGCTGCTGTTGAGCTTTTGCAACTGTGAAGTCAGTGGGATTCTTGTATACGAGATTCTGTGGAAAAATTTCTGGCCAATGGTGACTGATGTGAAAGAGGAGCGTGGACCAACTCTGTTTAACAGCTTGTGCAAAATATATGTAGGAGTGTAAGGAAGAAACTGTCACTACTGAATCTCAGAAGAAGTAAATGTAAGAAAAATGTTTAGAATTTAGGGAGAAAGGAGAAAATGGTGCGCACGGATTGAATGTGAAGCATCAAATCCCCCGTTCAAAGAAGAAGGCTATCCAAATGCTGTTGGGGACATTTGGGTAGTTTTCAGAGAGCGTATTCTGTTGTATCTTGCTGCTGATTAACAAGTCTGTAATACAGTTTCTGGTGCGTATCATAGTTTTACCACACGCCATTACAGCTTGCTGACTCAGGTTAGTGAAATTCGTTTATATGGAGGATGAGTATCTTCACAAGACGTGCACAAAGACATTGGCTGATTGTTTTCTTCACCTTTTCGAGAGAGCTAAAATGTTCATTACAAACAACTTGTAAAAGCAAAGAGCATTTCATCAGTAGTGTTACATGAACCCAAACTTCTTGTGTCATTTTATATGAAGCAGACCAAAAAAAGCACGGTAGCTTACAAGCAACAGCTAAAGCAAAGCTTTGAAAAAAACCTGGACTTAGCTTCTATCAATATAGAAAAATATTTGCTTAAATGAGTGTGACTTCCATTTGGTGTTGTAAGGGAAAATATTTTTACACTTCATTTCTTCTCTTTACCATAGTGTTGAATCTTGCTTATTTTATGTAGTCATGCATACACCAAATTAAGTAGTATTTTTATGAGCTATCTGGACATTTGAAATTTTTATGCATGGACCTATGAATTAAAGAATGCTCCTTGAAAAAAGGGTTTCAGATGAGATTAAATTAAAAGATCAGAGTAACTCATTATTGATTCCATTACATAGATACTTTAATTGTATTTTTTTTTTCCTTAACATATGTACATATATTCCCCCCCTTATTGCAGCTTTCTAATACTGTTTCCTCTGGAGTTCTTTTCTGCATTAATTTTTGTGTATACCATTTTTTTCATGGATTAAATCAAATGAAATTAAGATACTACACGTGAAAGAAACAGAAATAGTTTAATATGTAGAAACACAGAAAGCTCGTCTAGGAAATAGCTTTTTAAGTGGGTTTCATGCAATTGGTCAAATTAATAAGGGTAACCAGAAAAGAATGGATGTTTTTATGGAGAAGAGTGAAAGATGTATGAAGAGAAGGTTGTGAAAACCCAGGGGGAAATGTGCAAACAACAACTTTTAAAACAGTGTAGCCCAGAAAATAGAAAGAACTAACAAAAAAAGAAATAAAAAAAATTAATTGCTTCCTTGCAATCATCCCTTTCCCACCATGAGAAAAGCCATAAGCAGCAGTGAGTAAGCACTGGTTGCCAGCACTCAGAGGTAACGACTGTGGGCAAGTATGTGGTGGGCTGCCTTTTTTAGGTTTGGTGCCTAAGGAAACTTCTCTTCAGCATAGCACAGAAATAGAAATTAAATTGAAATGTAAAACCAAAATGTTCAGGGCATTTAAAAGGAATTTGTCTGCTGTCAGTGCTATCAGTCCTTGAATTGTAAAGATATTTTTGTTACTGTGAACTTGAAAATTGAGATGGTGCTTTTTTTCAAGGCATGAACTACATGATCCCATGATGTAGCTCCTTTGCTTACATGCAGAGGTTATCTCCGTGGTTGACTCCTCCTGTGACTTTGGAAGAAGGCTGGTCAGCAGTAGTGCTCCCCTTCTCACCTGCAGATTATCGGATCCTGTGAAAGTGTGGAGCAGAGGTGGTATGCTTCCCCAACGACTGGCAGTGCTTGAACTTCCCTTCAGAGTCCTGCCTCCTGGGAGCCTCTGGGATTGCCAGGTTAAGCAAATAGCCTGATAGAAAGATTGACTGATAACCAGGAGATGAAAATAGTTCTGCTGGCTTTGCTGGAAGGTAGCAAGAGAAAGCCACAGAGAATCCCTGAGTGAAAGCGGTCACTAGATGCTGGGCCTCTCGGTTTGACAAGCTGGGGCCAGCAGGATAAAAGCCTTTTTTACTTTCAAGGCTACAAAACCCAACAGGAGGCTTCATGGAAAACCTTGGTGGCTTGTTCCTGCGGAGTTCTTCTTTTCCTTTGGCACGTATCCCTGTAGAGGGATGTGAATTTGCCTCAGATTTTCTGAGGCAGGATTGTAAATGAAGGATGGAAAAACGTATTTCCTTTACAATCCATTTGACTGACTTCTTAGAATTGATAACAAATGGTGGAATTTTAGAAAGCTTGTTCTACCATGGCTTGGTTGAGCTCCTCCTGAAATCATTAGAACAGTTTGCATGATACTTAAGTAGGGACAAAGTTCAGGTGGTTTCTTTTGTTTTTAAGCCATCTAGCTACACTTCATGAGATTTTGTTGTGTAGTTTGGGTGCAGAAAACAGAATGAAAATTTGCCTTTGTTTTCTGTCCAGCTTGAGTATCATTTTGGTGCCCATAAGCATTTAAAACAGGCTTAATCTTTTTTTTCCTTTTTTTTTTTAGGGCAGTGTTCTTAAAACAGTTTGTATGGAAGTAGGCACCCAAATTAATGTTTGATGCATTGAAATCAGTTAATCACTTAATGGGTTCATTAGGAACTTAGGAATTTATTTACCAGAAGTTTGTCCATGTGTGACTTGCTGTCATTTAAAAATCTTCTTCTTTCAAGAGTTTCCAAATAAGTTTATGCATATTTATTGGGGATATTGTTGTGCTTTCAATTCCGTAATTCAATTTGTTAACTGCAGTTCAGTGACATAAATTAATAAATATTTGCAGTTTTGGTCCTTTGCTTTCAGATGTTGGTATGAGTTAAAAAAGAGCGCTATTTTGATTTAGAGTAGAACGTTACAGAGCAATACAATAATTGTGTATCTTCAATGTTTGTTTGTTAATACAGCCGTTTCTCAGGAAGCACTGTTGTTGTGGAAACGGGCACAATTTTAATTAATGTTTTACACTATGTGCCTTACAGTTAATATTTTAAAAACAGAACATCTGTAATTGGACTTGTTTACCCACCCTAGTCATAGTGGAAACTGTGGTCAGTGGTAAGATGTTTCATAAACCCTGTCTAAGTGATAGAAAACATCTATGCCTGAATTCTGAGTTTGGGATCTGTGTTTATAACTCCCTGTTGCAAGTGAAGCACCCCATGAAATGCATCTCTTCTTTACAGACAACACAGATTGCACAATGATGGGTGACATGAACAGGAAGTAAAAACGTGCTTCAATAGGACTGCAAGTTGTGCTGCAAGGCCTAGAATTATCTGTCTTAATTTACACTGCTTTCAAGTAGTTCTTCTTGAATTGCAGCTCTTGCAGATGTTTTGTTTAACCTTGGAAGTAATCACAGAATGGCCGAAGGCCGCTCAGGCCCTTGTCCAGCAGGCTTTTGAGTATCTTCAAGGATGGAGATGCCACAACCTCTGGGCAACTGATTCTTATCTTTTTTCTAGGCACCACTGAGAAGAGTCTGGTTCTGTCTTCATTATTCCCCTGATCAGGTATGAGTCTCACTGTTCACTTCCTTAGTCAGTACTTCATCAGTCTGTCAATGAGGGTGTTACGGGAGACAGCATCAAAAGCTTTGCTGAAGTCAAGATAAATAACATACACTTCTCTCTCATCTCAGTGAGATGAGCCAGATGTCTCATTGCAGAAAGCTATCAGGTTGGTCAGATGTGATTTCTGCCTTCATAAATCCATGCTGACTACTCCCAATCCCCTTCTTTCACTCCGTATATTAAGGAAATTGTTCCCAGATTTACTTGCTCGTCACCTTCTGAAGCTTGGAGGTCAAGCTGACCTGCCTGTAGTTTACTGGATTCTTCTTCTTGAAAATAGGGCTTTTGCTTTCTTGCAGTCCTCAAGAAACTCCTCTGATCCCCATGACCTTTCAAAAGTAGTTGAGAGTGGGCTCCTGTTAACATCAGCCAGCTCCCTCAGCACGCGTGGATGCATCCCGTCAGGACCCACAGGCTTGTGTATGTCCGGTTTGTTTAAATGTTTCTTAACTTGATCCTCCTCTGCTGAGGGCGAGTCTTCATTGTTCCAGACTTTCTTACTGCTTGCAGGGGCCTGGGATTTCTGAGAACAGAATATTCAAGGAAGAAATAGCTTTTAAATTGACCACCTTTGTTCTGGTGGTCTGTCTCTCTATCTGAGATACACTTAATGTGCTTTAAATGCAAACCAGTTCTTTGCAGAATGTGTGCGTTAAATAGATCTAAAGTTTGTTGATAGACCTATATTTAAAGCTAAACTACTAATGTCTTTCCATGATTACACTGAAAAAGAAAAATTCTAGTTCATAAAGCTGTGTGAATCTACCAAAAATGTGAGTGTTATTCTCTGTGCTTCTCTCCTGTGTTGGCCTGTCTGAGTGCTGGCTGCGCGGAGGTGTGTAACAGGAGTGACTACAGGCAGTGCAGGAATTTCAGAGATGGTTTTAATGTGTCAGAACAACAAGGTGGATTAGTCTGCAGTCACGTTCACGTTGCCATCGAGAGCTGTCGTCTGTGCCTGAGCAAGGTTCTTTTAAGCTTGCATGGGTGTAACAGCCCCAGTCTACAAGCTTTTCTGTGCAGTCGTCAAATGGGGAAAAGGAGAGAAGACAAAAACAGTGAAGATGCTGTTTCCAGCTCAGCAGGAACCTGACAGCTCCAGAGCTCAACAGGAGCAGGGCGCCGGGAGCCGCTGCCTCGCAGGGTACAGATGTGCTCATCGGCAAGAGGCAGGCTTCTGGCTCCCAGCTTCTTCTGAGCTTCCAGCCCAGCAGCAGCTTGGGAGTCCCACCACTTACGGGAGCGCAAAGCAGGGATCAACCCTTTCCTGCTGAGCGCTTGCCGCAAGTGGGGAGCATGGGTTCGTCAGCCCTGTCCTCCAAAGAGAAATTGGACATCCCCACTGAGTGGAGTCAGAGCTGAGGAGCCACCTGCCTTTGGCAGTTCATCTACTCTTCCAGCACGGCTCCGTCAGCTTTAAGTTAATAATAACTTTAAAAAAGCCCTTCAGCTTCTTAGGATTTCTTCAACAGCCAGCAGCTCTCAGGGGTTTTTACAGCAGTGAGGACTCAGCCTGCCATCTCGTGAAGGTCTGCCAGGGTCAGTCCTCACCCTGCACGCAAGCACAGTAGGAACTGTGACACTGCCTCAAAACTACTGTGAGTCTGCGGATGTTGCAGTAATTATTCCCAAGAGTAGCTGTGCCGTCTTTTGGGCTGCTTTCTGCTGGCACTGTTACACAAAAAAGGTCATTTATTTTTCCTCAGCATATCTTCTGTTGTTAACAGATCCTGTTAAGACAGGGTTGCAATGTGTGTGTCTTGTTCGTGGTAGACCATTCATAACGTAGCCCACATTAGGTGTCTCATTTTACAAACACATCATATAGTCTCACCACAACCGTCTGAGCTTCTGCTTCAGATTGTTAGCAAGTTCCTGAGTGCAAGACCAGCTACATTTTAATGAGTAAAGGTAGAATGTGGAATTTTGCCTGGGGAATATTTTAATAACTTTAAATAAAATAATTATTAGTATGTTATTAAGAGACTATTTTTCTCTCTTCTTACTTTTAGCATTGATTCTAAGGCAAGGCTACTATCTCTTTTGTTATAAATAAATGATTGCCACATTTAGGCAGCTGTTAAAATCACTGATAGAGAACTAATCACTCATTCCTAACAAAGTTGTTTGTTTGTGCAACTATAAAAGGAACTTCATAATATGAAATGATGATCCAGTGGGTTAATCTTGCAGATCAAGTTAGGAAACACCTCCACAGTGTCCTGCTTCTCCCTGTTTCCAGAGGTGTTTTCATCTGCCAAAGTACATTTCAGTGTTGCAACTTCAAAGAATTTTAGAATGTTTTTTTGCAAGATGGCAGGGGTTTTTTTTGGTGGAAAGAGAAGGGAGAAGTTCTATATGCCAGTGAAAAGGAAGCAGGTGAAGTGACCCATCATAATAGCTTTTTAGGACTTGGTGAGACTCATGCCCTGAATAACCAGGTGCTTGCCAGCATGCAGTCTCCTGGCTTGCCATACCACAGTTGTGCTGTGGCCACTAGCACATGCTCTCTGCATCTTCAGTGGTGGCTGTGAAACTCAGGAGACTACCTTGATTTATCCCGTCACGCTCAGCGCAGGCACAAGGCTGAGGTCTGCGGCAGCCCTGTTGACAAGGGCATGTGTCCACGATGGTGACAGTATGGGGGGACTGTCGATGCCATGCCTATAAGTGTCTCTTGTAAGTGGCTCTCTGTCCTCTGGGGAGACGCTTTTGAGCACAGAGCACTGTGAGAGCTCTGGTGGTGCAGAAACATGTGGCTCTTGCCATGTGAACACTGGCTGCTTCCAAATTCAGCTCATCTATGATGGATCAGCTTGAAAATCAGTTGACAGCACTGTGTTGACTGAAGTTTACTACTGGGCTGTTCCTAAGGCTGTCAATGGCTGCAAGGTTTGAAATGCAGGTTTGCAAGGATGGGCTCCTCTTTGCAGCTGCCGATAGAAAATCTGACATTTTCAGGTAGCATCCTTTTGGGATGCAGAAAAACTTTCCCTGGACCAGAACATGAGTGGCACTGAAAGTGTATATGGCACTACTGTGCTGTGACAGTTCAGTCCATCTCGTTGTGCGTGAGCTCGTCTGTTCACTGTCCAGTATCCAGTAAGAGCGGGCAGGGTGGAACTGGAGGGTGCCTTTGGCTGACTGAAAGCAAGAAGGGAAGGAGTCAGGAGTGCAGGAGGTGCTTGGATGTGAGCCAGCTTACGGAGATGGGACTAGCATTGCTGCAGCACTGTGGCTCTGCATCTATGGCAACTAAGGGAAGGAGAATGAGCAATGTAATGTTTCCTGGGATGGGGAGCATGAAGAAAAAGAGATTTGAAAGTGCTGCTCTCAAGTGATATAGTTTGGTTTACTGTTCGTTTTGCCATTCTTCATAGTATGTAGACTGGGACTTGATAATGGTGTTGTATAGCCCTTTTGGACTTCGAGCGTCCTGGACTACTGACTTGTGGGATTTGAATGCATAAAAGAAATAAAGGTGTCTCTGAAATTAATTGATTCTCAAAAAGAGGGAGAGGAGGGGGCAATTAGCAGGATGGTTTTGATCACTCTTTTGCTCTCAGTGAAAATGTGTAGTAGATACAGGGTAAAACTATATCACTGTGTGGGGTCATTTACTGTATCAGTGCATCTCTTTCTACCATATTAGTCAATGGGAAGCTGATGCTGCTGGTGGTGGGCCAATGCATGGCCTGTTATGTAGCTCCCAAAAGATGGTACAATTTGTAGAACTTGCTAATGCTTGGCAATTTCACTGGGCACCAGGTTGTAAGGGGTTCACCCATTGGCTCGTGAGCCAGTGTGGTCTCTCACGTGAAAACTCCCATGTCTGACTTTCTCCCTTCAGGGTGAGAGCACAGGCGTGACAGCAGTTTCTGGTTCTCGTTCTTTCCTCTTCCTGCAGTTCCACAGGCTTTTCTGACAGCCTTGAACTTTCCTGTAGGTATCGCCACTCTTCTACCCTCTGTCTTTTTGTCCTTGAATTAGTAGTCCTGCCAGTGAGACAAAGGCTTTCTTTGTAGCTGGGCCACCTCTATAAAGAGCCCCTAAATCCTAATGTTTGTTTCCAACAGAGAAAAAAAGTGCAGGTGAGTAGCTTTGAATTCATATGCTTTTATTTGGGGGGAAAAAAAGGAAAAAAAAACAAACGTGGTCAAGCAAGTGGGGGGAAAAAAGTGCCAACAGGTAAAAATAAGTCTTAATTTCAAAAGAATTCCCATTTATTATTTTCTCTGACATTGTATTTCATCACTTTTCCATTTCTTGTTTTGGAAGGAATTGTTTCAGGAGAGGAAACAGTAGTCTTGTTTTGCCTACTACCACCCAGACCGTTTTGGGGCAGTGTGTGGACACAAGTGACACATGCAGGCTGACAAAGCCATGGTCTTAGCTATGCTCAGCACACCTCACTGAGAGCAGCTGCTGTTTCAGGAACCGGAGGAGAAGGAGGACGTACGTGTGCCACGCACCGGGGACAGATTCCCTTTGCTCCGACTTGACTGTTATACATCTTATTAGAAATGAGTGGGTTAGTGACCCGGCAGGGATTGCAGGTGACACGGCAGGGATTGGCACTCCAAAGAAAACCTGAGGCCACATGGGCTTTTGAACTGAGTGAGAAAATTCAGCTTTACGGCTCTCCTGGAATCAGACTGAAACGAGACTGGTAGTAAACAACTTCTGTGCTAATAGCAGGGTGCCTTAGCGTGCAGGTGGTTTGGAAGAGAAGCAAGTGCCTTTAAGCATTGTTTTATGGTGTTGTGCATTTCAGACTGAAAAATGGCCACAAGCTTTATTACTTTAATATTAACGCTTTTTCATTACTCTCTCTCTCTCTCCCCTCTTCCTGCAAACTGCTGCATTCATCCATTATAAAGCGGCGCTCTCTTTTTTCCCCTCGCCTGCCATTTTTCACAGCGTGAGGAGGGAGAGGCAGGTGGGTGGCAGGAGGGACACTTGAGGACATAATGGTACCGCATCTGTTGCCAAATGAAGCCAAAGCCTGGGCTGCCACCGGATAACCTGTTGAGGTAACTTACAAAGCCCTCAATGATCAAAGCATCCTTCCTGCCATGGCTGCCGCTTTCCAGTCACCTGTGAGGGGGCTGCACCTCTTCCAAGAGCTTCTCCCATTGGGGTTTTCCATCCTCCCTCCTGCTCCTTGATGGTGAGGGCTTTGCAGCGCAGGTGTTGATATCCATCCCTTCCCAGTGCTTGCGATTAGGTATTTCCACCGCCTTTGCCACTGAGGGCTGTGTGCCAGGATGCTTTAAAATGGGGAAACAAGTAGTAGGGGTTTGCAGGACCGAATTTGCCCTGCTCCCCCCTGCAATTTGAAAAAATGGCATACAATTATTATTATTTTTAAAAATCCTATTGTTATATTCTCTTTCCCATTCTAAATATGTCAAGGTAAGTTTATCGCCGTGCCAGTACCAACTGTAACCACAGTTAAATTAGCCCTCCTGTTAGGTCTGCTTGGTCTTCACTTCTCAACAAGCCTTTGTAAAATAAATCATGTCCCACTTGTCTTTAAATTTCATTATCATGACCTAACTTAATTTGCTATAAATTATTTCTACCTGAGCTTCTCCGGCTGTGAACTTGCAGCCTCCAGTGTCTTGCTCATTGGATCATTGCCCAGTTAATCACGAAATTTTTTTTTTTTCTTCACAACTCCTGCTTTTTGTATCAGCTAGCTCTGCCAAAGTCAACTTGGCTGTATAACCTCCGTGGAGACCCACAAAGAGCTGATGTATTCTTGTCTTTAAAATAAGGGTTTTATTGAACTGAGTTTCAGTATCTTCCTGTCGTGCTCTTGTGCTGCTAATAAAGACCTCTTTTCCCTTAAAATAAATGTGACCTCAACGGTTTGTTCTCATCTTGGAGGCAGCCATTGCAACACTTTATTTTGGCTCTTTCTTTTCTTTTCTCCTTGGGAAGAATGACTGACTGACTGGAAAATCTCTGCTCGCTCAGTATTGAGCAGCTGTGCCTTGTTTTTGTTTTTTAGCACAGCTAGATTTCATGTCTGATAAAGACCGGTGTTTATTTCCACTGAGAAATGCCAATCCATTTTTTTTCTTTAGAGCTGTTATTATTTAGCAATTGTTGATAAAAACTTTTATTTCAGCCCCCTGAACATTGAAGGCTCACCTCTCACCAAGCTGATGAGTTGCAACTAGGCTAAATATTTTTGCTGAGTAAGGGTCGGAGAACCCTTAAAGGATTTCAGCCTCCTACATCAAGTTGTAATAATAACTTGCTATGATCATACGTTCTCAGACGAGAAACTTATACAGCAAGCTATTTATGACTTTGGAAAAATACTGCATGGTTTTAAAAAAATAGATAAATAAAAGGATTTTACCTGACTTCCTGGGAAGCCTTGGGGATGCTCCAGAGCAGTCATTTCAAAATGAAAACATGCTGATTGTTCCTTAGGTGGAACACATGTAATTTGCAAAGTCCTTTAATGGTAGCTGAGGGCCTGATGTAACTCACCAGCACATTAAAAAAACAGCCAGTTTTTCTAGCTCTCGTTTGGAGACAAGTGGTAACATGCAGCTGGTTATGATGAGCAGTCTTACGTTATCTCTGAATATAACCTTTCTTTTGAAAACAGACACTCTTGGTTGGTATCTAGATCCTGATGGAGCAGGTATCCCTGCTAGAGTAGGGTAACTATTATGGTGGACATTGACGGAATTGAGTTTTCTGGGTGCGTTCAGACTCCGCTGAAGGCATCCTCTTACCTCCCGGTAGGTGAGGTGGTACAAGAACAGTGGGTACAAAAGGTGCTGCCTTGGGCACACAGCATTCTCCTCAGTTCTGTTATGCTTCAGTCTGACCTAAATTATTGGGCTCAATATGAGGTTTACTGGTAAAACCGACACGTCATGTGATAGGCAGGGGGTCAGATTAGATGATCTAATGGCTCCATCTGGCCTTAAACTCTTAATTAGGGAAATGCTGCCAGTGCAAGATGGCATTGAAGCTTTTCATGGCTAGATTTCGCTTGCTTGGGAGATCTTCAGCTGAAGCGGAGCTGCTGAGGTTGTACTTGGGCTGGTCTTTCCCTCGGCCTCTAACACCAGTAGCAGCCAGCAGAGCGGAAAGCGAGTCCTGATGGGAAAGTTCTAGTCTTGCTTTCATGGAAGTACAAAAGCCCTGTGTCTTACTCTTCCAGACTGTCACACATTCAGCTTTTAGAGCTATAATGATATCTAAATATAGAAATAAAATCTACTATTAGCTCGGTACTATGGCATTCATTGAAAGAAAAAAGATAAGTTTCTGTGGCAAGCTGATGAAAAAGAAATTACAGTCATTTGAAGCTGCTCATGGATTAAAATATTAAAAGTGAGATGTGGTTTTAGTGGTGCGTGATTTGATACCGTAGAGGCTTATGATACCTTTGCTTGACACCTTTGGTGCAGAAATGGGAAGTATAGATGTGTGTGTTGTTGTAGGTGTGCTCTTTGCTCTGTCAGCTATGCAGGTGGCAGTGTGCAGGTTTAATAACCATTGACCCAGCAAAACCAGCATCACTGATCAACCGGTTTCTTTGGCAAGCCCAAATGGCGTGTAGTTAACTCAGTGTGTCACTTGATTCCAGAAGGTCAATTGAATGTCTTCTTAAAGTTGCTTAATTGCTTATTGATCTCATAATTACTCCATACTTGCTGTCTCTTTCATTATTTTCTGAAATGCGTTGATAGGTCACAATTTGTGGTTGAGTATTCACTTTTAAGTTTAGAGCTTTTAATTGTGAATTTCAAACTTTATTGGTTTCCATTACATACAAATGTTACACTTTTTTTTTTTTTCATTTTTCTAAATCAAATACTCTACTTCTGCATGCCTTTTAAAGGTCCTGTTATTATACAACTAGCATATTTGAAAGCACAAGGAGATGAATTAGTAACTGCTGAGGTACTCTATTCTAAAGTGCTGTCCCCTATTGCTAATTTAGCTTGTGGTTTCCCCACCACCACCACCCTTTCAGATTTTTTCATATGGAGTAATTGCTCTGGAACTATGTTCTTTTTCTTTGTGGTCTCATCTTGTGGATATTAATCAGATTGTTTCATTTTAGTAGTAGCTTCGACTGCCCTGGCTTCTTTCCTTGCAAATGCCTTGTGCCATAGATTATTGCTCTGTGTTTATGTCCCTGGGCAGTTATGCCTGGAGAGACACAGCCTTGGTGTCCTGTGGTGTAACACAACAAGGTAATCTAGATCCCAATTAGCAAGGGTATGTGAAAGTTAGTCTCGCCTCCATCCCTGGGAAGGTAATGGAGCGACTCATTCTGGATGTCATATCCAAGCACGTTCAGGAGCAGGAAGGTATTGGAAGTGGTCAGCATGAATTTACCAAGGGTAAACCATGCTTGACCAATCTCATAGCCTTCTATGATGTTATAACTGGTTGGCTGGATGAGGGCAGAGCAGCAGATGTCATCTACCTTGACTTCAGCAAGGCTTTTGACGCTGTTTCTTATAACATCCTCCTCAGGAAACTGAGGAAGTGTGGACTAGACAAGAGGACAGTGAGGTGGATTGAGAGCTGGCTGTGTGACAGGACTCAGAGGGTTGTGATAAATGGAGCAGGGTCGAGTTGAAGGCCTGTAACCAGTGGTGTCCCCCAGGGGTCAATACTTGGACCAGTATTGTTTAACATAGTCATCGATGACCTGGACGAGGGGACAGAGTGCATCCTCAGCAAGTTTGCTGATGATACCAAACTGGGTGGGGTGGCTGACACCCCAGAGGGCCGTGCTGCCATCCAGCGT
>VYZM01015412.1:285661-330043 GCA_013398915.1 Dromas ardeola
CAACTGGAATACTGTGTCCAGTTCTGGGCTCCCCAGTTCAAGAGAGACAGGGAACTACTGGGGAGAGTCCAGTGTAGGGCAACAAAGATGATTGAGAGACTGGAGCATCTCCCTTCTGAGGAAAGGCTGAGAGAGCTGGGACTCTTTAGCCTGGAGAAGAGAAGGCTGAGGGGAGACCTTATTAATGTTTACAAGTATCTAAAGGGTGGGTTGAAGGAGGATGGAGCCAGACTCTTTTCAGTGGTTCCCAGTAACAGGACGAGGGGCAATGGGCACAGGTTAGAACATAGGAAGTTCCGATCAAATATGAGAAAAAACTTCTTTACGGTGAGGGTGACAGAGCACTGGAACAGGCTGCCCCGGGGAGGCTGTGGAGTCCCCTTCTCTGGAGACTTTCAAGACCCGTCTGGATGCAGCCCCGAGTAATGTGCTCTCGGCAATCCTGCTTTAGCAGGGGAGTTGGACTAGATGATCTCTAGAGGTCCCTTCCAACTCTGAAATTCCGTGATTCTGTGATACTGCCACTACGGTACTGCCTCTGCTCACATCTGTATTTCCTTTTGAGGCATTTAACCCAAGAGATGGTCTCATCTGTGGTGACCTGCTGTGGTCCCGGGAACCTGCTCTGTGTCAGAGCGTCAGCTGGAAGAAGCAACTTTCAGTCACGCTCTGCTTCGTTTTCCTCCTCCCTTCCCTGTCTTACTTTGGAGTCTGTAACACATCTTATTTCTTCTAGGAGTCCCTAGTGCCCAGGTATCTGCTGCCAGCAGCTGTCTTGCTGGCTGCTTCGTGCAACTGTTGTCAACTTTACAAAGCCGCTAGCATGTTCCTTGCTGAATGGTCCCTTCAGGTTTGCATGCTTATTTCTGCCTTGCTGACTTTATTATCAGCACAGCTTCCCCAGCCTAATTACAACTTCTCTCTTCCCACTGCCTACTAAGTTGCAGGAACATTTGGATGAACCTTAAATGAGCCTGAAGATAGCAGTATGTAGAGCCGAATAAGCGCCCTTAAAAGTGGAGGAAAGGTCTCTAGATGGTCTGAACCTTTCTTATCCTTGCAAGGCGGTGCCTTAAAGGCCTATTAGTTTCTGTTAGCACAGGTTTTGTTACTTGGCTTAGTAACTTTGCAAAATAAGAATGAGATTTTCAGTTGGACAAGGATGCTATCTGCAGTCACCAGATGCAGTTATCAAGATTAAATTGCAAGACTTGTCACTGATTATGCTGGTAATCATTGAGGTGATCGGTGTAATTATCTTGAGATCAAGAAGACATTTTCTCTGATATGGTACTGCAGAATTAAGCTGAACGAGCATCCGTCATTAGCTACTGGATAGAGTCAGGGTATGGCTCCAACCAAACACTTGCCTTTTTTGCTTTGATCGCGTTATTTTATAATATGGGAGAAAAATAGATCAGCAAATATTGTGAAGTGGACCTTTCATATTGAAAACATTTTCCATTGGATTCTATCAGATTTATTGAAAACCTACTGCATTGCCTAATCATGAAAGGCTCCTAGGCATTCAGTTCATACGTAGACTTTAGAACGGACTTTAGTCTGGGTCTCTTTACCCAAGGAAGACAAAGTATTTCCCCTTCAGGTTATTTTAAACTTTCAGAGTATGTTTTTTTTCTAGTATAGATCATATGGAGGATTGACTCAGCTGCTGCTGGAAAGGGTTTTCTTGCCAAACAGAACGGTTGTTGATGTCGTCTGAGAAAATGTGACTGAGACTCGGCAGAATATAATCGCAAACTCTAAAAATGTTTTTGACCCTAATGCACGCTAATAATTAATCTAGAAACAAATGATACGGCTTTGGAGAATTCTTTATAGACAGTCATTTGTCTGTGTTGGAACATTTCCCTTTAGCATCTGTAATGTGGTTCTTTATGTTCTTCTGTAGTGGTAAAAAATCCATTTTGCAGGTATGTTTGCTGAGCAGTAACTGGCATATCTTCAGCCTTCTATAGATTGTCAAGCCAATTTCTTTCAAATATAGTGATAAATGATGTTCAAGAGATTATGGTATTTATCTTATAGGTTATGCCTTTTATTTTTAACTTACTTCATGTTGCCAGTACATATGCACCGTAAGTGTATGTAATGTTTTATTTCCTTTTTCAAATGGCATAGATACGTGTACAAAATGTTGTTTATGTGTCCCAGCAGGGTGTATTGCTCAGGGAAGAGATGTGAGCCTTTTGTAGTCTAAGTCATGTGAAGAAGATGCCGGAGATAACCGGGAAAAGTAGGCAGCACTGAACATCTTCTAAAAAACAAGTGATTCAGTTTTTGTTAGGGCTTTAAAGAAAGAGGTCTAAGCTGTCTTCCCTGACAGCTGCTTCTTTAATTTCCATCAAGCATATAAAATTTAATTCCAAGAAGCATGTTGCCACAGAAGACTTCCAAGAGCAAAGCATCATAGGAAAGATAGGAGATAATTGGTAATATTTTTCTGTCATTGCTATGTTATTATATCTGCTAAGCTTCATACAATTATTTATCAGCTGAGAGTTACAAAATAGTTCCTGGGTTGAGATGAAAAGGGAGAAAAGTCAAATATGTTTCTTAACATGAACCCAACCCATCAGTCTTAAAGTGCTGATTCATTTGCCCACACAGTATAATTAAGCTGTTAATCTGTAATAAGGAGTGATACATTCAGTGATCTCACAATCAGAAAGTAATTATAGTTTAAAATGTTCATTTGGCTCTCCTCAACCATTGTATTCCTCCGTTACTGTTAAGAGAGGGTATTTGTAGCTTAAGATCTGTAAACGTTTACCTACACAGTTTGCTTCTGCAACTGGAAGTGGTGATCAGTTGTTAGAAGGATGTCTATACTGGAAGGTTTTTGGGAACAAAATGTCGACTGGCATTCTGAGTCCTGTCTTAGGTGAGAATATTATAGTTTGAGTACATTTGGTGTTTCAGTAGATAATGAATCCATTATGTAATTGGAGTTCAGGCTCACACTGATTAATCATGACATTTCAATTATTCATTGAATCAGTGATCTTTTGCACCCCTTTTTTCCCACCTCATTTGCTGTTGGCTTCTATTAATTTCTCTTCTTACTGTTTTAGGATTTCATCTTGCCGTGTTCTGAAATCCTGCAAATCTTCCACTGCTGGAGACTTTCATTTGGGAATTTAAATCACCTGGCACCTTGCAAAGCAGCTCTTGGCATCTCTCTGTTTTGGTGCTTCGTAGCATTTTCACTGCCTACCTTCAAGGTAGCTGTGATGTGAAGCAGCCAGGCAGCCACTCCACATTTGAGGAGATTCTTGGGTCATCTGCGAAGTCGAATTTCTTGACGATGTCCCAGAGCCACAGAGAGGGTTGAGTTACCCAACTTGGAGTCTGTCTGTGCAGCTGGTGAGATTGTCCTAAGCTGCGCTGCCTTCCCCACTGACAGTACACATTGTTGTTTTAAATGATTGTGTTTGTCTGGAGGAATTCACTTGGTACCCATGAAATTTGTTGTTCTGTAGTATGCAGACAGCACAGAGATCAGACGTGGCTGCTGTGTTCTCCTTCGGATCCTGCTGTTCCTGCTCAGCTCCAGCTTGCAGGTATCCTCACTTTCCACCTCAGTACCTACTCAGTCAGTCACGTTGCTGCAGTTTAGTTTTATGATATGTCCATAGGGAAGCGAACCAAAGTACCTTTTAAAAATATTTTTATTATTATTTTTTATTATTGTTATTTTGACACTGTCACTTTTGAGCCATTGTCTAAATCCTGGAACAGATTTACAGTAGATGTAGAAGGAGACTTGGCATTTTTACATCAGTCGTCTTGTGTTTTTAAGTAGAATCACAGAATCGCCTAGGTTGGAAGGGACCTTTCAGATCATCGAGTCCAACCCTCAACCTAACACTGACAAAAACCGTCACTAAACCATATCTCTAAGCACTATGTCGACCCATCTTGTAAATACCTCCAGGGATGGTGCCTCAACCACTGCCCTGGGCAGCCTGTTCCAATGCTTAATAACCCTTTCAGTGTAAAAATTTTTCCTAATATCCAGTCTAAAACTCCCTTGGCGCAACTTGAGGCCGTTTCATCTTGTCCTAAATAGTTGTGGTCAGATTCAGCCTGCAGGTGTTACAGGAGCCAGGCAGGATTTCAGGGAGGTGTTTCCTCCAGTGTGCACAGACTGTTGGCCTCCAGAGGGTCAGCTGCTCTCAAACACAGCATGCAGATTTACAGGACAACCCAATGTGTAGCTTACTGGAAGGTCTGTACTAACCAGCAGTATGAGACTGATTAAGGATAGGATGTGTGGAAATAGTTTTCCCATGGATATCTTCCCTGTTTCGACTCTTCATAAATATGCCATCTGCAGTTGTTTGGGAGTAGTGGTGGTAAATCTCTTTCTTTGGTTCAGGTGAAATTGTCCTGTCCTCAGTCCTTTAGCCAACTGGACTTTTAAGGTGGGCTAATCACCTGTGAATTTTAGCTTTAGTCTCCAGCTTATGGCAATCTTGTTGATAGTAATTACAAGGTAATAATTTTAGAGATAAACTAGTTTATGGCATTTTATGACAATGGCAAAAAAAAAAAAGTACAAAGACATAAAATTTAGCTCTTTATGGATGTGGAGAGCAAGGCAGGTCTGTGTGTTTGCTGTAACAGACTGGCCTTACAAGAGGAAGTGTTGGGTAATTTGATAAACCTGATTTAAAACAAAAGTATTCAGTATGGCAAAGCTAAGGCCTATTTTAATAGAGAATAGGAGGCTAGATTTATCAATGACCATCTTTTCTATATACCAACATAGTCAATGTCTTAAAGAGAAAAAAAAGGTAATAATAATGTCAGTTTCAAAACTATAGATGATCTCAGTAATTGTCTGGAAGTCAGATAAAGCAATGATCTTTTTACAGTGTTCCTTTTTAATGGATTCTTAGTTATAAAATTTTAATATTTATTCAAAGTGCAAGTTTGCTCTAAAGGATGTCTAAAAAAAGAGCCCTGTAGGAGTCTTTATTTCCTGGGCTTTTCTAATTCCGTATCAAACTTCTGCTGTTTGCATGCAAGAAGGTTGTTACTCTGAAGGTTAGGACTTAAACTGGGCTTGAAAAGTTGAGATGATTTTTTTTAGGGATCTCTTGAAGGCTTATTGCATCCACAGCTGAAGCTGGGCATTTCATTTGAAGACAGTAGAGCTGCACACACGAACACAAGCAGGTTACAAATTCGTCTGGTTTGTACATGGAGAGGACAGGAGACACCTCGACATGTGCAGTCCGTCTCTGAGGTGGAGGGCCAGCAGTTGCTCACAGGGATGCATTTGATATTAAATGAAAAAACAATGACGTTTGTGGGGACTTTCTGATCCCAAGAAGTGTGGAGCACTGCAGTGCCATTTGGGATCTGTTTACAAATGAGGGTTTCTCCAGGTACTGTGCCTAAAGTTAGTAGCAAGGTCATTTAATTTTTCCAGCTGTACATCATAAGAAGCGTGGTATGGCTGGGCAGGTGAATTGTGTGCCAGGGCCCTATGATCCACATTCTTGGGAAGTTGGGTTGTGCACAGTTTTTTTCCATTTTTTCTGGAAGTCAAAAAGTGACAGACCAGACAGATTGAGTGCAATTGTGACGCAGCCAACAGGCCACCCCCTGTGGCTGATCTCTTGGCTTCTTCCTTTCGCCTCTTCCCGTTCTCGCTTGCTCGTTTGAGCACGTAAGCTACAGTAGTAACAAGAAATTCTTCCCTAATCATGGCACCTTCAGTAACCACAAATACAAACTGTGCGTGCAGATGCTGAGCATCTAAGCGTGATCTGAGCATCTAAGCGTGAGATGCTTAGTTGTGACCCCGTTGACATTGCTGGAGTAACATACGCAATCTTCTACATCAGGGGATCCAGCTTTGACGAGAAGAGAGATTATTCTAGTACCTTACATTATTGATAGGGAAAATGGACTTGTTATCACTGATTTTCCTTCACAGTGAGACATGCAGCGCTCTTTGCACGTGACAAGAGGATGGTGTAGTTGCTCAAATGCCAGTGAAGACATAATTTAGCTTATGGAGTCTGCACAGATGATCATGCATGAGATGGAAGTATCACTTGGCATCAGAGATCAGCAGTGAAAACCCTTTGTAGCCAGACTTTGTGACCCTAAAAGCCACATAAAAATCTGTAGGTGGCTGACAGCTATGCTCTTGCTTTTATACTGTGCCCCCTGGACGACTCCACAAGCTTGCCTTGTTCCTGTGCCCTCACTATCACCCGGATCCCAGTGCTACTGCAGTTGCCCTGAGCATCACTCATGCTTTTGGGACACCGCTGCAGTTCCCCTTCAACTGCTGGGCACCTTGCATGCTTCTGCCCTTTGTTTTTTTGGAAGTCATTTTGTTCCATGACTTTGCAGTCCCATGCAATCTCTGCACTTAACCAGGGGGATAAAAACATCTTGCGTGGCTGGGACTGGTACTCTGACCCTTGACAGTGCTGCATCCTCCAGTTCTTGGGGTTGGGCTCCGAGGGGTCAGATGCAGCTGACTGACCTGATCAGTTGTCTGTCAAATATCTGTGATCAGCCCCTGGAGTGGGAAGAGGGAAAATAGAGGGAATGCTGCATAGCAGGTACGGACAAGAACATAGTGGGAAGAAGCATGCCTCCTGATGGATCCTGTGCTCAAAGGGAGACCATGCTTCAGCTGCAGCTTGATGCCATAGCACCCTCAGTCTTCTTTTCTCAGCATCCCATGACATCACATCCCAAAAAAAGAGCATCTTCCGAAATATCTGCAATATTTACGCAGTTGTTACTGCTAGAAGAGTGCATTCTGCACAGTGTCTGTGCTGGTTGGCTTAGGGAACAAGAATGTATTTTAGGATCATATCTTTCTCCATTTTTCCATTTCTGCTTGTTTGTGAATGATAACAACAACAAAAATTTAAAAATCTTCCCCTGTCTCTTGTTGCTGAAGAGTCCTTACAGTCTGTGGTCCAGTGAAGGCCAGTGTGGTACTGACTTCAGAGAGCTGCTGCTGATTCTTCCCATCGGTGTTTGACCACAAGCAAGACAAGTTGTGATGCTGTATGTCAGTCTGGGGGTCTTACAATGGCATGGACCTGCGTGATCCTATTCTACAGACTTTATTTGTGGCCCCCATTTCTATGATTTAGGACAGAGATCATCCCATAAAGATGTTTATATTAAATACATTGGGTTACAATTTTGTCTTTATCATGTGAGATCTTGCTTGATGAATAACCATCAGGAAAAGGGTGACATTGTTGATCTCTCCTCAACAGAAAGGGCCAATGAAGAGCTTCTCACCGATGTGTGAGCACTTGGGTAATGGCTGAAGAGCTGCCATGTGGACTCTGAAAGTCTCTACACCATAGTAGAAACCACTTTTACCTCCCCTTGCCTTTTCCCCTTCTCTTTTGTTAAGTCAGACACCTTTAACTATATATATATGATTGATTCCTCTTTTATGCATCTCTTGTTGTCTTAGCATTGTCCTAAACAACAAAAAGTCTCAGTCTGTGTCATTTTTATGCTCTTCTGTGGGATGGTTATAGGATTTCCTGTCCTTCTATATCTTGCTCTGAAGAGCAACAGCATAAATTAATATCACAAGTAGTCTTGTCATGGACTTTCGTGGTGACTTGGCTAAGTCTGCAGGCCCTGTTTGCCAGGTGGGCAGTTGGAGGCACTAATGCTTCTTTACATCACTGATTTCTTGTGGGGAGGAGTTATTAATCAAATTCCTAATTTAGTAGTATTGCATCCAGGTGCTAAGATACAGTCTCTGCACCTTGCTTGCTGGAAAGGCAAATATCTGCAAGTAGCTGACACCTGAAGCTCAGTAGAAATCTCACTGTGTATTAAAAGCAAATGTGCTTTCCTTGAGGATTTCTGGGTTTGTACTTTTTCCTACGGTGTTAGATGTTTGTACTGAGTGAATGGTCTTGGGGGAGCATGAGACGAGGAAAGCTTGAAAACCAGTTTAAATTGCAAGACTGTAAAGAATTCTTTTGTGCGATCTTGCCTCTGTAGTTTTATTGCCCAGCAGTATTTGACTTGTATGTTCAGTTTTCTAGGTTTGTACTTGTACTTTAGAAATGTACACAAAAAGCATTTTTACAGCATGCTGTTACCTGTGCTTGTCGTATTGCTGTCATTTCCCTGTGCCTTCATTTACTTTTTAATTTCTTTTTTTTTCTTTATTTGCAGATTTCTAATTAATTCATATATTTATTTTAATTCTGTGTCTTCCATCCCTTTCTCTGTAGTCTTTAGTGTTTCTGTCTGGTATATATCTCTTGCCTTTATTCCAACTTTGTTACTTTCTTCTTTATTTACTGTGTTCGAAACAGAGAAAATTAGATAGATGCTCAAGAAGCCTAAAATCTTCCTTTTGGCATTACAAATGTGCAGATCCTAGTTCTCTTTTCTCATGTGGCAGTTGCTAAGATGCCTGTAAGTCAAAGAAAGTCCTGGCTGTAAGTTTATTGGTGAAACCCAAACGTCAGATATCCCTTGGATAAGATATTCTGATTATGGAAGTAAACAAAGCTCTGTTTCCCCTGACTGATGCTCAGTCCCATTGGGTTGCTTCCAGTTAATTTACTGAGAATTTGCTGAGCTTTATTCTTGCTCAGCTAAGTTTTGTTGACTGAGTTGTTAATTATGGGTTTAAACTTGTGTTTGCTCTTTCTAACAACTTAAAACATTGGGAGTTTCTCTCCCTCTTTATCCATTTATTTAGTTATCTCTTTTGAAGAGGCATTGCTTCATTAAACACTTTCCTGCTTAGTCTGTAAGAATCCTACTTCTTCCATTCTGAATGCGTTAATACATTAAAGAAAAAGAGCTTCATTTGTCTTCAGTGGGATGAAGACGTTCCACATTGGTGCGTGGGGCATCTTTGACACATGATCTCTGGTGGCATAGATGCGCTATGGAGGACTCAGCAGGATCCATGGTGTAATTTCAGGTTGGCAGGGTTGGTTTTTTTTAGCCTGTAATGAAACGAATATGATATTTAATCATCACACTCTGTTGAGAACAGTGTGATTTTTACTCTTCTACAAAATTAAGGACCTACTTCAGGCATTCACCCCAGTCCATTCCTGCAGTAAGACTCCAGTATCGTTGGTGGAAGGCCACTGTATGCAAGTAGTCAGTGATGAGATCCTTATTCTGTGCTGATGAGCTGGACCACTCGTCTACTCTTTTGGTGCAGCACAGTAGTGAGACACATAAACATGAAGGGAAAAGAAAATGGGTGGCTGTTTTTCCAGGGAATGGGTGTTCTTACAGCAGCACCCAGGGCTGCGGGAGGGAGGAGCAGATTGCCAGCTCGGAGCTGCCAGGGGGAGCAGCTGCCAGCTCCAGCTTGGCCTCCGAATGGGCTGCACATTTTAGCAAGTACTTAGCGCTTTTGGGCAGGCTGGGAAAAAACAACTTCTGTAACTTGTCTCCTTCTGTAGCAGATTTCTATCTGATCCGAAGACCAAGTACCGCAGGGAGGGATGGCAAGGATGCAGCCAGTGTAATGGTCTCCTTTCACGCAAACCCTCTTTCTTCCACAGAGGTCCTGCAGGACTCTGTTGATTGTGGAGGTGCTGCCTCACCTCCATTTCCTCATAGAGAGCTTTCCATGCTCTGCTTACTTCCCTTCTTAATGATTCACATTTCCAGGGTTAACTTCACAGTTCCTCGTGGCTAACATTTTCCTTTCTTTTTAATTTTAGAGTAGAAGATTTCTGTGTTAAGGAGTCCAAGTGTAAACTTTCTGTTTAGGTTCCTGGGCCATCTCTCTCTTGATGAATAGATAAGTGGAAGAGTAGGGAAGTGGTTGAGTCACCATCCCTGGAGGTATTTAAAAGACGGGTAGACATAGTGCTTAGAGATATGGTTTGGTGATGGTTTTTGTCAGAGTTAGGCTGATGGTTGGACTAGCTGATCTGAAAGGTCCCTTCCAACCTAGGCAATTCTGTGATTCCATGGCAATGGAGTCATCACACATAATGTACATGTTATTAAGATGTTTTGGTTTTTTTTCTGTGGGGTTATTGATGTACCAAGCCTCAGCAAAAGGCTTAAATAAAACTTGGGCTGTGGGTTTGAAATGCTGCGTGACACATCTGATCCATATTACCGTGATGTGCCAGAAACAGCAGTTAGTATGTGAGTTCTGCGGGCAGAAATTATTGCAATGCAATTTCTTCTTTTTCCTGTAGAATCACACATGCCCTCCCTGCAGGGGACTACACTGTGGGTTCAGAAAAAAGAAAATTCATTTATATGTAAATACAACCTGAAGGCTGCAAATATCCAAGCTGCTACAAAGACAGAGGGCATATACATGAAAAAAAAATTGACCTGTTGTGGTTAGAAAACTCATAGCTTACCATAATAGGGGAAAAAATAAATGAGGTTGTCTTTGAAACCTTATGGGTCAGCATTTCAGACTTCTGTATTTGTGCTCCAATTAAAGGAGAAAATGGAAAAGCTGCTGGATATTTACTATTTTTAAGCCAACTTGAGAGGGGAGAAGCAGAAACAATATTTTTCATACGTTCTTTTAGCAAATTACATGCTATGAATAAATTTTTTTTTTTTTTGTTAGGCTCGTACATAGGTTTGTGTGATTTTTATTTGGTTTGGGGGGTGAGGTTTTTGTAGTTGTTATATTTCTTTCTTTTTCTCTATGTTAAATGAAAAAACTTTCAAGAAAACTGGAAGTAGACATTATTTCTGTGGGTCTCTCAGCAGTGTCTCACAAAATGCTGGGAGGTACAGGAAATCCAGTGGTCAACAGCAGATAAGAAGGAGGGGGAGACAAACAAGGAGATTGTGGTGTCTTGTAGCAGCGTTTGGTTTACTTCATTATTGTTTCTTGATATAGTAAAAATATTTCCTTGCTGAAGTACTTCAATTTGGACTTAAAATAGCATAAATTATTTTGAGATAAGTTCACATTAACCACCCCAGATTCCTCACTTACCTGTCACTGTTGCTGGATATCCAGCTCTTAGGTCCTACTAATGCATTTTGTACTTTAGCAAGGGAAAATTTATTTTAGTTTTATAGCTGTTTTAGAGAAGTCTGATAAAAACAAACCAGTGCCTCCTCTAGTAAGTATTAAAGCCCAAACCTGTGCAATTTGTAATAAGTTCCCTTTAAAAAGTGTACTAGGGATTTATGTACTAAACTCAGATTAATGCTAAGAGAAGTTACCTGAATAAATTCTTTGGTGCACTGATAGGATAATAGATTATTTATTTAGTGTTGCACATCACATTGACTTCATTTTATTTCTTCTTTTTTTTTTTTTTTAATGAAAACAAAATTGGGATTGGAGTTATGGTATAAGGAACTTGTTTTCCTTCCTCTCTTTAGGTGCGCTTCTAAGAAGAGTATTGACCATGAGGAAGCCCACGTGTTAGTCAGTTTTTAACTAATCCCACTGAAGAAAATGAAGCCACGTTTCAGCTTTGCGGATCCTTTTCCTACCACTGTTGGCTGAAGAAGAAATGGGCGTATGATTATGCTGACACCCCAGCATGCATTTGGTAGACCTGTGGTTAACTCGTTCCCTCTCCATGTGTCTGCTCTTACAAAGTTTTGTCCTCATGATACTGTGCTTTCATTCTGCCAGTATGTGCCCGAAAGGCTGCCTCTGTTCTCACTCCGGAGGTCTGAACGTCAGCTGTAGCAATGCGAACCTCAAGGAAATACCCAGAGATCTTCCTCCAGAAACAGTCTTACTTTATTTGGACTCTAATCAGATAACATCGATCCCCAACGAAATTTTTAAGGACTTGCACCAACTGAGAGTCCTCAATTTATCAAAAAACGGGATTGAGTTTATAGATGAACATGCCTTCAAGGGGGTGGCAGAAACCTTGCAGACTCTGGATTTGTCCGACAACCGGATTCAAAGCGTGCACAAAAACGCTTTCAACAACTTAAAGGCCAGAGCCAGAATTGCAAACAATCCCTGGCACTGTGACTGCACGCTGCAGCAGGTGTTGAGGAGCATGGCCTCCAACCACGAGACAGCCAACAACGTCATCTGCAAGACTTCTGTGCTGGATGAACACGCGGGGAGACCGTTCCTCAACGCTGCCAACGATGCTGACCTCTGCAACCTTCCTAAAAAGACTACCGATTACGCCATGCTGGTCACCATGTTTGGCTGGTTCACCATGGTGATCTCGTACGTGGTTTATTACGTCCGGCAAAATCAGGAGGATGCAAGGAGGCACCTTGAGTACTTGAAATCCCTGCCAAGCAGGCAAAAGAAACCAGACGAAGCCGATGACATTAGCACTGTGGTATAGTATTCTGAATACAGTGATTGCCTTTGTGATGGAAACTAGGTTCGGATGACACTAAAACCAGAGGTTTACTTCTAACGCTCATTGTAAACATTAAGACTTTTGGGGGTTTTTTCTGTTTAACTGAATTATGCCACTGTTGAGCTTTCTAAGAGAAAGTTTTGTCCGGGTGGTATACTTTAATTATTTCTCTGGTGGTATCCTAAAGCAAGTGAATTAATATGTAAACATTAGTTTAGACCCATTCCACTATTTAATAACGAAATTTATTTTTTTAATTTAAAAACCAAATAAAAGCTTAAATTTGAACCATGTAAACCAGAGTAGTTTATTGATCAGAAACCTGTCCAGTGCCAGGGCACACTTGGTTGGATCAGTGCTCGCAAAGTAGAAGAGAGGCGCGATGACGAAGTGGGCTGTGAGAGGTCCGGGAGCAGGGAGTCCCCAAAGGGCACTTCTCTCCCTGGGGTGCAAGGTGAAGAGCTGGTGAATGGTAGCCCATTTTGAGGGCTGCTCACCATGATGGGAGAGGGGCACAGAGTGAGGAGAGAGTGTCCTGACACCGGGTGTAAGGGATCGATGCTGGGGTAAGACACCGGAGGGCATTTCGGCAGCGCTGGGGAGGAACCAACATAAAGGAGCTCCATTACAGGATGTCAAAGAGAGGTAAGTGGGGAAATGCGGTGGGTTTTCATCTTACACCCACTTACTGCCTCCCATGACCTTCATGCAGGTGTCCCCAGCACTGGGGAGGACACTAAGAAGGCAAGAGCAAACTTAATATACTATTCAAACTAGAGTACCGCCGTGATGATTTAAAATAAAATAAAAAAAAAATAAAAAAAAGTTAAATAAAATTAGTCTTTTTAATCTCTATATTAGTTTGTAACTAAAAGCGGTTTTATTTTTTAGGGTGCAGCCTTCTTAAAAAAGCTGAATGAAATAACTGAATGTCTAGGCTGGGCATATTTTATTGTGTATTAGGAAATATTTTTATATGATTTTATGGATAAATGCTTAGGAAAATATAAAGCCCATGCAGTTAAACTCAGCCTTGGATATGAAATAGATATTTTAAAGCTCTGCTGTCTTTAAAAACATGATGGTTTTCTGTTTTCATAGATAAAGTTTTCAAAGGGAACGAATTCACAAGAATGTATTCCTCTTGTCCTTTATTATCATAATAAAATTATATTGTCTCTGGGTCCCTATGGACCCAGACTAACTGACATTGGAATATGGATTGCAGAAGGGTGTATTAAAAAAAATATATAAAATGCTGCTTTGCAAAAACAAGTGCTAAAGGACAGTCTTAAAAAGTTTAAAAAAACTCCAGAGTCGTATCTCCCATTAGATTATCTGTTATTTCTATTACAGTTATATTTTGTATTTTAGAGGGCACAAGCTTGTTTATCTTACTTATTTCATAACATTGTTAAAAGAATATCTAAAATCTGTTTCAAAGCAGATGAGAGAACAGGGAAAAAAAAGGATGACTTTTTTTTTTTAAATGTGCATAGACTCAACTTTTTATGTCATCTTTGTGGGCTGAGTCCTGCCTGAGTACCTGTTCTTGTGACCGACTTAGATCTATTTGCATTGTTTCATTTTAGTGAACGGTTTTTGGCATATTAAGAGAATGCTAATGCTTTTAAAGGGCACAGTCTGTCCAAAAAAAAATCTGCTCTCTGGTATTTCTGCCTCCCCCCTTTCCCCTCCCACTAAGTAAAAATTGTATTTTCTAAGGAGAGGAGGCTGTTGATTACGCATCCTGCTTAGTTTGCATTTTTATACCTTCCTTTTTTTTTCAAGCTGAATTTTCCAGCATCGCTGAAGTGCCACCCCCAGCTCCCCGAGCTCTGCGTGGCCAATGCAGGAGCCAAAAGCAGTAGGGCTAAATACACACGTGAATCGGAAGAGAGCAGATAAAATGTTATATTGTACTGGCAATGTAACAAACCCTACTGAACAGGACGCGTAGTGCCTCTGTGCAGGCTGAGCCAAGTTCATTCCTGATGCAATTCACCTAGTTTCCCTAAAATCTCCTTCAGGGTAAAATTTGTCTTGCTTCTACTGGTGTGTTCCCCAAGCGGTATTTGGGATCCCAGCTAGTATGCTACTTTTGGAAAAAGCAGGAGGGGGACTAGCTAAAAGAAAGGATTGAGCTGGAGATACTAACTTAATCAAGAATTCAGTGCTGGGTATTCACAACTAAACGAAGGAATTTCTCCACAAAATTTGGACCAAATTATTTAAACAGCAACCTTTACAAAAATCTAGGCAGTCTTAAAACACATAAAAACAGGTTTTTAAAGGTGCTTTTTTTTAAAAAAAAAGGTTTTTAAAATTTGCTTTCAAGCAGTGTTGTGTTTTGTTGTTGTTTTTTTTTTAATAAAAAACTCTCCCCAAAACTGACTGACAAAACTAAAAATAATTTCTCTTTAGTTTTTCCATTTTTCCACTTTATTACTTGATCTGTAAGGCTGGTTCTGGAGCTGATACAGTTTTGCCCCAGCTGAGCTTCTGTCTCTACATGTTCAAATCCTGAACAAAACCAATCTAAACCAAGTTAAGCTGCAGTCTGTAGAAACCCTCTGGAGGGGTGGTTTCATATCAGTTCTCCAGGCCTACTGATTTTCTTTAATTGATTCCCTATCAAACATCTCTCATCACAAAACTTTTCCTTTCTTCTTTTAAAGCCAGTACTAAAATCTCCATTTAAAATCTGAGAATCAAGGCAATGCTCTGACAACCAATAGATGCAAACTCGTCAAGCTGAATTTAGCTGACGAGGAAAATGAATTAAATCACTGTTCCTCAGCTGTGTGAACTTGACAGTGCTAGTAGTCCTGACAACTCAAATATTTGAGCTACATCTCTTTGTTTCATTGAAAAGAAACAGAAAAGAAAGACAAAGACTTTTAGCGTATGAAGACATTTGTTTTTATCATGTTTACTGCACACCTTTCTGTCCAAAGCTACTGTCTGTAGAAAAGCCTGCTTGCTGCCCTTTGAAGTCAATGGCACAAACTGTTTAAACTTTGAATGCATAATACTTCAAGGAGTTATTTTATTTACCCAAACAGTTTTGCTCAAAAATTAGTAATTTGGTAGTTTTTTAGCTGTGATACCTTAGTATATGAATACGAAGAAATTAAATAGGTTTTTCCATATTCACAGGAGACGGTATATGGCAGAGAATAAAGAGGGAAATGCATAGCGCAGTGATTCTTAATTTTTTTTTTCTTCATTGAGATGCTTCAGGAAAAGTAGGACTAGGGCTCAATAGATTAAATGTGATCATTTCACTACCCTGATTTTGTAAAAAACCTTTACCCTAAAGGGGAAAGGATATCTCTCTCAACATTTTTTTTTTTTTTTTGAACTACTGCTGATAATTCTCTGCTAATTTCCTAGCGGTGTTACGCTCTTTGGGTAAGGTCTGTGATGCTGCATTTGGACTGTCTGTATTTAGGCTCATACTTCATACTTGAATTCTGTTCTCAGTTTTGTACAGAATTAGATACAGATACCTTCACTGTTAATGTACATTATGTTTTTAAGTCTTCAATAGCAAGATTTTGCACCACAATTGCCGTAACTTTCAGGGGCCGAGTACAAACAGAAAGTGTGATGGTGCAGGTTCTGGTCTTCCCATGGAGGAAAGAGGAGAATCCTGCTTTGCCAAAGAGATGCCATACAGAAAATCCACCAGTGTTTTTCAGCTTGAAAGGGGCAAATTGTAAGTATTAGGAAGCAAGCAAAAAAACCCAGAAAGGTAAAAGGAATGGCTGGAGGCTAAAATGCTTGAAAATGCCATGGAGTCTTGCAGCATGTTTAGATGTGCAGTGAATCTAAATCAATTTTTAAAAGGATGTCCCTCTACTCCCACACATGGAAAAAAACTAGCATTGCTGAACAAGAGTAATTGAGATTTCAGGAGTTAAAAACATAGTCTCTAGATTGTAGGAATGAAATCTGAAGAACAAAAATAGAAGAGGGTGTAAATTCTGGTGGGGTTAGATGTAAAGCCACAGTATAGCCAAAACAAATGGGAACTTTTTTTTCTAAGCAAATCATAAATAGGAATCCCACCCTAGCAAGGGCCAGGATAGACTGGGCAAATGTTCTGGAGGAAACTAGACTAGCATGTGAGAATGGGAAAAAAATCATGCTACAAATTAGTTACTGGTGAAAAAATAAGAAACAAAAGAAGAAACTATCTGTTTTCTTGAAGGAGGATGGTTACTGACATTTCTGAGAAGGTGTCCCAAAGGTCTCAGAATGGGACCAATGCTGTGCAACGTACTTCTGAGTGATCTGGAAAAGGGAGTTAATAATGAACTGGTAACATTTGTGGATGATGATAAACTGTTACTGAGGGCAGTCCAACCTACAGCTAACTGTGAAGAAATACAGAAGGTTCTCACATTTCTAAGTTAGCAGATGATGATAAAATGAAGGTTGGATTCGGTGTGAATAATTGCAAAGTACCACAGATGGCACATCCTTAGCTATGAACACAAGGATATTCTCTAAATTGGCTATAATCAAATGGAAAAACATCTTGGAGGCACAGTGGGAAGCTCTTCAATGACAAACACCAGAAATTATCTGGAGGGAAATAGCCAAACAGTGTGGTGGAACAGCATGATAAACCACTGAATAAAATCTGTGATGAGCCCACATCTGGAACATTGCATTTAGTTCAGGTTCTCCTCATCTCCAAAAAAGTAGATCTGTAGTCACCAAACTACAGAAGATGTAGAGAAAGGCAATAAGATAATCAAGGATATGAAGTTATTTCCATTGGAGAAGGCATCAGACATCCCCAAGCATGGGTATGAGACGACAGAAGACGACATGATAAAAGAGTAGTACACAAAAGTAACTTAAGAAGGACTGATCTCAGTTTCTTGCAACAGAAAATAGAGCAATTCTGATTAGAGAACACTGGGCAGCAGGTGTTAGGTTATTTTTTTTTTAATATTTTTTGTTATAGAGCATGCATTTAAATGGCAAAGTACAGGATACTGTAGGGAAGAAAACACATATACAAAGGCAGGACTCCACAAATTCATGCAAGTCAAGGCTGCCAGAGGTTATTTAACACTGCTAACACCGATGTAGATACAATTCTCAAGAAGGAAAGCCCCTGCTCATCCTAGGAAGCGGGGATGGTTTCTCTAGGAAAGGCTCACAAGTTTGGGCTTCTCTTACTCTCTCTGAGGTGCTGCCGCAGGTCCTTATTGAAGAAGGGAAAGTGGGCTTGATTTTACAGCATTTTATGCTCTCACGCATCTGGCGGGATGCAAACCGTGCTGCACTGCCCTCCCTGTGAGGCAGGAGGGGGCATTTGTTGTGCGGACAAGGAGGTCTCACATGCATGGAGTGGGAATGAAGCCCGGGAAAAGCAAAATCACATTTAACTGTTGGTGTCTCCTCGCTGGGAATTGCAGCGCTAACTGCCCAGGTAGGCTTCGGGCCCTCCGTGCTGAGTTGTGCCAAGACTCTGTTAACTAAAGGAGTGACAGCTGTTCACTGGGGACCTATGGGAAGGTTATTGAGAGATCTTTCCTGGCACATTGGGGTGCTTTGATACCATACAGCTCACCTTGTGGTCCATCTAAAAAGGATGATTTCCCTCTTATATTGGTTCTTCATTAAAACAAGGCTGAAGTCTTCTTTTTCACAAAGAAATCTCTTCATCCTTGTCTGTTTCTTCAAGCGAAAAATGGTGTGATGATTTATTGAAAATATGAGTACTTCACAGTGCCACTTAGTAGGAGTGAATAGCCTGGCATCTTTGGTCTGCCAGTTTTGGTTTGCCCGAGTCAGTTAATTTGAGGAGTGAAGCCAACCAACAAACATTAATAACAGAGTGTATGTGCCGCACTGTGGCAATATACAAAGAAGTAGTTTTTGCATGCCAATACATAAATGAGTATGTATGTGTGCAGGGCATCCATACATCTCTCAAATTCACTCATACTTCCCTGTGGTTAGGTGCGTGCATGAGTCAGCTATGTGTACACACATGTGCACACGGATAAAACAGGAACTCCTTTGGATGCTTTCGTTTCTCCTATTTAATCATGAAGCAGGTTGCTTTGTTGCTTTGATGACATGATTCACGCCGCTTCCGAGCCAAGTACACCTCCGTCCTCAGCCTTTCACAATGTCCCCCCTGGTCCCAGCACCAGCTGCACGTCATGTGAAAGAAAGCGGGGTGACTGGCACAGCTCATCCTCTTTCTCTTCCTCAAATCCTCAGTCAAATCCATCAGTTACCATATGAAGCTGTTACAGACCTTTGGAAACAACCTTTTGTTTTCCTTCTGGCTCACAGAAAGTGGTACGATTTTCTAGAAAGAAAAATGGTTTGGTGGATGATGTAATGCCTTTTAGCTCATAAGAAACAGTCCTGTTTGTAAAAAACCGGAGAGTGCAAACGTGGCTAGTGTCCCTGGATCTGTTCTTCTCGCTGCACTTGCTAATGAGTAGGTTCTTGGCATTACAGTGTGTTTGGCTGTGTTTTTCTCCTAGGAGATAGTTATGCTGCACGAAGGAGATTTCTTGAGATGGTTGTGAGTCTGAATACAGCTGCTAAATCCAGCAAAAGCTCCAGAATGAAAAACGAGATGGTTTTAAGCTTTCCCTACTGCAGGGAAACTTGAGAAGCAGTTAAGTATTTGGGAATTCAAACATCTGTATTGTTCTTAATGCTGCTGTGAGGTTTCAAATGCCCATGGTGAGCATCCTGCTGGTTTGGTGGGGCAGTCTGCAGGCAGATTTCATAAAGATGCAACAATCTCAAAAGCCTGTTAGTGGCAGATTAAACTGGGCATTGAGTGGGGAAAAAAAAACCCAACAAAAAAAGTCCGTATGTTGAACAGTTTGTTTAGATATCTCTATCCTTCACAATTATTAGTCTCTGCCTCATAATCAAAGAGTTTATGATCACTAGACTTCTTCATAGCTCCATCTTAATTTGGTAAAATAGGTCTTTTTAAATACATCTGCCCTAACACTGCTAGTACCTCACCTGACAGTACTAGTAATTAAAAGGTGATTGAAGTTTAACATATTAGCTAAACCTCATCTGCACTGAGGTCTGTTTGTATGCCTGTGTGCATATCTGCAAACAAATAATTTGGTATATATTAAAAATTTTGCTTATATAGGTGTGGCTATGAGACCATGCTCTTTTCAGATATGCTCTAAAAGTTTTTAATGTAAAAAAGCAAGGAAAACCTGGAAAGGAAAAACAGGCTCCAGAACTTTCAGGTCCTCTTCATAAATCAAAGCTGGACAAAAAGGAGAAAAAAAATAGCCCTAGCACAACCTATTCTTGCTTCTTCCTTTGAGGATTAGCTTTGTGCTCAACACTGCATTTCATGGTTTACCAATTTTTTATTTCCGTACCTAAGCCAGATTAACATTCACTTTCAGCAAAGTCTCTTATAAATGGAGTTCTCAGCAACAGAGAATACCGAGGCATATCAAGTTGGCTAAAAAAAACTGTGACTGCAACAAATAAGCTCTCTAGACAGTATTTCTATACCCTGTTAATTAAATTTAGTGGCGAAGGAAAAGAGTTGTTGCTGAATTAAAGTAATGCTAGAGAGATTTCAGAGTCTCAAGTAGGTGCTGGCTTTTATACTACAGAATCACAGAATCATACAGAACAGTAGGGGTTGGAAGGGACGTCTGGAGATCATCTAGTCCAACCGCCCTGCCAGAGCAGGGTCACCTAGAGCAGGTATATTCTTAATGTGGCTGTATATGGGGCAACTAACACACCTTTTTGCTGCCCTCTTTCAGAATCTACAGGTCTAGTTGTTATTACAGAACACAAAACCTCTTTCTTCATGCTGTCACTAAGGTCGAGAGCTTTGGGAAACGCCGTACCTGGGCAATGCCACCTTGAGAGCAGTTTGCTCAGGGTCCCTTAACTGGGGGACTGCCGCACTGGCAGCGGCATTATTTTAGGCCATATGTAAAAAGAGGGAAGCTGCTGTTGCGATGAAATCTGTGAACCCTCTTGAAGTGGCTCGGTTACGCCTAGTAGCAGATACACCACAGCTCAGCATCCCAGACAGCTCGTCCCTTAAAGTCATCGGGCGCTTTTTTTTCTTCTTTTTTTTTTTTTCCTGACTGGGCATCCTGATATGCTGATGAAGCTGAATTGTCTGGGTAAGCCAATTTCACAGCTACTTTTCTACAGAATGACAGAAGTTAGTTTTGGGACATCAAACCCTCCAGTACTATAAACTGAAAAACATCAGCATAGCCAGTTTGATTTTCAAGAAGGCGGTATCTAACCATATTGCAGCTATACTCAAAATGTTAGAATTTTTTTCCCCTCTCTTTAGTCTTTTTCTGTTTAATATTACCTTTGCGGTTGAATAACCTTCATAGCTCTTCATATTGAATCTTCAGCAAGCTTGTTTTCAATTACCAAGAATTATTTCCTATTGCTATGAATGGGAAACCTCCCTGGGAAAATGTACATGGGTGGTCATAGATTTTGTCTTTACTCATGTTTTTTGCAAGATTCATGAACTGATTAATATACTAGGGGTTTTTTACAAAGAAAATTAGATGTGATGTGTATACACAAGTTTATAAGAAAAATGGCTGATCAATAAATGAACAAAGTGGAATTTACTGTATTTTATTTTGAAGTTCTGAAGTAGAAAAAGACAGACGATGTCTTTGGAAGGGCTAGGTAATGTATAAAGGTATTCTTTCAAAAGACAAGCTCTGCAGTACCTTGAAACCTTTCTCTTCCAACTGTGGCAATGCTGAAACTATAGTTGGAAGAATCATACTAGATGCAAATTGTAATGCTGAAAATAATTAATTTTTAGATAATAAAAGAAAATCAATCTCAATCTTGGGGTCTCACATTGTGATGTACCAAAATTCCTGGCCGAACTTGAATTTGTGCTTTCTTTGTTAGCAGGCTTCCTTCCGAAATCCAGGAATGCACTTTGGGCTGTATGTGAAACAGAAGTTTTGCTGTTGCCATGGGATCAGCATTTCTGCAATAAATGTCTTATTGATACGGGGTGAACTGACTGACTCTTCTGGCAGTTGCTTTTAGACTGAAGTGGTTAATACGGGTTCAACCTCTAAATGATGTCATCACACAGCTCTGCAGTGGTGCACCCTCAGATTTCTGGAGTGCCAATGAGGACCTTGCCTTTCCTTATGTTGGTGACAAGCAGCGCTGACAATTGTCTTAACTTTCTATTGTTTATACGATAAAAGACAGATGGTGTCTTTTTGTATTTGGCTGTACATAGACCTCTCTGGAATCTGTAAGTCTGTGTGTACGAGGGCAGGCTTCTTCAGTGTGAAAAAAATAGTATTTAAGCGCATTAACTGCATGTTATTAGTTTCCAGTAATGGGTTACTGTTCAGCCAGCATCACCCACAAAGTTACGTTATAGCAAAATTGCTGGAGTCATCAGGCTTCTGAAAAATAACCACCATTATTGTTTAAATGCTTGTATTCCAGTATTTTTCCACAATTATTGCAGTTCTGCACCATCTTGTCCTCGGTGAGCACCACTGTGGAGGTGAGCAGAAAGTTCTCTTGGAAGGAAGAAGCTCTAAATTTTCAAGCTCTCCTGAGGGGGTGGACGAAAGGTCTTTCATGGAAACTACCTCAATTAAAACCACGACAGTACATAATTGTGGACCTGAGGAGACCTGACATACATTTCCTGCCTGGCCCCTGACTGCCTGAGTAAACAGATGCTGTACTTAGCACAGAGAAAAAATGGTTTGGGCTGAGAAGGGTGAGTCATTCAGAGCTGAGCTGCTTTTCCTGAAAACCCACAGAAATTCAATGATTAAATAGGCTTTGCATTTGGAAAATCCTGCAGGCAAGTCTTTAATCAGTGTTGAAATGCTTTTCCTTCTGATGCCAGTAGATTTGTTTTGACACAGCATGGCAATGACTGTAGGTAAGGCAGTCAGTTTTAGCTGGTAGAGGCACATGGGTGATGACTGCTCACGATTTGTGAGCACAGTATGGGGTGTCTGATGAGTGTGCTCCTTCTGCTGCAGGTGTTGGATTGAGCACAAGGAAGAACCAACTCTTCAGGACAAACTGAGAAGATGCTGGCGAAAGGCGCTGCATGGTCTGGCTGACGATTCGGAGAGTGAGCAGATGGCATCCCTCACTGCAGGCCTGATGAAGCTGTTTCTGATGAACTTGGTTCTCATCCCTTGTGGGAAAACCACATCGGTTCATGGCACATGGACTTCAGCTGTCCCAGCCTCCTGTCCCCATTCGTGCGTGTGCACTTGCATGGGTGCAGTAACATTCGACTCCGCTAGGTTTTGCTGGCAGGAGAGCGGGAATTTATATGCCTGCCATCGATGGGCTTGGGCAGCAGCAATATCCCTGGGAAGCTATCCACAGGCTTGTTGGAGGGTGGGTGGGAGAGGGTCAGACGGTGCTTGCCATGATCATGTGCTATTCCAGTATTGACATAAAAGGATCGTGATTACTTTGTCTTCTGTTGTCTTGCTGGCCTAATACTGGAACCTTTTCTGTAAAAATGAAGGCACAGTAATTAAATAATTACTTATCACTGCCATAATGCAGAAGCACTTAATTGCTGCATGTTATATGTCACGTCAGAGCCTGCCAGCTTGCTTTTGTCTGAGGCCACTTTCCCAGGGCAAGGAGTCAGCCAACTTCTCGGTGCATCCCTGCCCGACCACGGGGTGCCTGCCCCTGAGCAAAACACTTCTTTGCCTGACAGCTACACTCGGTGGGGTTCTCCATGTCCTTCGGTGGCAGCGGGGCAGGGCGAGGGGTGGTGGGAATCTACTCCTTGTGCTCCCAGGGAGAAAGGAGTAGCTGGGATAAATGAAGGAGGTCCTGATTTGAAGCAAGAGGTTATGGGAATGCCTGGAAAAGCCAGTAAACCCCAAAAACATGGTAGTCTGTATATGGGAGAAACCCTGAGCATTCTGCAGAGAGGGAAGGAAGGGGTGGGACAGGCTGAGGTAAGATGACTGCCTGGAGAGGATGCTCTGCATGAGGGTACTCATTCATTTGGGGAGCTGCGGGGGAAGGAGAGGGAATTCCCCCATTCAGTCACCCGGACCTTGCTGCCACCACAACTTGTTTTCTACCTCCCATAACACCGTTGCTACTGCTCCCGACTCCAGAAAGGCTGTTTGGGAGCAAGGCTGAGCTGGGAGAGAGGGGTTTTAGGATGCTTTTGCTCCTGATAAGGAGATCAGTTGCCCAGACCCACCTGTCCTGGCCAGAGTGTTTCTCCCTTGCCACCTGCAGCCTCTGAGACCTCCTTGGAATGGGGACCTGGGTTGGTAGGAGGCATCCCACCGCTGACCCTGCTCCTGCTGCGAGGCTGGCTCCAAACAAGTGGGATGGGGCAGACAAGGTGCCAGCTGCTGCGGTGGCGGCTAAGTTGATCAGCCACTGCCACATTGCCACCCCAGCAGCTCGCCTGATGCTTGACGCTTTCCTACTCGGCCCTCATCAACTCTGAAGAGGAAATATATTTTTCTTTTCAGGCAGTGAATTGTAAATAATGTCCATGCTCTGATCTCCCACAGAAGGGCGTTTAAACCAGCTGTACATGTCTTTCGAAATGCAGGGAAGATGTAGTGAAGAAGGGAGCGGGCTGTATAAATCAAGTCATCCCTTGCATGCTTCTCCCTGCTTTGTCTGTCTTTTTTAAAATTCGTAAGCTGGGAGACCACCTACCCTGCTGTAATGCCTTCCTGGGTGAAATCCAAAAGTGTAGAGGGTCAGATCCTTACCTGCAGTAGTTTAATGTAATGCCATTAAAATCAAAGGAGGTGTTCTCATTTATCACAGTGAAGGCCCTCTTGCAGAAAGCATTTTTAACTGCCAGCATCCTCACTGAGCATGAGGGAAAGAAATCCATGGTAATTTGTGGGGAATATTTAGCCCGTCTGGTTTAAAGGTGCTTGTTGTTTCTATTTCAGTTGTGCCTAGGGGTTCCTATCAGAGAAAAAGATACTGATACGAGGGTCTGGGTTGGCACAAGTTTATTTCAGCATTGACTTAAGCTGTCAGGGCTAAGTAGATCAAGAAGAACAGCACTCAAATGATGAGAGCTTCAAGGCTTTGTAGATAACAAAGAGAATCTAATTTTAATTATGATCTTCAGTGAATTTTGAAAAGGTCATATTCTTTCATCAGTGCATAGAAGGACAAGGAGTATCTACATGAACTCCTCTCCCACCTTAAAGGTAGCAGCACTCCTGGCTTTTAGCCCAAAGCCTGGGAAGGCAAATATAACTTTTTTTTTCCTTAGAATTATCTGGTACAATATTAAAAATGTCATTGCTGAACTGCAAGGACAGTAAAGCAGGGCTAAGAAAGAGCAGTTACAATCTAACTACAAAGTACCAGGGACAGGTGAAAACTTGGGTCTCTACACCTTCTTCTTCTAAGAGCATGCTCGTATAACACAAAGACACGGGGGCAGAAGAAGCAAGAAGCCTGTGAGTGTTCAGAAGGCCCTATAATGACTATGTTTTGCGATTTATTTGTCCTCTGGAGAGTTGACAGTGGAGCAACTGGTCCACCCAAATACACGTATCTGTAATTGTCTCTCTGTGTGTGAATACATACACATACATGCAAGGTGAGTGGTATCTTGTGAGTGCAAAATAATGTGTACTGAACCATATTTTCTGGTATTTTTCTCCAAGTTTCTTAGCCTCCCACCAATTCCTAGCATATTGCTGCAGCTAAATCTTCCCTGAACTTTTTCATGTCACATTAATTGTTTGCCAGTGAACAGGGTCTGATTAGCAAGTTCTTAAAACTGCACTTTGTGCGATGCTGTAGCTTTCATGCTAAAACACAAACTCAAGACATACCTCCCTACCAGTTTGGAAGTACCTCCCACACCCAACAAGATTTTAAAAATCTAAACAACATTTAAAATATGAGACTCAGGCTCTGTCTTAGCTTAGAAACTGTACTTTTGAACTAGGGGTTAATTAACTCTAGTGGTTGTAATGCTAGTATTATATCCCTTCCTTCTATGAGGAATTTACAGAGGAATAGTTTGCAAGCAGGCACCCTGCATTTAAAAATAACCTTGTTTTGCAGGCATATATAAGTTGGTTTAGATACAGTTGCTGTCTCTACCTAAGATCCTTATCATTGTCAAGGAAATGAGAATTTCTCTGGGGCTGTTATCACTATAATTCCATGAAATATAGTCAAGTTCCTTAAATGTAAACCCTTGTTGCCTGATGCCGGCCTCTTATAGGACCTCATCATTCTTAGATGTGAATGTTATGGATGGGAGACCTGTCTGCTGGGGTGCCTGATATCAACAAAGGCTGAGAAACTCCAGATGAAATACAGGAGTGTTGCTCAACCTTTAGACAAATGTACCTTTGTAAAGGTCACCTGCGAAGAAAAAGATGCATGGAGGATGCCTGGAAAGGTGTTCAGAAAACAGATGGTTTGGTTTTATTTCCCCCGCCTTGCTTGTTTTTCACTTTTGAAACTGAAATTCTACCAGGGCTGCAAAATTTTACAGTGACTGGAGAAATAGCGGACTGCCACAGATGATGTTTAATAAGAGACAGCAAAAGGTTTTTTAAGTCAGACTACCTCACACTCTGCTAGCATGTAATTTTTTTTCAGTGGCTAATTAACATCAGATAAAAGAGATCTTAAAGTCTTTAATAACAATTTTGCTTCCTCACAGAAATGCAAGTACTCAAAATAAACATCCTTGGTGCATCCTTTATCAAGGCTTGGAAAGTTTGAAAGGCTAAATTCCAGATCTTTCAGATAGATCTAAAGTAAAAGTAAAAGAAAATCAAGAAGGTTTTAGCTTTATTCTCTTCATCTGTCCTTTACCCAGCAGCTGTACTTTAGCCACTGAATAGACAGGAAAGACAAGCTCCACACAAAATATATATGTTCTCTCATGTCAGCTACAATGGAAGGAATATGTGGTGTACAGGATTTATCTCTGCTTTAATTTCTTTTGATTTCCCAAATTTTCAAGCTGATCTGTATCTGTATTAGGACCAGATTTACAAAACCTCAAGCAAAAGTCTGATTGAGATTTTATAAATCTGGCCTTAATGAGGAGACTTAGAGCTGGATTATTCAGATTGTTTTGGAAGTCAGGGTGATTAAAAATTTGTCTTAAAGAACAAGGCTCCTTTAGCATCTTCTTAATGAAGACCCTAAGTTTAGAAATGCCTGTTTAGGAAGAAGGTAAAAGACAGAAATCAAAGCATCTTTCTTCAAAATAATAAAAACAATTCTTCATTTTGAAAGTGCGGGGCAGCCTGGGAGAGTGAAGCCAAGCCCAGGACCCCTTCTTGGTGTGACGAGCTATGGTGCTCACAGAGGCTGAGTGAGGGTCCATGGGGATACTGCTACCAGCGGGGTGGGAAGCGGGCAGACTGGAGCTGCACTTTCTAGCTCCAGCTGGGCCAAGGGCAAGGATGTGGCCTGGGCTCTCTCAGCCAGTGTGGTGGGTTGTCAACCTGGTCATCAGCAAGAGCTGGCACTGCTTCTGCCTCCATGCCCTGAATGGTCCCCACCACGCATGGGGCTGATATGGTGCTAGCCCAGATCTCCTAGATCACCCCTAGGTGTGGGGATGTTTGTGACAAATGTTTCTTCCCTTTTCACTTTGTTTTGTTTCTTCCTGCCAGCTGCTGAAGGCAAGACTTGGTCCTCTGGATCAATACGGAACAATGACAAGCCCCGGCTGGGTCTAAGGGCTGGGGGGTGCTCTGCAGATATATGTAAATCCAAGCTCTGCAAAACAGCCTGTCTTCCCCATTCATGACAGACCTATGATGAGAGGAAACGTGTTTGGAAAAAGACTTGCATGCTTTGAGGATGTTGTTTTCTGAACGTAATGTGTTAACCATACCTCTTGTGCAGGTGGTTAGAGGAGCTCCAGCATTGTGAGAACAAGACCTAAAGATCTCCTTGAAAAGGTATGCAGCTTGCTGATGTCCACTTGTCGTGAGAGGAGACTGCTTTTATATAATGCTGTCTAGGACTGTCTCCAGGGGAAAACTACATTTACTTGAGTGACTCGAATGAGGATTAAGGGCTCAGAGTATCTGAATGCTTGGCCACTCATTACAACTAAAGGTCTTGGTGTCAGACATCGTATCCTAATGGAGTATGTATTAACCAGCTGGCCAGGAAAGTCTAGCTTTAGAAATATGTGACATACTGAAGTGCTTCCATTTTGCTCATTGAATTCAGCATAAAGATCAATTTGTGCATCTGCAATCTCTTCAAAAGTAGCTGATGACAGAATGGCTTGTTTGCTCAAACTTCTGTGTCTTGTTAGGTGGTGTGTGAGTCTCTGGGTTCACAATCCTCTCTTGGTTTTGCAGTTATCCTGGGAAAGGGGTTGGGGAAACAACAGAAAACCTTAAGAGAGACTAGCATAAAAAATACACTCTGGCAGAATTTTAGGATTAAGATAAACCATGTTTTATGTGGTCCCCTAAGGTACCCAGCTGTCTAAACTATTTTCTCTGACCTAAGATCTGTCAATGTTGGGAACATCTGCTGAGGTGTTCCACTGCTGGTTACGGGTGTGCCGTTGAGCAAAGCAAGTGCGAAACTATATAAAGGGGAATGCAGTACGCTCTTCCTGATCATCTCTATCTACCATTAAAAAAAAAAACCACTGAAGTTCACACAAGGATTTCTGGTTGGTTGGTTTTGAATTAAATTATCAAAGATTTTACATTCCTCTAAGTCCTCAAGCACATTTGCACTTTCTCTCCCCTGTTAGTGTTCCTGTTACAGAAGTGGAAAGGTACTGTCTTTTCTTAGACTTGTGGATATAGCTGAGAAAAAAAAAAGAGAGGGGGAAAAACCCAACAGACAAGCTCTTGCAAATCAGAGAAACTGCAAAAAATACTTGCTTGTTTGTTTTTCTCCCAATTATGTCAGTTGGCCTACAAAAACATGTCAACTCCTCCCACGTACCTTGCCAGGGGCCTTATATTATGACAACTAAAACAATGCTGTTGCTGTTTAAATGAATGCAGTGTTTTCAACTTTTGAGAACAAATATTATTCATTACCGTCCTAATATTGATATCTGCAAAGGAGAACTCTGGTTGCTCATCCACTGGTCGCTTTGCTAGATAATCTTGTTCTAGTCCAATGTCAATATCTAAGACAGGGTTTTCTGTCAAAATGGAGAACACGGAGACTGGTAAATACATAATAAGCGGGACTTCAAACAATCCAATTTTAAAGTTTTTCGCTAAACGGACAGAAAGAATTTTCCTACTATTAAGCAAAGAAGTTTGCACAGATTTGCTAATCAGATCTTGCATTGCTGCAGACTTGGTCTGCAATTTGTATTGCTGCAGAGCCACAGGCACCCTTGTCCCTACTGAGAGAGAAATAAACACGCGGTGAAGCTTCCTTAGCATTTCTGTGCCACTGCACGATCCTGAGCACATTTCTCATGACCGCTTGCAAGGTTAATAGCAGAGTTTCGAGCAAGGAGCAAGAATACCCTTGTGCACAGAAGGCAGAGCCGTGGTCATGTATGGATGGATGGATGGATGTACAGGCTCACTCTAGGAAAGAGTTGAACAGAGTGCTACATTAATAAGTTGTAATAAAAGAATGGCGGTGACACAGTGTGTGACCAGTTGCATGGTTTCTAAAATGATTAAATATAAATGATCAGTTGATACATTTCTGCTGCTCATCAGACTTCTTATTAGCACTTTGCACCATCCTGTGAGCTTTGCAGTGACAGATGATGACACATTTGTTGGAGGAAAAGGTAATTGGTTCACAGATCAGTATTTCAGGCAAAAAGGAAACAATGGGAAAAATGTCTAGGATTTTTCTGGGCAAAACAAACCAAGGGGTAAATATTAAGAGAACAAGAAGGGTTATTATTATATCATGCTACTGCACTGTGTTTCATGATGTTGCAGCACAGAATTCAAGTTGGTGCCAAGTCTCTGCTTGGCTCTTAAAAGAGATTTCAAAGCATTTGAGGAGAGCTGGTTCAAACTGATGTGAAAAAAGTTGACTTTTTTTCTGGAGAAGTTGTTGATGTTTTGCAAACAGCTCCAAGTAGTGTTGAAATTTTCCTGCTTTTTTATTTTTTGTGTGTGGTTCTTCTGTTTGAAGAAAACTGTGTATGTTTCTTTACTGCTCTGTTGAAAAATCATCTTGTAACCTTGAGGAATATATATTAGTTTTATTTAATTTTAGCCCGTTCAGCTACAAATCAAGTTGTTGGTTTAGCTGGTTTAAAATTTGCTGGCTCCCATTTAAAGCCAATAACCATAATGCTTCCATAAAGCTTTCTGGCTGTGCTAGTCCTCGAAGAAATAATACACTCATACAGCTTTCACTGATCTTTGGGAAGGCTGGAACTCTATTTTGTGTATAAACATATTTTTCAAAGCTATTAAAAGTTTCAATTAAACAGTGTGATTTTTGCAGTATGAAATTATTCCTTAGCCTTATTGAAACAGAAAATGGAGCACTTTCTACCATTTAACATCACTCCGTTGTATGAAAGTACACCATTCTGAAATGGTTCATACAAGGCTGCTCACCTATGAATGTGCAAAATGGATGCAATGACCCAGCAATGCATCTGAGGAGCTGGCTCCGCTACTGGGCTCTGCATTCAGCCACCGTGGGAGAAAAACGCTTCTGGAGGCAATTATCCTGGTGCTGTGGGAAGTCTCCGCAGTCAGATCCCGTCCTGCTTAAACGGGAGTCACAGTCTCAGTAGGCTTAAATCTGTGCAGTACTGTGAAAGTTCACAGCGCTACCCTAATTTACAACAACAAGGGTATTTATTGCTCTCAGTCTTTACGACCGTGGCAATGGTAACGCTGAGCTTGGCTTCCTGAAGCACAGCAGCATTGTAAGGAAAACGGTCCCGTCTCAGCTCTCCAGGAATGGAGTTGCTCCTTCAGCGGATCGGAACAGTTAATCTCAAGTGCACAAAACATATGTTGCTTGCATAAGATACATTTCGGGTGAAAACTCTGCTTTTAATTATAGGCAGTTGCACAAAATGTCAGTGATTAAAGCACAGATTTAGCAGTATTCCTGGCCTGCATGATACCAGCCAGAAAGCAGGTTTCTCCCCCTGTTTACTCCTCCCTGAGCAGAATTTCTTCAACTTCATGAAAGTTTTTTATTCAAGTGAAAGAAAATTCAACCAAAGAGAAAAGTAACATTTTCTCATCTATTCTGTCTCTCCAGGTTTTTCAACAGTGAAATTGCTCAGGATGGGATTTAGAAAATCTGAAGCATGGCTGTTTTGAAAGAGGGAAAACTGGAGATCTAATATCTCACTTCAAAGTAAGAAAGCTAAAATTCAGGTTTAGTTTGTCTGAGGCGATCTTTGCCTTTGGTGTCCTTTTGTCCATAGACTGATGGGGAATGCCCATCCTTTAAAATCACCAGTTGCCTCTGATAAGTAGAAATCCTTCAGTAAATCTCCAGAGCCTGAGATAATTATATCCAAGGCAAAACTGTCAAGGTTTGAAATCTGATCAGATATATATCCAGCTGAGCGTGATCCACTTAAGTATTTGTTCTGATTTAGCCATTGTCATTCCAAAAATACTGCCATGGAGGAAAATATAAACATGATCCCTTCTTTTTTTAGGATTGTTACCATCTGTATCATAGTTACCAAATGCTTCTTGCTTAACTTGTATTTAAAATTAACTTAGTCTATGCATTGCCTGCCTTTACTGTAAGCATAATATAGTAATCACAGCTCTGTTCACAGAATGTGGTCTGCTTCGATAAGCATTTTTTTTTAGATTTGAGTAATGTTTTCTGACAAGTGCTATTTTTGCCACTTCTTCTATAAATATGTAAGTTCTTATTATTCTGCTGTAGTGATTCACTTCTGTACTCATTTCTGTGGAAGTAATGTTGAATTACACCAGCTGAGGTTATGGCCTCTACTGCGCTTTTCAGAATGTTTTCTTTTAGTCTCTTCTATTTTTAGGTCAATTACTAAGTCCCCATCACGTTACATGACTGAAGATAGCACCTGTCCTTTTATTTATATCCTCATATTTTCTGAGTTCCTGTTGCTGCTTTTTTTGACCTCCCTTCCCCACGTAACTGCTTCTCATAATACTATTTCCTGATTTAACCTAGATTACACAATATCTGTGTAGGTTCAATAAGCCCTTTGAAAGAACTAATTGAGCAGAAAATGCTAGTGGGAGACCTACGGGTTAACCCCAGCCAAGGCAAAATCCTCAGGCACATAAGGAGGATACTTTCCATTTTAAATGAGATGATTAATGATAAGATCCTGTCTTACTCTGAATGCTGTTCATGCAAGTATTACCTTGGCAACCTCTGGTGAGAGCAAAACCATTTTTAAAAGAGAATTTACTGGAAAGCCGGGTTGTACCTGACTCCAGGAGGGATCTTCAGCACCAGGAGGGGACACAAAAGGCTGCCTTCCCTTCCTAATCTCCAGCTTCTACATTTCTTGAAAGGCCTGACGGAAGTCACTTGATTTGCCAGGTGGCTGCCAGTTAAGCATGACCAGATGCTTGAGGAGCCGGGAAGAGCCACGGATGTGGCTCTGGTCTCTGTCTGCTGTAGGACTGGCTGCTTGTGACAGAAATGGGAAGAGAACCAAATCAGCCACCAGCTGACCCTCAAAAAACACTCACTTTGAGTTACCAAGTTTGTACTGTCAAGTGTAATGGCCAAGAGCCAAGGCTGTCCTGAATGAAGTACCCAATTGATATCTGAGTGAGTATTTGGAGGTTTTGGCATATACTCAGGATTGTTATCATCTGACCTTTTGTAATCTAGTTTATTATATGTCATATATGGCTTTATTTGTGCAGTGTATTTTTTTTCTTTAATTATTATAGCTTATCCTTAAAAATAAGCATTATTGATGCATCTGTGTTAGCGTAAAACTAGAATCACTCACAAGTGTGGCTGGTTTTAAATATATTTCCAACATGATTTATAGGGGTAAATCCATATGTAGAAAGAAACTTAAATTTCAAGAACAGAAGCTCTTCCCAACAATATGCTGTTGTACTAGGATAGGCTGCAGTATACTTCAGGTAATTTCAGGCTACTCAAGCATCAGAGTTCTCCAGATCAATATTCAGTCTGTATTTTACCGTGATCAAAATAAGGATAACAGTTTCTTATGTTATGTCTTTGATTCTGCCTCACTTTACCTATAAAGTGTCATTCCTGTGGGGTTTGAGCTGGAATTCGAGCCATGCTAGCCTTAGCATGACTTCTTGGATTCCACAATGAAATGAACATCTAATACCCTGATAAAGAACAGTGAGGAAAATAGGAATAAAATAGTAAGTAATGGGTACAAAATTTTACCAGTGAGAGCTGAAACCTTCTTCCCAAATATGGCACTGATTTTGGCAAGTTAGAAACATTGTATCTAATTACCTGTTTCTCAACAATGATGTTGCACAATTACAATTTCGATTGTGAAGGTGTTATTAGCTTTTTTGTAGATTTGGTTTTATATCCTTTCTGTATCCAGCTTCCAATATAACGGATGTCTAATTATAGCATTTTCCCTACTTACAGTAAAAAAAGGTATAACCCTGCCCTTTTAAAAACTGAGAAGTCCTCTCCATATTTTATGGGGAAACACACTAGAAATGTGTGGTCCTGATTAAAGATGTTTAAGTAGACATCTCCCACTGGAAACTTTTTAATTTGAAAGTAAAGCCAAGCATCTCAACAAGCAAGAGCACTTCGCTCCTCAAAATCTGTTCCTCAGGTTTCTGGACAGAGGGTCTGATTCGGAATACACAAATGTGAAAGAAAAGACTTTATTCATTTCAACATGTCTAAGATTAAGACTTGAGAATAAGGTGGGAGTGAGTTATGCGGCAAGGGTAAAAGGTTCGCTTTGAGTTTCTGAAGAAAAAGTGCACTGCTTTCATTTTCCAGTCAGTCTGAACAAAGACAGCACCTGAAGAACATTTATGTTTCTGGTTTTGAGCTCCCATCTCTGTTATCGCTGTTGCTGCTGTTAATTACCCACTTGGGTTTCTTTTCACTTAGTGCTAATTCTTGGCCCTGGCAGACTGACTCACTGTAAATTGACTGAGAAAGAAATCTTTCTTTGTCCTCAGCAAATCTGAATAATTAATTTTTTTTTTATCATCATGCTTCTTAGCTGACATTCTCCTCCTGAAAGAAAGAAAGGGGCATGTTTAATTAAAACAAGAAAGTGATGAAATTAAACAACGTTTCAGTCACACCTGTAGTTGAATAGCATGCGGTTTTCTCCGGGCAACACACCTGCCTTCTCAGAACTATTTACTCTACTGCTAATGTAACGTAAGCCTGCTTTTGCAGCAACAATCTGCCAAAAGCTACATAATTTGGAGTTAGCAGAGAGGAAGCTTTATGTTTGTGCCTCAAAAGTATCTATAATAATTCTCTGAGGACTCAGGCCTGGCAAATGCCGGGCAACTTCTGCCCCACTGAGCTGCAGCCACAACGTCTCATGAAAACCGGAGGCCCAGGGGATACCCAAAAGCAGGCGGCAGCGCTGTACCCCTGCGCCCTGGGCAGCCATCTTCCCCACGCAGGTGTTCCCAGTGTGGGAGGACCTGAAATCTCACGTTCAACGAGGTGGTGCTTTCTGAACATACATTATCATCACCTCATTAGGTAACCGTACTGCAGGGCACCTGCAGTAATTGCGTGGGTGTTATGATCGGGTGGCAAACATGAGGTAGTCTGTGGTTACTGCTGGGTGAGTGAACAAGGTGTGTGGGGGGGATTCATCGTGCTGACGTGAGTATTTTTTTTTCTTCCTACTTGGAATTTCTTTGGTTTCTAACAGTTTGGCCTTTGTGGCTAAGACGCTCCAGAAAATTCTCGCCTTTATTGAAGATATGACAAGCACCAATTTAATCTCTACTGGCTCTTCACGCTTAGTCTCAGATTTATCTAAATCTCTTCAAAACACACAACTTCCCCAGATGTCTGCCTCAACAGCAAAACCTGAAGTGAATAAAGAAAGCATTAAAGTGGTTGAGCATTAAGCTAAGTGGTTTAAAAGTTTCAATGTACATTTGTGTATTTATATGCTTTAAAAAAAAAGACAAAAACACCACCCCACTTGTGCATAAAAGTGGTATTTAAAATATCTGTCCTGAAATAGCATGTTCCCAGGCCTGGTTTCATGCAAACAAAGCTTTCTGGCTTTCCTTCATACGAGTCAGGATCACTAGATGTCTTGAAGATCATCTAAACTCCCCTTTTCAGTGCCTAGCATATGTGTGTTTATGTTTCTAGCATGGATAACTGCTATAAAGCTCATCACTGTCTTAAGAAAAATTACCAAACTGGAAGCTGATCACTTCGGGCAGGTCCCCCTCTTCATGCAGAGCAATGTGCATGCCAGCGCACTGCTTTCAGGATGGCATCCTTCCAACCAACAATGGCAGTTTAAAGTGCTTTCTCCAGTTCCGGGGGGGGGAGGGCAAATGGTATGTACAGAATTCACATTGGTGCCAAGGTTCAATCCTTCTCTGCTTAGTGATGGGTGGTTGGAATACCTGCAGGATTCATCTGTGCCAGGGGTAACCAGATTAGGATAGAAGGGGAGCTTAAGGACTCGCCTAGGAGAGAATTGCAGGGTGCATAAAGATCTGTGCTGGTGGCTGGACAAGACGTATTTGGGTATGGACATTAGCATGACTGATAGGTTGAAAGAATCTCAAAAACCTTAAGGACTCCAAATCAGGAAACCCAATTACTGCACGATGTGGGTGAATTTAATGAAAAAGATGACGATGGCAGTGAAACTGTAGCTGTTCTTTGTAGTGTTCCATCTGAATTGCAAAAACAGGTCTTAAAAAGGACAGAAGTAAGGATCAATGTAATAAACTCTAGTCCCCATTTCATTAGGCTTGAGCCAGAGGAAACAACAGGACATTCTGTAGTAGTGACTCCCTTTTAAAATGACAGCAAAGGTGCTAAGAGCTGTATTTCCATCCCTTACCAGTAGAAGCACTCCTATTCCACAAGTAAGACAATAAAAAAGACAACCATTAGCCTCTTCTCCAGATCTCTCTTCTGGCCCTAACCAGACTTCTGAAACAATCAAGGAAAATCCTATCTCTATATGACCAGCCCAGATTTTGCATCAAATCCAAGTGAATGCAGAGGAGGAAGACTCTGAAGGGATCCTTTGACCAAGTGGAGTTATCTCCCAAGTGGGAGGAAAAGAGAGGCTTTAGAGCATGATTCCTCCTCTTCTGAAGGTAATGCCCAAGTGACAGATAGGCCATCCCTGTCTCATTCCATTGACCAGAGGGAGACTACAGTGAGATACTTATTACAGATGTCTATGTGTTAAATGTCTAAAACTGTGTGAGATGAGCTGAGGGTGCATGGTAAATACAGTATCAGTGAAGCCTCCTCTCCAATAACAGGATTAAGAGCCCACTGCACGTGCCTTGGTATGTTTACGCATGAACACATAGGTTGGATGGACGCTTCTGTGCACTAAAGTTGTTGGAAAGAATCCTAATGGGTTCCTAAGAACTGGACCTGATGCTTTTAAAATTACATCATGTACTTTTTACTGTTCAGCTTCAATGCCCTAAATTTTTCAGTTATTTGAGATAAGCAGCAATTTACACTCCAAAAAATTCACTGAAAGAATGATGCAGTCATAAGGTTCTTACTTACAACCAGGGGAAATTGAAGTAAATGGATTTGTGTTTGTTTGAATGTCTACCACTTTCCTATGAAGATTAAACCCACAATAAATTTTCTTATATCCTATACATCAACATTTATTTTAAACTTCATTTTCAGTGAAAATGGGCTTTATCAGCCCCACTCACGCCTCTGAAATAATTTGTAATATTTTCCTAGGCTCCGCAATCTGCACAAATTGATAGAATTTCCCTACTTACCTCAAAAGCAAATAATTCGATCTTTTCATTGCAAATTCAGTGCTCTAGAGCATTCCATCCACACCAAATTAAGGTCCTGGATTGTAAATCTGACTTCACCATCTGGTTTGTGCACGGAGTTCAAACAAAAGCCTTCAAGAGTGAAACTGTGTCCATCAATGGGTAGAATCTGGCTGCTACTACAGAAACTTGGCCTGCAGACTGGCACATCAGATGAAAGCACAGGATTCAAAGCTAATTTGGGATCCAGACATATTAACTGGATGTAATAGATTGAAGTATAGAAGAATACATTTCTCTAAGGCTAATGCATGCTCTGATTTGTATCTTGCACTTACTGTTGACCTTAGTGAGACTTCACAAGCAAGGTATGTACAAGTACAGAATTTCTTGCTTTGTATTCGAAGCTGTACTTTCTATACAGTTGGTGAGAAAGTGAGAAAACAATTAAGGAAGCAATTATTTGGGCTGGTGAAAAAGAATGAAGAAAATGATGGTGACAAACTAAATGCTCACATATGAGCAAGGACAGATAGTCTCACCTGAATGTTCTTAAAGAGCAGGCAGACATAATTACAGAGGCATTATCAATCATTTTTGACACCTCATTAAGAGCAGATGAATTTCCAGTGGACTGAAGGACAGGAGAGCCAAGGTACAGCCAATAGGTAAGTAGGTAATAAATAGAAGAGAAAGATGTGTATCTTTGAAGTAAGCTTCAATACCCAAAGAAATAATAAAAGGGTTTATTCCCAGACATTATTGCTACGGCTTCCAAATGTGCAGGTTTTGGGGCCTATGGGAAGGAATGCTCTCAAGTCCAAGGAGAGGCAATCAGATGGGCAAGGAACATATTAAGCTAGTAGTTTCTGACAGAGAAGTAAAACAACCCATACTCTTCAGCTCTGATTCCTCATCTGTCCCCACCAAACGCAGTATTTTATATTTAGAATATATTTGGAGAGAATACCAAAAAAAGAAATAGTTATGATCCACAGAAGAACCCAAGTAAAGGATTAGGCTTGCTCTGAGACACTTAATCTAATTTAAGCACTCCCATGGTCCTGTCATATTGGGGAGTGATTTTGAATACTACTGCTGGATTTCACTTAGTACACAGAGGCATGCATGCATGCATAGAGGCTAGGGGTGCAAGAATGGGCAGGCATGTCCTGGCAGGGGTAAAATAAGCCATACCCCGATTCTTCATTTTTCTTGCAAACAAATCCCAGGCTGCATTATCCTGCATTGTTCCTGGAGCCCTTGCATGCCATTCTGCTATTTCTTTCCACTACGGGGTGGGTTGTTTTGCTCCATTGGTTTAAAACAGCTCTTTTGGGTATTTCTTTTGCTCGAATATATATGAATGTCAATTAAAAAAAGAACAATAATAGAATCATTAATATATTGGGGCAGATGCTTAGTTAATATAAAGGCAATGATGCTGTGCTGATATATGCAAGCTAAAGATCTGTCCTATTGAATATCCAGAGAAGACACTTGCCAACCATATTATCTTTGCCTCACTGCCTTGTTTTTTGTATGCTCAAGGAAAGCCAAATAAAATTAGTTCTTTCTTATACCACTCATAGCCAGGAAATGATCTGTCATCATCAGTCATGAAAACACTTGAAATATGGATGCAGTGCCTTCATTGGCCCGGTCTTCCATGTCAGCTTGTTACCTTGCTTTAGAGGACAGAGGTTTTTTTTCCAGTGCATAGGTTTCTGACATTTATTTCAGCAGAGCTGGTGGGGGTGGTGGAGGGGAGTGCACGTTTTACTGCAATCTCTGCTTTGATTTTGAACTTTATTTAATTTCACTTCATTTTGTAAGGTACTTTATTTTTCTACATGTATGTCTCACTATTATGCATAGACCATTAATCTAGTCTCCTGAGATCTCCAGCTTTTAACATTTAGTCATTCATAACGTTTTCAGACAGCTTTCTGTAGCTATTCTAGTGTTAAGCTTTATAGTACTAGAGTTTCTTAGAAATGTTGGGATATGACATCAATTGGCACTTGCCAAGTGATCCTTCTTCAGAAGTCAGCAGAAGACCAGATCTGGAATGATATCTGATGTCTCTCTCTTAGTTAGGACTGTTTTAAGGCTTTATTTTATTACAAATGTAGCTACCGTTTTCATTTTGTATCTAGGGTAGGCATTAAATTAAAAATTGCAGCTGCTTTCAATTACACTCTAATGTTCTGTATCAAGATAGCTTTCATTTTTCATGGGATTGCTCAGTTGCCCTGCCCCTTTCCCTGCTGGCTTCTGCACTCAAAGCTTCTAAGCGCTTGGGAATTACGCAGGGATGGAAATTAACAGATGTCATTCATTTGCCACCTATTCTGCTTTGGTAGTAAAACCAATTCACTTTTAGTGAAAAAATTATGTTCTTACAAGCCAACTAAAAACTTCTGTCCGTGGGGAAATGCTGCAAGAAGTTGCTCAAGGAGATAGGATGTTGTTAGGGAAATGCCACAGATAAACTCTTTGTAGGCCTAGCCCTCCCTTCTCCTTCTGTATCTCTCAGCCTGGGACTAGGGGTTGCTGAGAGAGGGGGCATTTGCTGGTGGGATGGAGGAAGGGCAGCGGGTGCAGACTGCACCTGCAAGGACAGCATTCCTGTGTGAAGAGGAAGGGTGTCCCAACCCCATGAAGTCAGTACTAGCAGGAGTCATGAAGATCCGTGTCAAGAGGGCGAGATTAGGACCTCAGCAGCTCTGATGGCAACCTGGCAGACACTGAGGGATGCCCGCAATGCCATTGCTAACACCATGGTTAGGCTAAGCTTGCCATTGATGTGGGCAGGCTGAGCAGTCTTGGGGTGAGACACCACCACAGAGGCAGCAGAGGAGAAACACAGGCTCCAGGAATGACTGCTGGAGCTGTAGGTTAGCATCCCTTCATGGAAAGCAGGAGACACGCTTTCCCACCCTCCCTCCAGCGAAGATGAACCCTGGCTGCGCTCATTTGACGCTGGGGTTTTGTTAGCCTCCAGCAAATTGAGTTGAGGGAAATAAAGAGCAATGTACAAATGGCACATTGGTTCACTGGGTAGTCATCCAGGATGTAGAGGTGAAGAACCACTGGCAAGGACAGTGAGGGTGGGCGTATTGCTCCTTAGACTCATGCTGCTTATTCTTCATTGTTTCCTCAAATTAGGCATTTCTTATGGTTTTAATGAAGTCAGCTCAGTAGGGGCTTACTGCTTGTAAGTAGGGAAGAATCTGCTGGGGGAAAAAAAAGGCAGGGGGTGTTTGAATTCTGCCTTTACGCATATGGGTTCAAAATGCTTTGTTTTGGAGATGCCCAGATACTGAACTAAGTCTTTGCTATCTAGTAAAAGACTAGCAAAGAAAAGTAAACTTCCTTTTAAGGGCTAGCCAGTGTCCCGGCATGAACCATAAACCATCCATCTTTCTTACAGGTCACAAATATCAGAAAATGCAATCCTTCTAAGTCCACCTTGACTTGTGTCCTCCATGCTCCAGCAGATGTGGCACACTTACTGACACCAGAAATTTAAAGCTAATTTTCTAGGCTGGGGTAGAAGAGCGTGGCTCCCACTAAAGAAAAGGGGGTGTAATTTCTCCCCAGTCCCCATGCACACACATGAGGGAACGAGATGCTTGTGATTTTAAGGTGTAACTGTCTCTTATGCACGTAGAGGAGAAAAAAAATACTGGAAAATCTTTCTTCTTTGTTAACAGGATTTTTAATGAGAAAGCAGCCTGCCCCCATGCTAAGTAGCCACGTGAGCAAACAGGCATACTTCTGGCAGATGAGGAGGTTTCCCTCTTCCTTAGCAGCTGAAAACTGGGATCTGATGTATAAAATACCTCTTGTAATTAATCAACTGGCTTGTTCATGCCTCCTAATCTCAAATTTGAAAGCTGTCTGGAAACCTGAAGTACCTTGAGGATAAAATAATGGGCATTAGGCTTATTTTCTAGCAAACCAAGCTTTGGGTGTCTGCCAGCATTAGTCAGGCTTATTGGACCATACCTAATCGAAGCAGGGAAAGGCATGATCTGAAGTCTTTCACTATCTGAAAGTTCAGAGGGTGATGAGCAAGAGTGACCTCTCCCAAGCTGTGAGATAAATAATAAATGGCAAAAAAAAGAGGTAGAGAGCTAAAAATAAAGTCCAGCTACACTGTGAACCCTAGTAGGAGCCACAAGGATCATTTCACATTTCAGCATCTTCACAGGGAAAAATTGGTTCACAGAGAACCTCACTAAGCAGATTTTTTTGCCCCTTGTTACTCAAATCCCAGCTCCCTGAAAGTGTCATGAATGATTTAGCATGTGAGTGGAGCTGGGAGGGGAATTTGCACACCATGGCTGGGAGCCATATGACCCCTAAGGATCGCGGTTGTCCCTCACATCCATACCAGGAAATGCCACTGGGTCTGAGGAAGCAGCTGCCAGAAAGGATATTTGTGGTATCTCCTTTTTAGAGGGAAAATAAAGAGGTCTTTTCAATGAGAAATAGTCTGAAGAAAGTGATGAAGGGTTTTATTTGACTCATGCTAACAAACCCTTTGATGAAACAGACATGTTTTAAATGGAGGTGCTGGAAACTCAGCCCAGTTGACCTGAGAGGAATCCCAGGAGAACCCCACTGCAAGTGTGTCTGCAGTAAAACATGGGACTTCCTGGAGTCTCGTGGTGGAAAGAGAGAGATGTGTGGGCCGGTTGGTGAATCCTCTCAACCCTGCCTCCAAGCTGGGAATGGGCACATGCTTACAGTCAGGCTAAAGGCATTTATTAGATGTGACTAAGAAAGAGAATATAAATTTTCCAGATCAAGGCACAGGTCACTTTGGTGGCTGAGGGAAAGGTGGCAGCAATGTCAGTTCTCTCCAAGCCCCAGGGGCCAAAGCTGGGCTGAGGAATGAGGACCCCACCTCAAATTGCAAAGGAAGGAGTGATTTAAAAGGGAAGAAAACATTATACACAGAGCTACTGCTTTTAAAAGAGGGTAATAAGATGGAGCTGTCTCCCTCGTTATATGCTGAGCAACAGCTTTGAAGGTACCTTCAGTCAAGGAGCAGGAGGAAGATGCAGATTAGATTCAGCAAACAACTGAGATTGAGCAGCAAGGAGCTGTGGCAGGAACTGAAAAAAGGGAACAAGTCAGAGGCAACACGCAGAGATGACGGTCTTTTCACAAATCCTCCTTCATGTGAGAATTTTCTGTGACTGGCAGTCAGGAAGATAAAACAGGCGGGATAATGTCGGGTATGATGACACTGGGGATCTCACAGCAATGATACTGCAAAACTTGGGGGAGAGAGAAGAATACAAGGAGGACAAGTGGCAGAGGAGGAAATCGCACAGAGCAGGGCTCTGGGAACATGAACTAAAAGTAAACCAACTCCCGGGGACAAAGGTTTTCCCTTTGCACTGCAGATGCGTAAGCAGCATCTTGGCTCCATTTAGGAACAAACTCATATGTTAAAAGCCAGGCACCTGAGTTGCATTAGCAATTTCCACAGCTCACAGCTGTCCAGTTGTGATTAATCAGTTGTGCTTGTATGTAGCAAGGCCCAGTCCAATATCCACTTCCACTGGAACAGATCCTGCACGTCACTGCTAATTTGCCTGTGTGTAGCCTCCATTGCCTGCTGGCCACTTTATAGAGCGTGGGACAAAGGAGCCTGTTTCACCTTTCTGTTAGACATACTGTACTTGCCATACATAGCCATCCCCTTTTATTTGATACCATGAACAGGAGTTTCCCTCTAGTAGGACTGCTGCAGGTTATACCCTTATTTCACTACAGGAAAAATGCATGCGCTTGGGTTCTTTCCGTCACACATCTTCTCTGTTTAGTTTCAGAAGATGAAGACATTTTTAAGCATGGCACTCACTAAGCATCTCCTTGCCTATGTGGCAACAGAAAAAGGATATTTACAACGTACTCTTAATTTGGTCTTAGCCCAAGAGGGGAAAAGCAAGAATCACAATGGAAGACAAAAAACGTAGGTTGGAAAGATGAAAGTATTTGTTTTAGGCCATGTGTTACTCCTGTATTAGGAAGCTAAAGTCCTCTTTCATATAAATTCATTGGTGTTCCATTTTTTTGTTTTGTTTTGTTTTTCAAAGTTTCTCAAAGGGTTGCTTCTGATGTCACCTACAGTGCCATTATTTACATGGCAACTCATTTGTTAGCCCATTTTAAGCGCTGAACAGCGTAATTGACCACCAAATTTTGCAGATCAACATGATAAAAAATACATTCGTAAGGCATTCATGTGAATATTTTATAGCTGTTGTCATTTCAAAAGGCTTACTGGGCAGTTTGTCATTTATTTGAACTGTGTAAATTTGCAAGTCCCAGGTCTCGCTTTGGCATCAGATTATGCTCTGTTAGTCAAGTGCAAATTCTCCTCCTCTTTTCTATCACATGTAACTACAGTCTTCCATTTGAAAGAGAATAGCCTCATACAAACAAAATTTTATCCAACTCCTACAAATGCCAGGAATCTCGAACTAATCTTGGCTTCTGTTATACTGCTTCGCAGTCCATCTCTGATGGAGGGGGTATTTTTTCCCAATGAATGAAATAATGAGATGCTTTCAAGACACTCGGCTAGTTTAATGGCTTTCAAAAATAGCACTGCATCTCACAGAGCACCGACAGTCCCAGAGCTCTGTGCAAATTTTCCAGTGATGCTGTTATCGCCTCTTGCACTGAGTTGCAACGGGACCCAGCCCATCGCTCCCCCTTCAGCCACCTGATAATGTCACAGGTGACACTTTTGTTCCGGTAATATGGCAGCCCTACCTTAACTTTATGATGCAGTCTATAATCAGAAAGCACAGAAAAATCGTACCACCACACTATCTATGTGTCTCTGGTGCAAAGTTCAAACTGGCTTTCTTGGTTTGCTCTCAGTTAATAAGTGGAATGAGCCTGTTGCCTTTTGATATCAATGCTGGATCAATCCTCATTTGTAATGAGCAGGAAAAAATTTAGAAATTGCTTTCACTCACTTATAAGTGGCAACCAAAGATCGCTAACAAAGGCTGGATGATCAGAGCCTGGACTGCCGCCCTGCACTTCTTGCAGTAAGTGCTCAACAGCTAGTGTGAACGTGCGTTTCGTGCATGTGGAAGAGAATGAAATCACATCTGCTCCTTTTCATGGTACACGACAAGTGTGACTGTGGCCCATCAGGACCTTTTCCCAGCACTGACAGATGGCAGAAATTGAGTTGATCGTAAGACCCCAAAAAGCTAATGAAGGCAGACATCTACAGCGCAGTAGTCTGTAGCTGAGCTACTTAGCAAAGTCCCTACACAGCCAACAGAGAGATAATGCACTTTTAGGGAGCACACCTCTGTCTTATTTTAGATGCCTGTTTTAGGGTGGGCTGAATGATGCTTTCAACTCTATTCAGTATTGACCAGGGACCTCCACCGGTCACCAGGCAGCCCAGGTGACCTACATTTAGGTAGATGATTCCCATGCCCATTTTATTCAGGCAGAAGAAGTGCCACTCCAAAATTGCACTTCAGCTGCGTAATGTCCCTAGTGGTACAGGCTCTGCCTGCCCTCTGCAACCATGGGCCTTTGAGAGGTTATTTCCAGACACCTGAGAACAGTTTCAATTTGCTCTCCCCTGTCTGAGGGAGCCTCTCCTGGCTGGCCCGGAGGTCCATCAGCTGCTGCTATTGGAAATGCAGTTTGCATCCCACTGCATCAATAAAGGTGAGTCAAGCACAGTAAGGGTAGCTCTAAAGGCTCATTTCATTGATGTTTGCTGTTATTGAGTACATACATAACTTTCCTGCCAGCTGGAGATGGCTGTAATAAGGCCAATCTCAGTAATATGGAGAGGGATTCTTCCAGGGAGAAAACACAATGGCTCATACCTCTTTCCCAAATTGTTTCTTGCTTTCTTCTTTCAGAAAACAAATTTCTGTTTGCAGGATATTTTCCTGGCGGTTCTTCCCTGTGCAGAGGAGACCTTGGGAACAGACACACATGGCTCTTCTCATTTCAGAAAAAGAAGACCGTGATAACTACACAGCATG